>JAOWCC010001634.1:63591403-63963755 GCA_030867875.1 Actinernus sp. WN-2022
TGACAGATCGTCTCGGTCGTTGGGTTTAGCTTCACAGAAACTGTTTAAAAACAACTCAATCCCAGAAGTCCAATTTTCAAATGGACCCTTTCACCGAAGATACATTTATTCTTTCTTCAGACAATGATTATAACTGAAGCGTCCAGAAGAGGTGAAACTAGTCTAACTGAACAAAATACTTCAAATGGGAAAGTATTGCGTCAGGAAAGTATTGGGGAGCCAGGGTGGCGCTTCGCCTCTCACCTCCTGTAGGGCCCGGGTTCGATTCCCGGACGCGGCGCCATTAATTTGTGAGTTGAGTTTTGTTGGTATCTTACCCTTGCTCCTCCGGTTTTTCTCCGGGTCCTCCGGTTTTTTCTCCCTCCACAAAAACCATCACGCTAAATTCAATTCGATCTGTGGATTAGCCGGTGGCTTTCATTAGCCCCTATGGTTGTTTCAGGTCCCGTTAGAAAATCAGAGTTTTTCAGAGTAGCAAGTCACATGTGCTCAAAAGTCTTGTCGAGAAAAAGGGGACACACGCGCAGTGGCCGCCTAGCTTTTTTATTTTTAAACATTCTCGACTCCAGACCCTTCTCTTATTTCTTACTGCGCATACTCGACGAAATCGTAAGGCTCTGGGTAAGTCCAGATATGCAAATTGCCAGTTTGTAGCCAAAATCTGGCAACAGTCCTCACAGCGCATACTCAAAACTTAAGAAATAGAATGGCGGACAACTGGCGTTTATAGCTAGACTTAGTTTGTTATTAGAAAGGCAGAGAAAGACTGTTTTTCTTTCTTGAAACCACAGCAGAAAACGATTATAGAAGCCATTGTTTGTCCAAGAAAGGATGTTTTCGGTGTGCTGCCCATAGGATTCGGCTGGAGTAAGCAATCAAATTATGGGGTTTACTACGGCTGGAACAAAAATATCAAACAATCTGTTCTATGCTACAAACTACGGTTCAACTGATGTAAAGGACAATTTAAGCCTACTAAATCATATGTACACGATTGCAATGTACTTTTGGTTGGTAATTCCACCCCTTGGTTGGTATACCTGAGTATTACCCAACATAATCTAGTGTTTGTCTTGAATTTACAGCATTTAAAAGGCAAAATAATTTAAGTTCGTTTGAGCGAAGCGATTTAGAACGTAATGAAATCAGATATATAATCAGATATAAAAGACACGCTCGTGACTCGTGTTCCGCCCGCCATAATTCTTCAAGTTCAAATGCAAATTACGTGCGCACGTCATCTGTATTGTGTTATTAAACTCCAATCAGGGCTCTCTAAATTTTGGAGTTTCCCAGTGCTTTATGATTTCGTCGAACATGCGCAGTAAGAAATAAGAGAAGGGTCTGGGGTCGAGAATGATTTTTATAACAAACATGGCGGCCCGACATTTACTGAGCTTGTAAATATAACCATGCAAAAATTTTTTAGAGCCTTACCTGTGCAAAGAATGTGTTTTTAAGTCTTGCCCTGCAAACAATTGTGTTTCTCTTGTACAAATATTTAAGGCCCATTGCATAAACATACATACATAAATTATGCAACATCATCGTGTCTCCTCCAGCACTTAATTAATTCGTACCAAAAGTTGTTAATAATACGATTTGTTAGGCTACAAAATATGCTTTTTATCGTATTGCTACCGGTACGTATTGGCTTGATATTATAACATATGACGCGATTTCAAAGATCGCTAAAATAAGAGAGTACAATGGTTACAGGGGACACTTGGCCCCCCCCCCCCCCCCCCTCACATACATTTCTCTCTTATTTTAGTAACTTATTTAAGCTTGCTATTCGGTTCATATTCACCCTAACATACTAATAAGAGAGTGTATGGTTACAGGAGACACTTGCCCCCCCCCCCCCCCCCCCTCACATACATTTCTCTCTTATTTTAGTAACTTATTAAAGCTTGCTATTCGGTTCATATTCACCCTAACATACTAATAAGAGAGTGTATGGTTACAGGAGACACTTGCCCCCCCTCCCCCCCCCCCTCACATACATTTCTCTCTTATTTTAGTAACTTATTAAAGCTTGCTATTCGGTTCATATTCACCCTAACATACTAATAAGAGAGTGTATGGTTACAGGAGACACTTGCCCCCCCCCCCCCCTCACATACATTTCTCTCTTATTTTAGTAACTTATTAAAGCTTGCTATTCGGTTCATATTCACCCTAACATACTAATAAGAGAGTGTATGGTTACAGGAGGACACTTGCCCCCCCCCCCCCCCCCCCCCTCACATACATTTCTCTCTTATTTTAGTAACTTATTTAAGCTTGCTATTCGGTTCATATTCACCCTAACATACTAATAAGAGAGTGTATGGTTACAGGAGACACTTGCCCCCCCCCCCCCCCCCCCCTCACATACATTTCTCTCTTATTTTAGTAACTTATTTAAGCTTGCTATTCGGTTCATATTCACCCTAACATACTAATAAGAGAGTGTATGGTTACAGGAGACACTTGCCCCCCCCCCTCACATACATTTCTCTCTTATTTTAGTAACTTATTTAAGCTTGCTATTCGGTTCATATTCACCCTAACATACTAATATTTGGCAAAGTTACTAATTTTGATGTTGGGGTTCACTTTTTAATACTAGATTAATTTTCTGTATAGCAAACTCATATTCTTCATGAGAGCTTGGTACCAAGTAACATTTAGAAGTTAGATCCATCACAGTACCCCGTTAACTTTCTGTATGAATTATTATATTATAGTTTTTATAATGAGATGTTTCAATAGAGGACTACTGATCATTGTTGTATTTCACACAAAAATAATGTTCTGCTTCTAAATATTAATGCCAGGAATAAGGTAATTTAACATACTGCTTACTTTTTTAAGTTGATATATATTAATGTTGCCAATATTATTAATGTTGATATGTTAATGTGTAGTTCCAGAAAATATCCATACCCCCCCCCCCCCCCCCCAATTTCGTAAATTGTAATTACTATTGGTTGCATATGATCCCATAAATATATTAGACAATCTAAATAAGTGCTAAATTATGAAGAATCTTTATAAACGTTAATCTAGCCTTAATTTGGTTTCTACGTTCAGCCAGAGTAATCCAGCCAAGAGAGCGTAGGGCTATTCCTGACTGGCCACTTGTGTTTTTGCAGCGCATAATTACCCTAGTGCATTTTGCAAACGTTGGGCAAAAGTCTTAACAATTATTTTGAATGGAAAATCAGGATCAGGATCAGATCGCATCCGATTATTTCTTCACAATTTGTTTTACTTTTTTCGAGTAAAGAATGTGGGATGTCAACTCACGACCCAGCTCTGCGCGTTTCAGCCTTCCATCCTTGTTCCTAGTGCCTATCAGGTAGGATTGAAAAATGTACGAGTTTCCCCGACTTGCCAGAAACGCGTCAGTTAGCGCATGCGCCTTAATCTTTCAATTCGATTCCGGTTTCACAACAGTTCATACACGGTGAAGAGAAGGTGGTTGTGAAGTGTGGAGTATTCCACCGTCAGACCTTCGCATTTAAATATAGGTGAGAACAAGTTGGCTTTGTGTTTTGATTAGTTTATTGTAAGTCATGCAGTAATTTTGAACTTTGATAGACGCCCTCAGTACCTGTCCCCAAACTCCATATTTAATACCGTGGCACGTTCGATGTTCGTTCGTTTGAGAGAGCGACCCTGTACGTGCCACCAGTAGCGACGCTGAGTTTTATTAACCAAGAGTTCATGGTGTGTTTACCTCCGTGAGAAGCGAGGTGCAGTCGTAATGTAACGTGTAATTCCTGCATGCAGTAGCTCAATGACTTGCTTAAAGTGCCACTACGACGAAAATTTAGCATTTCGATTTGCCACTTTTTCAGTGTCTATAGGTCAATCAGTATTAGAAATATCCGAAATAGTAAAAAATATTCCCAAATGGGCATCTTAAACCACAAATTTTAGGAGAGTTTACCGGTAAAATCCTGTCCGCCATGCTGGAAGCCGTGCCCTTTGTTCAGCTTTAAACAAAGGTTTATTCACCGGAAGTGATGTCATACACTTAACACGACAACCTCGTGGCGCGAAATAGCGTGCATAAAAAAGTAGCCAACCTCGCAAAGATAAATATAACTTTCTTCTTATGTACGTGAAGACGTTTTTAGTAGAAATATGCCTCCAGGCGTTGTGTTCTGCAGGCGAGCGTTAAGTGTATGACATCATTTCCGGTGAATAAACCTTTGTTTAAAGCTGAACAAAGGGCACGGCTTCCAGTAATGGCGGACGTGTAGATTCAATATTCGGAGCTAAAAAAATAAGACTTCCTGTCGTTGTATCGAAAAACAATTTGAACTGGTAATAATATATGAACTCTACTTTATGAATATGCAAAAACATTGATATGTCAAAATTTGATCGTAGGGGCACTTTAATCTGTTCTGATAAAGAGCCAGCGCTCCAACTCGAAACGCTTCCC
Source organism: Actinernus sp. WN-2022 (assembly GCA_030867875.1). Classification (NCBI taxonomy): domain Eukaryota; kingdom Metazoa; phylum Cnidaria; class Anthozoa; order Actiniaria; family Actinernidae; genus Actinernus; species Actinernus sp. WN-2022. The sequence continues at coordinate 63,595,845 of JAOWCC010001634.1, forward strand.
ACGGCGGTTAGCATACCCTCAGTTGAACACTGAATTAATAAAGCCATTAGCTTCTCCGGTCCGGCAATGCAGACCCACAGAGAAGTCAAGGCAAAATATGCAACTTCTGCGAATGCCTACATACTGCACTATTCACTGATTAACAATTTTAATTTTTTATCCATTTTTAAACGTTTTTAACGTTCGTAAACGTTTGGTAACACTTGGAAGTTGTTAAACAAGATTTCAACTTCAAGTCATGGATCACTGAGTACATCGACCTCTGTCTGCTTATGTTTGGAACAAACTGGTTTCCTTTGGCTTACTGGCACCGACAAGAGATCAAAGCGGCAGTAATCACCTTCGACGATCTAATGGACGGACTATAAGAACAGTTATATCATCTAATCTATGTTAAAATGCGGTTTCAGCGATGCAATATGGCGTAAACCACTCCAATCTATTAAATATTCAAGTTGACAAGAGCCGCGTAACAATGGACAGTAATCCGACTGAAACCTTCGACTTCTAAGGAAAACATGAAAACTATTCTGGCTTGAAGCTGGTCCACCTAAACATTCGCTCGTTAAGGAATACAGTTCAATTACTTCAATTGAAGGAGTTTGTTAAAACAAACAACATGTACTGACTATATCTGAAACATGGTTAAACACTACAGTTTAACAATCAAGAGATCAACATCGACGACTATAATATAATGAGTAAGCTTCTTTATTGCTCAACAGTGTAGTCCAATACCTCTGCTAAGAATATAAAGAAAATTCAAATGGTGCAAAATTTTGCATGCAGAATAGTCGGACACACACAAGGAAGTATGACCACATATCTCCAGCACTGCGTGAGCTTAATTGGCTGGGTCGGGTCGAACTTCTGGGAAAGGAGTTTCCTATTGGTTTTCCTGCTTTTAATCCTATTACCAAAATCGAAATTTCCTACCCCTATTCCTACCATTTTCAATAACGTACACTCTACGTTTTACGGTAGCAAACCGGCCTTGAGCAGCTCAATTGCTAGCAGGGAAGTGACCGAGAGGCATACAGATTGTTATACCACTGTGACAGGTGCACAGCATGCATGGCTAAGAGTCACTCTCCTCACTAGCTCAATTGCTAGCAGGGAAGTGACCGAGAGGCATACAGATTGTTATACCACTGTGACAGGTGCACAGCATGCATGGCTAAGAGTCACTCTCCTCACTAGCTCAATTGCTAGCAGGGAAGTGACCGAGAGGCATACAGATTGTTATACCACTGTGACAGGTGCACAGCATGCATGGCTAAGAGTCACTCTCCTCACTTGACTACACATGTGAGCATGTCTCGGATGCCTAATTGGTACCGATCGTGTTTCTTCAGGTTCGTGACTGCGAAACAGTGGTGCCAGCTTAGTGCGAGCGAGTACAAAATAATATCAGAAATGTGCATGGTCAGTGACAATGGCATATATGGCGAACTTTGGTCCGAGTGGTCTCGGTAGTCCAAGTGGTCTCGGTAGTCCAAGTGGTCTCGGTAGTCCAAGTGGTCTCGGTAGTCCAAGTGGACTCAGTAGTCCAAGTGGTCTGAGTCGAGTGTCTCGGCGATCTGAGCGGTCTCGGTGGTCAGAGTGGTCTCGGTGGTCAGAGCGGTCTCGGTGGCCAGAGTGGTCTCGGTGGCCAGAGCGGTCTCGGTGGTCTCAGTGGCCAGAGTGGTCTCGGTGGCCTGATCATGAGTGGTCTGGTTAGAAGCTAACACGCGCCATTGAAAATCGAGAATTAGATTGGAGTTATAATAAATGGCCTTGGGACGGAAAAGATGACAATGACGACGAGACGTTCGAGTGGAAAAAAGAAGGGCAACAAGAAACAGTTCGAGTTTCACGGGTCAGTAGAAGAAGCAACAGTTGTTCCTCAGGGAGGCAGTTATGATGTCCAAGTGTATCAATAATCTTGCCCCATCTTACTTATAAATGCGATAAGTTTAAGAAACTCTCTGATGTTCACCAATGCCTCACTCGTAACCATAACTCCTTGCAAATTCCGCTTTATAAAACCACCTCAGGCCAAAGGACTTTTCATTACAGAGGTGTTAAATTATGGAACGATCTGGACTATGAACTAAAGCACGGGCTGTCTCCGACTAGTTTTAAGAATAAGTTAAAGAGTTCTATGCTGGCCCATTTTTATACTACTTAGTACCCATATTTATTTTCAACATTCATGATTTTAATATTAAGCAAGACATACAGAATGTATATATAGCTTCTCACCACTTACAATGCTTAGTACGTTGTAAATTGTTATTGAAAAGCCCCGAGGGGAATGGCAATAAAATATGTATGTATGTATTAACACAGGCCGAACGACAGGGAAACCGGCGTAAAAGCGACTTCTACAAGAGTATGGGGCGTTATTAATTCAAGCGTTTTTGTGCGAACTTATTTCATACAAACTGACAAATGTCGCAAAGTTTCATGCAAATTAAATCAAGCCTTGTTTTCGTGCGAATTCAATTGGTCAGAATTCAAATTATTTCGTTCGAATTGCACTTTGTAATAACGCCCCATACAAGAGTGTAAGGTAGACCTAAAATCTGCCGTAACGTGGAAGCCGCCGCTGTATACATACAGACAATATCTGGTAGTGATTCTCGTACAAACGAAGTACACAGATTGAAGCTGGAACGAGTATACACGCCATGGCAAAGAAATGATCGGAATGCTGACACGACAGCTAACAAATTATAGAATACGTGGAAGAGAGTACGCACTCCTCTAAGAAAAAGAAAGAGAAATGCGATGCATGTGAAAGAAAGAACCGCTAACTGAGAAAGTTTATTTTCCCGTCAATATAGCAGCAAAAACATGTCACAACAAAAGCACAACAAAATATATAGAAATATAATGCTACAAGTGCAATCTGTAACGTGATACACATACACATGTGACTATCATGTGATCAGTAAATGGTAAATATGGACAGGGGGGGCGAGGGGGCTGGAGAAGAAATTGATTTTTGGGGAAGATTTTCCGGGGCCCCCTTTTACATGTAAATTAATTTTAAAGGTCCCCCTTTGAAACTTTTAACAATCTCAAGACCCCCGGCACCCCCGACCCCCTCATATTTTAAAAAACCTCAACATCTCTTGTTGTTACGGAATACCTTACCATTAGGGTTGTCAGTAAAAATTGAAACAAGAGGCTATATAGTGTTTCACAAGCGGCTACAAGAACAATAGAGCAGGTTAAAATGTCATAAATGAAGGAAAATTTGGGCAAAACAGGCGGCTACTTTTAACCTGACAGTCGGCGAATTCCGCTCTTTGCCGGCTTCTAATGACAACTCTGGACCATAGAAGAGACTCCTTTCCACTTAAAGTGCCTATCACCCTTTTGCAATTTTCATAGCGTATGAACCTCCGAAAGGTTTTGAGTACTTCTGTGAAGAAAGTTTTGGTTTAAAGTGAATAACTTGATGTTCTACGCTTGTTTGAAATCGTATAAAAGCCTAGGCGCTGATTATGTGGCAGTTAATGGCCTTAATTTTGTCCTTTTTCCCCGCTTTTCTTATATAATTAATCAGTTTGCATCCAGGTATTTATTTAGCCTCCTCCGCAGGCAACTCCTAATTATAATCGAAAAAATCGATAAAGAAGATGTGAAACCGGGCTTCCTGTGGTACCGTGTTCAAGTATGTGCCGGCTTGAACAGTGTGAGCTGATTGGTTAACGGGACCGGAAGTCGACAATTTTGCTGCACGACCTGCAGATTTAGACTCGTGCCTGCCACAGGCAGCCCGAGCAATGACCGGTCCCAAAGGGGAAGGGAAAGAAAAGCCCCTGGGCCTGGAGACACTTACTGTAAAGACCAGTTCTAAGAGTCTTAACTGGATTAGTACGCATTAATACGCATGAGTAACTGCGTGGCATTCAAACGTCAACGAAGCTCAATAACACTACGAATATCATGGGGGATTTGATTTCAATTTTTGAAAAGGTTCTCAGTTGCAAATAAAAAGCTGAGTGAGATAGCCGATAGAATAGAATACCGTTCCTGTGTCTGCAATACCTCCCGGCGTAGTCAGTTGAACGATATAGAACGGAATTTCAATCGAACGCAATCGAACTCAATCCATCGACAAGGCTTATGAGCAGAAAGAAAATGACTCAGACCTTGTAAAAGAATGCAAATATTTGCTGTAGCGAAGCATTTAAGACATTTAAGCGGCACTGGCAAAATTATGCTATATACTTACTCAGCTAGTTGAAAAACATACAGAGGACTTTTCCTATACTCACTAGGAACTGAAGTGGTTAAACCCTACAACACTGAGTTTTGACCCACCGTATACGAAAAAAAAAAACAGAAAGAGCCTTAGTGCAATCTTAGATGCCTTCGACAAGTTCGCAATCGAGAAAAAACGAGATATATGAAAGAAAGGTATCATGATCAGTTCAACAGCAGAGGACAGAGAGAGGGGGAGTCACTACATATACAAAGGAGCTCAGAACTGGCCAAAAAAGGACTGGGCCGAGTTTGTAAAGTGAATCTAATTAAGAAATAAACTCCATCATAAGAAAGAGCACATTGAAATTATTAAGTTTACCAAATTTGGGGACGTTGCATCGGCTATCTGCAAAAATAAGAGACGTTTGTATAGAATTGTAGGGACGCTTGTCCTTCCAATCCACACAAACGTCTCTTAATATTTTTGCGATTTTTGAAAGCTTGCAATCCAGTTTATATTTACCAAATCATGATCAAACTTGGTATTCTTGGTAATTCCTAGGTGCTCTTTCTTATGGCGAGGTTTATTTAAGCAATAGACCACACGGCTTCAATGTGTTTACTGGCGAAATAAAGCACGCAGGATGTTGGGAGAACACAAGAAATGCTTGAAAACCCCAACTTCCCCAGTGCTTTATTTCGCCAGTAAACACATTGAAATGTGTGGTCTGTTGCTTTTATGATATAACTACAACACAACGCAAGCAGGCGTGCCGATTTCTACGTGTTTACCGGCACAATAGACCATATATTTTTGAGTATATAAGCCAATCAGAGCGCTCGTACTATCTGGGTTATATTATAATTGTTAATAGACCCTTTCAGCTTGCCTGTTTGTTGTCCCATTTCAGACCACGTGATGTTTCCCTTGAGTAATGCGCCGGTTTTTGTTTTTCTGTATCCCATGAGGAAATGTACCAATTTCTATAATTGGAAAACAAAGCACTGAATCCTCTGGAGAACTATCACGTGGTCTGAAATGGGACAACAAACAGGCAAGCTGAAAGGGTCTATTGGATTAACTTTACAAATTCGGCCCCAGTCCTTTTTCAATTTGGTAGTGGTCAATTGTCTTCTTAATATTTATGCGCATATATAATTCACTACTCGAAAACGAGGCTATCCCCGCATCGAGGATGCCGAAACCTGCATCCGAGTTCTTCGAAAGGACAATTCAGGATTTTTCCATTTGTCTCCAACGCATAGAGGAACAAAGCAATGTTCCGTCCGCGACGCCATTTTGCTTTTCAGCTAAGCAACGATGCCGGGATAGCCTCGTTTTCGAGAAGTCAATTATATGCGCATAAATATCATTCTACGAAGCTTCAAAACCCTAGACCGACAGAAACAAGATGAAAATGACCACGAAGTGAGGGGCTCATCGAGATCATACAAGCCTAGAACGTACAAACCTCAAAACAAGCCAAAACCCCGATCAAAGGCTGATACGAAATCCGACACTGAGTACAGGAGATAATGCCGCTATTGTGGTCGGAAGATCGGCCGAGAATACTGCCTGCATAGCATGGGGAAAACCCCGGTTAGCATGCAGTAATGGTTGGGGTTGGGGTTTGTGTGGTGGATAAGCCATTGCATTGATTCTTAACAGGCCTGAGTTTGATTTCGGTTCATGCAGTTTTTTTTATATACTCAGGATAATGTAAATCCGTCAGTTCCTTCTAAAACGTATAAGTGTTATAAGGTTTATTACCCTATAAGGTTTATTATTGCACATTTTGTCGCATTATAAAATGAACAAGAGCCCATCTGGGCTTTCACTCGGGCCACATGAGATATGAAGATGAAATACACTTTCATTTGAAATCCTCTTAGTAACAAGTCGTGCTTTAATTCGCCAGTGAGAACGTCATAAAAACGTCTGGTCTATTGATTGCTTTTATGACATGACTATGATAACGCAGGATTTGAACAACAGAATACTTTGAATTTGATTGAAAATAGATCAAAAACTCCGGGAAATGTCCGGCTAAAACTGTATGAATAAATGTGACTGGCAGTTCATGCTTCTTGTTCGTGTAGTTGCCCCACTGAGTCGTAACCAGAAAACGAGCACAGCATTTCAGTTGGCATACACTGAAAACATCTGCTTAACTAAGATTTGTAAAAATCAAAGTCAAAGTTCATTTTTTGTTTCAGTTTTCCCCATATTAGCAGACATGTATAATGTCTCGAGCTCTCAATCCAGTAGAAAGACTCTGGTTATTCTGTCGTAAAACATGCCTTAGCTGTACAAGACCTGACCCAAATTTAGGTTGTATTGCATAAATTGCCCACGATGGAATAGATTTCTGACAATGACTCATTGAAATTGATATCTCCTTGTCTCGCCTAGTCTGAGTTATCTGAGCGCGCCTGACGAAATCTAACCTTTGATTATAATTCGATACCCGTTGATATCCAAACGTGTTTGGATATTGTATTTCGCTTACGTTTCTAAATGTACATTGGATCTGTCCAGACAGCGCTGATCGAATGTATTACGTTGTTCATGTATTTTTATGGTCAACAAGAGCGCCAGTTGAAATATCCTGAGCCTGTTGGAAGGCTTTCGCCCTCGCGGGTCGACCATTTTGATTTACTGTATTAAATTATGTAAATAAATTAACCTGGCGAGTGTTACGTGACCAGCACAGTGCGATCTGATTGGTGGTGAACTTGACCTTTAACGCATGCGCAGAAATTTTGCGACACCCAACAAAAATATATATATATATATAACGACTTGCATTTTAAGACTCGGTGCTGCCACAGGCAGCCCGAGTAATTACTATGTGGTGCAGGTGTGTGGTGCATTGTGGGTTAGTGCACGGCACATTGCGCAAGTTCGATTCCTGCTGCAGACCAGCACATCTGTACCAACTCTTCTTTGGTAATCCGAGTAGCTTGTATAGCTTTGATCCATTAATCGGGAGCTCTGACGTGGAAGGGAGTAAAGTTGAGTGCACCACTGGCCTCCATTGATACCAGTCTGTTAGACTGAAGGGCTACATGTGTTAAATAAAAGGACTTTACTTTACTTTTGTGTGTTTACAATATACGATGATAAAATGTAAAAATAAATTACAATATCTAAACATTGGAAGAGACTTCAGAGGAAACTTCAGAGACTGGGCCATTATATAATAATAATTTTAAAAGTAATAACAGTACGTATCTATACTATACATACAATCTATAATCAATCGGCTAAAGACCAATTGAAAAGTATTCTAAATTCAACATAAATATTTAGAGTTGTGATCTAAAATGTGGTTTCTCTTCTGGGTTCAAACTGCTTAACATTGCAGGGGAAAGTGTCGTTTCGGATGTTCGTAAAAAAATATTTAAGTCTCAAATTATTCATAGCGAGACATGAGATTTGATGATATAGTTGCTTAAACGGTACACGATAATACTACCCATATCACAGTGTCAGAGATGAACTAGCAGTAAATGATGTTCTAGTCTACCGACAGAGGCAAGAGACTATTCATTCCGAAGGACATCAGGCCAATGATGCGCAAGCAAGTTCACGACCCTCGCATTGGAGTAAACGGTTGCTCACGAAGGGCACGAGAGAGCATGAATGCAGAGCTGAAAGAATACATGGCTCAGCGACTATGAGACATGCAGACTATTCGAGAGCAAGCAGCAAAAGGAGACGCTGAGCAGCCAAACTCCCACAGACAAGCCCTGTGGAAAAGTCGGAGCTGACAGTTGACGTGAGACAACTTCAAGCAGTTTGCTGATGACTGGGACTTTGAGCACTACACCAGCAGTCCAGTACACCAGCAAGCAAATGGGAAGGCCGAAGCAGCAGTGAAGGCGGCGAAAAACAACTACGCAAAGCAAAGGTGGATGGAGGCGACCCCCACCTTGCACTGTTGGCACACAGAAATACGCCATCAGAGTCCATGGACTCCAGCACAGCGCCTGCTGGGACGGCACAAAAGGACTCTTCTGCCCACAACAGCTCAACTCCTCAAACCTCAGAACTCAGAATATCAATCCTGAAAGCATCAAGAGCAAGACAAGGACCTGCCAGGCAAAGCGGGCACGTTACTATGACAACCACGCCAGGGACTTGGAAGTCCTACAGGAAGGAGACACTGTGCGCATGCGTCCGTTTCTATCCTTAGATAAATATTGCATCGTTCGACGCATTGTCATAACTTAGTATTAAACAAGAGCCCATCTGGGCTTTCACTCGGGCCACATGAGATTGAAGATGAAATACACTTTCATTTGAAATCCTCTTAGTAATAACCAAAGGGAAGAATTATTAGCAGTCTTTAGGAGTGGCCGGTAGCGCGGTGACTTTCATTCTCTGCTCCCCAAGTATATATATACATGTATGTAATTTAATATTTTTGTTTTCTCGTATGTAAATTAAAGTAGTTGATCTTTTATTGAAAACACTACTTATTCATGTGTGTATGTATGTTCAGACTACTATCGTGCAGCTAGCTAGAGTCTTGAGATATCTGTCAGCAACTCGCAGCTAGTTAATAAATTAGTACTGTTCAGACCTAGTAACTTAGTAGGTTTTACTTTTTGTTTTTCCCTCTTCTGGTTTGTTTCTATCTCTAAAGAGGGCATGAATGGGGTTAACTGACTACTGACAAACAGCCTTAAAAATAACTGACAACTGACAAATGACGATTTTTTTACTGACAACTGACAACCGAAAAATAACTGACAACTGACAAATTTGGTTTTTGTGGGTCAAACATTGTAAATTTTCTCTAGTAATGATTAACTAGGGCTAACTGACAACTGACAAATGGCCAACATTTTAACTGACAACTGACATGTAGACCCCCCCCCCCCCATTCAGACCCTCTCTAAAAGATAGAAATTTGGTCTATAACTGCCCTTGGCGCAAGTGTTTCGTTATTGAAATTTCAACCAAAATATTAAAACTGTGCGAAAAACTGCTACTGACTGGTGTTTGGCGATCCTCGTTATCCATGATGGCTCAATTGACGTACAATACACCCGGTAGTTGTCGTGGTAAGAGAAATTACCTTGGAGCGAGTAGTGAACGTGGTCGTAGCTGTCGTAGCGAGAGCTAGAAGTCGGCTAGATCGGATGATAACACTGACTTGACATTTGTGTACATTTCAAAACCTTAAAATAACTAAAATCTGTCATCGATGGGCTTTTAGCGCGCTAGATTCTATTCAAGCTACCTCGCTAGGTAGCTTGGAACTTCAAAGTATTCCACCGACCACTAGCTAGCTAATCACCAGAGCAGAAAAACTGTTCAGACTAAAGAAGCTCGCTACCTCCTGTGGTTAGCTAGCTAGATTTACTAGCCTGAACACGGCCACACGTTTACAATTTAGTCTGCAGGTCCGATAAAACTGCAGGTTCCAGTCGTAAACAGTCCGAGTTTGACCAAAGTGAAACGATCGAGCTGCTCGCGTCCGTAGATATATATTTCTTCGTTTGCACTTTTGACATGATATAATTCTTCAAATGGCACCATTGTTTTATTTCTTATGTTTAATAATACAGTTCTCAGCTGTAAAAAAAATAGAACATTCTATGGAAGATTTCTTGTCCTAAAGTTTGGAAACGTAACACATGCATTTGACGCTAGACTACTCGCGGAAGTACGCAAGGTCAATTTACTAGTGGCAGTTTACTAGTTTGCACTATCGGCTGTTATGGAATGGAAACATACTTTCACAGCTTAATATGTATGTCGATTGGTCAGAAGGATATCTTGTTTAAATGCTACGGTCCTTTCGGCATCAGGAAATTTTTAAACGGGAGTTTTCGTACAGTATTTCAAGCTATGCTGTAGTGCGAGTTCAGTTAATTCAATTCAATTCAATTTTATTTTACACTTATCGATAGAGCAAGTTACAATGCGAGAATAGAAGATAATAAATCAGGAAAAATAAGAAAATAATATGAAAAAATAGTTACATATATAAGTGTGCAGAGGCCAAAGTAGCAGAGCTTTCGAGTTGGCCTCTGCCATAAAAGGACAATTCTTTTACAAATTATGTGAAATTAAGTTTAAAATCAAATAAAAAATCAAATCAAGACAAGTACATACTACTAAGGTATTTTAAGCTATAAGCTTAGAACATTACAATTTTAAAAATATATATATATTATATAATATATAAAGGAATTCTATGCTTGCTTCAACAACAAATGGTTTTTGTATTCTTTCTTGAAGCTCCAGATTCCTAATTGTTTTATATTAAGTGGTATTTCTTCCCATACTAGAGTAACAAAATATCGAAATGAGAATAATCCATAATTAGTTCTTATTTGTGGTTTATATAAATTATCACCTGATGAGTATCTAGTATTATAACTGTATATTTGAGAAGCTGGGACAAGAGAATTTTGTAAAATCAATGGAATATTCTGTTTATCATAGAGGATTTTATGAGCTAGAACTGCAGTTTTTGACTTAAGTATGTTGTTAAGTTTCAATATCCCCAGTAAATTATAATAAGGTATAGAGCTTTCCCGGTTTGGAACATAAAAAATACTTCTAATACATTTATTCTGTTTAGTTGACAGTTTGGTCAGTCGAGAGGTATAAGTATTACCCCAGCTAACTAGACCATAATTTATATAAGGGTAGATCAGGGTATAGTACAATTGTTTTAACATGTGTAAATCAAGGTAATGACGTAGTTTATTGATTATGCCAATGTTTTTTGCTATTTTGCTACTGACATGTTTTATTTGGGGTTCCCAGTTTAGTTTCTCATCAATAAAGATTCCAAGATATTTTATATAAGATTTGCGCTCCAAGTCTTTAATGCTGATATTAACTTTTTTAGCAGGAGAAGTTATAATCATATAATTTGTTTTCTTAAAATTTATCGACAATTTATTTATAGTACAATATTTAAAGACATTTTTCATTTCTTCATTCATAATGGTTTCAAGTTGTTTAGGGTCTTTATCAGAATAAAATATATTTGTATCATCAGCAAATATTCGAAATGACAGTTTGCTTGAGGAGTTTGGTAAATCATTTATATAAAGTAGGAACAATAGGGGGCCAAGTGTAGACCCATTGAGGGACACCACACTTAGTAATCATAGTGCCTGATGCTATGTCGTCTATTTTAACATACTGGGTACGATTTTTAAGATAGCTAGCAAACCAATTGAATGGAGTACCTCTGATACCATAATGATTTTTTTTTTTAAGTAAAATCTCATGGTTAACAGTATCAAAAGCTTTGGCAAAATCAAGGAATATTCCACAAGTAATCTGTTTCTTATCAATTGCCATCTTAAGGGTATCAGTAATCTCAAGTATAGCCTGTTCAGTAGAGTGTTTTTTTCTAAATCCAAATTGATACTGAAATAAGATATTGTGTTTGTCCAAAAATTTAACAAGCTGGTTATAAATTATTCTTTCTAATACCTTACTGAAAGGTGAGAGAATTGCAATAGGCCTATAGTTAGCTGGATCAGTGAGGACACCACTCTTATAGACTGGAGTTATTCGTGAAATTTTAAAGATATCTGGTACAATCCCTGTTGCTATAGATTGGTTATAGATATAGGTGAAGGGCACTGCAAGTTGATTACTGGCAAATTTAATCAGTTTGTTTGGGATATCTAGTGAGGCCTTGCTAGCATTTAAGTTTGAGAACATTTGACTAACTTCTTCCTTAGTAATTTGAGACATAACAAAGCTAGATATTGGTGAATTCCGCATATATTGTACTGGACTTTCATGATCAGCAGTTTCAATTAACCTAGCAAGATCAGAGCCAACTGAGATAAAATGATGGTTAAATTGTTCTGCAATTTCACGTTTGTTTATGTAGGTTTTATTATTTCTTATAATCCTAGTTGGTATTGTCTGTCCTTTCGTTTTCCGCTTAATCAGAGTACCAATAAGTTTCCAAGTTGCTTTTAGATTATCTTTATACATTTGGAAATGTGCCACATAATATTTTCTCCTACTTTCATTTTTTAACCAGTTAAGCTTATTAGAATAGGTCTTGTATTTTGCTACCTTTTCAGGATTACCACTTAAAAAGTATGTACGATATAGACTCTGTTTCGTTTTAATTGACTTAAGTATGCCATTTGTTATCCAGGGCTTTGATAATTGTTTAACTTTACTTCTTGGTACAGGTTTAACTGGTGCATGTTTATTGACTATGTTCTTAATAGTATTTATTGTTAGGTTAGCAGCTTGGTTTAAGTTAATATTATCACACTGGATGAGAAGCTCATCCCAATTAACAGAGTCGATATCCTTCAAGTATTCCTCTTTTGAGAAATTTCTATAATCTCTAAAATAATGTTTTTGCTTCCTTATAGGAACATGAATATCTGTAATGCAGAATATTGGTAGATGGTCAGAGATATCCATAGTGATAATTCCTGTAGTTATGTTTTGTATTGAGCTATTTGTGTAGATGTGATCAATTAAGGTTGAAGTATGATTAGTTATTCTTGTTGGTTTTGTAATTATGGGTAGGAAGTTATTAACATACAGCATATCTAAATATTCTTCAGTTAAGGCATGTGTATTATATTTCAAAAAATCTATATTTATATCTCCAAGGATGAAAACCTGGTATTTACTATCATTTAAGACTCTCAATTGGTCATTTAACAAGGATGAAAATTCGGCTAGATTAGCATGTGGGTGCCTGTATATACAACCTATAATTATCTTATTCTTCTGTTTATTACCCGGGTCAACTTCAACCCAACACGATTCAATTGATTGCATAATAAGCTTAATATCTGGTCTTAAGATAAAGTTTAAATTATCAGAAATATATATACCCACACCACCAGCAGCTGTATCAGAGTCAACATGAACAAACTTATAACCTGGTATATCAATATTGGATACAGATTTAGGGTTGAGTTTAGTTTCAGTGATAGCCATAATATCAGGTTTATTATTTAGAGTAAATAATAAATCGTTCAATAGGGTAAGATTCTTAGGAAGGCTTCTTATGTTACAGTGAATCATTGATAAGGCTGTATGGGTCATTCTGTCCAGAAGAGCACTATATTTAGGGACTGTGTAATAATTAGATGTAGGTACATTTAGCATATAATCAGAGTCCATTTCATCTTGTTTATCAGGATTTTCAATTAGGTTATACAAGTCAATATCTATATCTAATTCGAAAGACCATATATCATTAACAGCATATAATTCCTTATCAGTGAGGTCAGAAAATGGTAGACATTTTAAAGCATCAGTAGAGCAGGGTTCACATGAGTTTGAGACAGCCATCGTGAGACAAGATCATAAGTGTTACATAAAGTGCATGTGTGTTATTTACTTATCTTTTACTCGCTGAATCTTGTATCCAGAAAACTGTTACGCCACAAATGTCGGTGAAACTAATACCGTGTTCATTATTATCGGTTTTCTCTATGGGTTCTCATGTATTCAATAATTACTTCTGGAGCTTCATATTTATGTCGATTGGTCACAATGATTTCCTCTTTCAGTTTTTTCCTTTAGTTTGGACATTAGGGATATATCCTTGGAGATTTCGTACAGTTTAGCGACCGTTGTGTCGAAAGTAGAAACGTTCGTTTGTCATGAAAGTGCGTAAACAAACTGTCACAAGCGGTTTCATAGCAGCTCGATGTTTGACTCCCATATAGTCGATGATAACTTATATAGCTTCATATGTACGTCGATTTCTTACAAGGATTTCCTCTTTCAGTTTTTCCCGTTAGTTTGGACATTAGGGATTTATTCTTGGAGATTTCGTACAGTTTAGCGACTGTGTGTTGAAAGTAGAAAAGAGCCCATCTGGCCTTTCACTCGGGCCACATGAGATAATTTGAAGATGAAATACACTTTCATTTGAATTTGATTGAAAATAGATCAAAAACTCGGGGAAATGTCCGGCTAAAACTGTATGAATAAATGTGAAATGAAACATAAATTTCATAGCAAGAAAAACATGTAATTCCTAATTAGAAAGCTCTTCTAAGTCCGCTTCTCAAATTCACAGACTGTTTTACAAAAACATTTGGGCTTATCGACACAAGAGTTCAGTTGACCTTTCAAATAATTTATTCTGAGGTACGCATACTCTAAATCACAGAGATGTTAAATAAAGCGATAATTAGAAGAAAAAGTACATTAACAGACAAACTGAGAGGAAATGTATTCAAATCTAAAAGAGTTTACTTACAGTACTTACGTAACTGAATCTTTCGTTTTGGTTCTTTTGTTAGTGTTGTTGAAAGCATTCCACCTTCGTGCACATATGCACTGAATCGGAATGAAAGTCGAAGCCTACCTCGAACTTAACTTTCAGCTAACCTGTTTCCTTTCATTCCACAATGAATAATAATCTCATAAAGTAAGCCCGTAGCTTTCAATAAATTTGCCAGTGTCTGAATGAAACAGCTAGATCTTTTCCAATTTCTCTCACGAGTCACGGCAGAAGACAGTCTCAAAGAACTTGAATTTTGATCCTCTTCACAGTAACGTAATTTAACGTCTCCGATCAATTCCTCTCTCTTTGCTGGCAGTTCATGCTTCTTGTTCGTGTAGTTGCCCCACTGAGCCGTAACCAGAAAACGCGCACAGCATTTCAGTTGGCATACACTGCGTACATCTGCTTAACTAATTAGATTTGTAAAAATCTTAGCGGATCATGTAAATATTCCGCTTGGCTCAAATATGAGGGTTTCTGCCGTCAAAGTTCATTTTTTGTTTCAGTTTTCCCCATATTAGCAGACTTGTATAATGTCTCGAGCTCTCCGAATCCAGTAGAAAGACTCTGGTTATTCTGTCGTAAAACATGGACCTGACCCAAATTTAGGTTGTATTGCATAATTGCCCACGATGGAATAGATTTCTGACAATGACTATTTGAAATTGATATCTCCTTGTCTCGCCTAGTCTGAGCTTGGAACTTTCTTATCTGAGCGCGCCTGAGGAAATCTAACCTTTGTTTGCGTGACCAGCACAGTGCAATCTGATTGGTTCGAATTTGACCTTTAACGCATGCGCAGAAGCCGTCTGACATGAAATAAAAATAAATAAATAATAATAACGACTTGCATTTTAAGACTCGGTGCTGCCACAGGCAGCCCGAGTAATTAGTATTTAGCGATATTTCTAATTTTCTTATATTAGATTAGTGTATTTTTCTTTAGCATTAGCTTTTCTGATACATCATTGTAAATATTTTATACTTATATGTAGATAGTATCAACACGGCTTTTATGTAAATCAGTTTGTTCTACTGTTAAAATGTCCGTGTTTAAATAATAATAAATTGAAATTGGCTATGTCACAGCGTCCATCTCGCATACTAGGCTATGTCACAGCATTTTCACAAGTTAGCTTATTTTTAGAGCGGTTTCCCGCTATTCTTGGGTTGCAATCATTCCTAAGGGAATAAAATCACAAAAGCGAAGCAACCATGTTGTTGGTATACAAAAGTAGCTAATGAGGCATTCCGCCACTGGTGCAATCCACTAATTGGTAGGAAAATGATCTAAAAATAGCCCCTGTGACCTTTATGTTGCTATGCTACATCTGATCTGGTGTCGCATAGCAACATCCTGTAGATGTCTTCTACCGTCTTCGACAAACTTTCGCAGCTCTACTTCGGCTCCGACAAACGAACCATCATTGTCTGAGATAATCGTGTCCAGCCATCCGTGGTTTGCGGCAAAGCGTCGTAATGCTTGCAGAAAGGCTTCTCTCGAGGATCTTTCGACTATTTCAAGGTGAATGGCTCTTGTGGTTGCGCATGTGAACACACAACCCCACGATTTGGTAGTCTTGTTCCTTCCGTACTTTAGGTTAAATGGCCCGAAGAGGTCGACTCCGGTTACTGTGAAAGGCGGAGACATCAACTTCAGTCTCTCTGATGGCAGATCCGCCATACGTGTGACATGCTGTGGCTGGCGTAGCTTCCGGCAATTGGTGCAATCTCGTGTCAATGTCTTGGCCACATTTCTCCCTCGAAGTATCCAATATTTCGCCCTTGACTCACAGAGGGTTCTCTCTCGTCCGGCGTGGTTGACTTTCTTGTGTGCTGATCTCATTATGAGTAACGAGATGTGGCTCATTGGAGGAAGAAGAGCAGGATGTACTTGATCGTAGGGTAACTGAGACCTGTTTAATCTACTGCCTACTCTGATGATGCCATCTTGATCGGCAAAGGGTGACAAGTTTGGGTAATCTGCAATCTCGATTGGATTTCGGCGACACGAACGCCAACGAAGGGCTTGAATGTAGAGGACTGGGATCTCAACCAGTTGAGGACTATTGTGGAGTCTGACCACAAAGTGACGCTCCCTGGCTTCATCTTGAACTCGTTAACGATGGTTTGCGCAAGTCTCGATACCATCAGGACGGCCATCAGCTCCAGTCTGGGAATCGTCGTCTGGCGTATTGGCGCTACCCTGGCTTTCGCTGCTACCACATGGACCTCTGGAACTTGTGTCGTCGGCCACAAAAGATATGCGACCGCGCCATATGCTGCTCCGCTTGCGTCTGCAAAGACATGCAGCTCTGGTAAACCTGACGCGTTACGTGGCTTGAGGCACCTCGGGAACTGGACACCCTTAAGACTTTGGATCTCCTCAAGAAGCTTCAGCCACGTGGCGCTTGCTTCTTCGGGAAGGGGGTCATCGCAGTCAAACTGCTTGGCTTTCCAGATGCCTTGAAGAGCGATTCTCGCCTTGATGGTGACAGGGGAGCTAGGCCAAGGGGGTCATATAGTCTTGAAATACTGGACAGAACTGTTCTTTTCGTGAATTGCTGTAGCTTTACTTCCTTCGAGGCGAAACCGATTACGTCGGTTCGTGGATTCCATCCCACCCCGAGTGTCTTCATATCTTCCTCGCCATCTAGATTGACGGTGGGCGTCCCTGAGGTCTGTTCCTCGTCAGTCTCGTGCTCATCGGGTGTAAATGATAGCTTGTTGCGCACATCTTCTTCTGAGCATATCCATTCTTTAATCTTAAAGGACCCTGTTGCGAGTACTTTGTCTAGTTCGTTGATGCTCTGGGCTGCTAACTCGGTACTTGAACACGAGAAAATTAGATCATCCATGTATCTGTCTCGCTGAAAAACTGTAGCCGCGTGCGGATTATCTTCTCGGTTTTCTTCTGCCATCCTCAGCATTAAAAAGCTCGCCATGTCAGGAGACGGCTTATCGCCGAAGGTAACCCTCTGTAGGGCGTAGACGATTGGCGGTCGGGACACATCTAGGTTCCTCTAGAGAAATCGATGGACGTGTGTATCGTCTTCGGGGAGGAGTATCTGAAAAACATCTTAGATATATCTCCCACACAGGCGATCGGTTCTTGTCGAAAGCGTAACAGGACGCCTAACAGGTTGCCAATGAGACCCTTGTGTAGACAGGAATTCAGGGACACGCCTTGATACGGACTTGCTGGATCGAACACTATTCTCAGAGGGTGCTCTTCTTATCTGGCCTGTAGATCCCGTGGTGTGGTAAATAGTAGACTGGCTTAGTGTCTTCAATACTTCTTCCGTTAAGGGCCGCGCCCATCCGTTGTCTTGATACTGCATAATGGCGTTGTCATACATCACGCTCCTTTTCTCGTCTTTGAGGAGACTCTTCTCTAGCGATCGCAATCGATTCTCGGCTGCTGGACGGTTGTCGGGTAGAGAAGCCTTGTCTTTCTTCCATGGAAGCCCGATCATGTAATGGTCATCTTGTCGCTTGCAAGATTTCTCCATCAGTTCCATCGCCCGCGTGTCATCCGGCGACATCGATGTCTTAGGACAGGAGCAGTCGGCTGCTTGAACGCCGAGTGTCTCGAATTCGTAAAACTTCTCCATGTCGATTCGCTGCACAAAGTTGATGGAACAGAGTGCCGATGTTCCCCGCCCATGGTCCGATCCGATCACGTACCATCCGAGCTTGGTTTTCTTGGCCACGGTCTCGAACGGCTTGCCCTGGCGCGTTTCCTCCTCAGCGTGCAGGTGACTGTAATGGACTCCTGCGGTGTGTGATAATTCAACGTCACGGAGATAAAGTAACGAGTCGAGCCATTGGCGGTCTAGTTCTTGCACATTGTGAATGGTCTTGTTAATCTCGTGCGCCTCAATCTTGAACTCTTCGCTTCCATTCATCGGGGTCACCCAGAAGTGGACTCTCCTACTCTCGGATTGTTCAACTCTCTCGCCTCCAACAACTGCGAGATCTATTCGTTCTTTCCTGCCATGCAGCTCAAGTTGCCTAGCAAAATCCGTCCGTATGACTGTCGTTCCCGCGCCGCTGTCTATCAAAACGTTACCTTTGCGAATCCGCCCGTTCGTTGCCCTGAATCGTACCAAAGAAACAAAGAGAAAACTCTGTAACCACTGTACACAATACATTGTATCAAAGACGCTACACAGAATATTTCCAGTACGTCTATACCCTGGTGCGGACACTTTGGGAGAGACTTTGGGCGAACCAGCCACGGAGATTTTCATTACATTAATTATTGCATTCCAATCATATTTGTGAAATTACAAGGCTTACATTTCGAAACTCTCTAAAATAGGCCATATTACTGACTCACTAAATGCAATTACGATACTACCTATGATATATTAGAAATCAAGTTTGTGTACCTGAAGGGTGGATCTCCGGTGGTTGCGACGTTTTATGGCTTTTCTTTGACTGTACTTATTATCTCGCTTGACTCTTGACTAATCTCGTGATCTGGCGTGGACGTAGCCTGATTATCAGACTGTCGATGTCGTCCGCTCACTTCCTCCCACCTCCCAGTCTGATGGACTTCGACATAAACCGTGTTCCTGACGTCATTTAATTTCGACCAATCAGAGCGAAGGTTTTATTTTTAGAGAACTGAGGTATGCGTGGAATGTCCAGTGAAGCCTGCATGAAGGACAAGCCAAATCGCGGACGATACAAACGGACTTGATATGGCTTTGGAGAAAGCGTGCGAAACTTTCGACATTTCTGAATTATTCCCCGAACAGCGAAAAGCAATTTACCCCTCGTTTCCCGGAAGGACCTTGGCCATCACAGCTACATCTATAGGCGACGACCAGGTAGAGAATCGAGAAAGGAGAAATTATGTAGCTAACTTCTACAACTTCTACAGATCGCCAGAATCACGGCTCTTTCATGCACTGCAGAATATGTTCTACAGCTTCAAACTTATAGAAACAGAACGTGGAGAAACATGTTGTCCTCAGACGTGTACTGGGAAAATCTGATAGGAAACGCTATCGATATCGCGATGTTTATGAATCTACTAGCTACGGGCTTTGGAAAATCATTGATCTTCCTCGACCGCTTTGTATTAAAATGTGATGTCTCCTAGAATGTTGGCATTTAGAAGACCAAATATTTCATGAAATGTAATGAGTTTTTTACAGCAGTGAGCACACATACTGAGTATGTCATGGTAATAGTTTCACGACATTTGGGCAATTATTTATGTTTGCAGAATTTTTAACACACTTTATTTTGACAATTTTGCTGACCTAAAAGCTGAAATATCTTAGCTTTTTCGCCTTAAGAAGACTAAATCTTTCATGGAATGGCATGATTTTTTTACAGGAGTGAACACATATAGTGAATATGTCATGGTAAAAGTTGGATTACATTTGCCTAAATATTTATGTTATCAGAATTTTGAACAGTCTTGATTTTGACAAATTGTAAAGTACAACAAATCAGTGTTGTGACCATGCGCTTGAAATACTGTACGAAAAATCCTATTTAAAAAGTTCCTGCTGCCCAAAAAACCATAGCAGCTCAAACAGGATATGGTTAGGGTTAGTTCTGAGAATTCGACATAAGTTTGAAGCTGTAAAACATAAGAATTCTGCAGTGCAGGAAAGCGTGATTCTAGCGAGCTGTACTAGAAGGCTATACATAATTTCTCCTTTCTCGATTCTCTACCTGGTCGTCGCCTATAGATGTAGCTGTGATGGCCAAGGTCCTTCCGGGAAACGAGGGGTAAATTGCTTTTCGCTGTTCGGGGAATAATTCAGAAATGTCGAAAGTTTCGCACGCTTTCTCCAAAGCCATATCAAGTCCGTTTGTATCGTCCGCGATTTGGCTTGTCCTTCATGCAGGCTTCACTGGACATTCCACGCATACCTCAGTTCTCTAAAAATAAAACCTTCGCTCTGATTGGTCGAAATTAAATGACGTCAGGAACACGGTTTATGTCGAAGTCCATCAGACTGGGAGGTGGGAGGAAGTGAGCGGACGACATCGACAGTCTGATAATCAGGCTAGCGTGGACGCCGTAATCCGATACTTACATATATTATTAACTTGGAGCTACGTTAATCATTAAGAAACACGTCACTAATCAAATATTACATCAACTAATATTACAAACAATGTCAATGTTCGTATCATAACAAATCCACAACATACCCCACAACAATATTGATTGCATTACCTGGGGCTAAACTGATGAGTTTTTATTTTTATTTTTCAGGGGAACAAAGTTACATCGAATGGTTTAACTTCATAGACGGGGAATACAAACTAATGCAATCATGCGAAACATCAAATGTGTAGTTGTTGGTGAACCTTGTGTAGGTAAAAGTGAATTACTTCTTGTCTACAACAAAGGAAATCCGAATACATTAGGGGAATACGTACGTACTGTTTCTAACAACTTTACCAGTACTTGTTCGGTTGAAGGTGAATCTTATACCTTGGCCCTATGGGATACTTTAGGTCACAAGGACTATACTAGGTTACGACGACTCTCTTATCCGCAGACAGACGTCGTCTTGGTCTGCTTCTCCATTTCTAGTCCACCTTCACTGCAAAAGGTAATTGAGAATTGGGTTCCTGAGATACAGCATCACTGTCCGAGTGTACCATTTATTCTGGTTGGCATAGATAGAGGGGTAAAAGCAAATGAAACTATAACTCCTGCAAATGCTGTGAATGTTGCACGAACGACTGGGGCAGTTCTGTACCTTGAATGCTCATTGTCAACTCTGAAAGGTGTAAAAGAGGTTTTTGATCAGGCTGCTGTTACTGGCGTCACATCATGGAGTCAGACAAAGGTTAGTGCTCATTTTAGGTGTGTTAGTTATTGTGTCTTGTATCACAGAAATTTAACGCTGCCAGTGTTGGTAATAACAGGTATAGGGAGCGCACATCTTATATAAACTGTATTTCTCTTGCCAATACTTGTCTTAACAACAGAAAGGCTTTTTAAAACGTTACCGTCTACGTTCGAATGGTGATTTTGCGAGTTATTGGTATGACGGGAAATCAGATCACTCACCCACTCACTCCGTACGGTGTTAACAAATCGATATTATCGATTACGTCATCTGATTCAATCGATATTTCAATCGTTATCATACCCTGAGACCAGAGAGGGCTAGAAATTATGATTTCGATCAGTAAAGTGAGGAAATGCTAGCCTACATCCAAGATGAATCGAATAGCATTAACGACAATGGAGGGATGTCTAACGACGAAGGATTGAATATAAACAGGGATATTATCATACATACACAAAATACCTACACACACATATACACGCATATACTCTGATGTACTCATATTATTTTGCCAGAAGAAAAGCCAAAAGAAAAACCTTCAACAATGAACAGTCTATTAAAAATACATAATGCAATGAGTATATGATATTGAAGTGTTTTACGCAATACGAAAATCTAGCAGGATATGGCGTGAACTCTACCCTGGGTACCAGAGGTTCTCCCTTCGCAAACGTTAGGCACGAAGCTCTTCCACCGAGGAGCTTTGCTCCTCGACTGTTCTCACTTCGCGTCACGCAGTTTTTTTGTTTGCCGACGATTGATACAAACGGGCTTCAAACTCCGGCCTTTACTTCTTATTATTTTGCTGAAATGCACAGAAGACCTTGAAATTACCGTTCAATAAATCTACCTTATTTATCCTAAAGAAAGCTTTGATTTTATATACCCTCGAAGAAGGAATTTATTTTATTTTCTTCACTTCGCCTTCTCTTGCCGTTAACAATAGAAAATGGACAGTCTGAAATCTACAATCAACCTACAATGTTTACCGACTCGTTTTTCTGGGCCAATGGAAATCGAGATACCGTTGTGCTGTAATCGTTTCGGCGGCAGAGGTTTCTCGGCGGCAGGAAACTTCTCGAAACGAGCGATAGTATTGGCCTACCCAACAATAGAAAACACCCTAACCTTTAGAAAGTGCAGTACAAAAACCATAGAAGTATAGTATTATGGTGCAATCAGAATACAGGTCTCGAGAGGTTCCATGCTACTCGGAGGAAAGTCAAAGAGATGAGAAACCTCTGCTCGCAGGGTAGGAGGGCCACACATTTCACTGTGTTACTCCCTTTAAATAGTTATTTTCCAAGTGGTGTACATGCATGAAATCAACACACAATGTTTTATTAAACATTAGGGTGTAGTAAAAAAAATAGCACGGGGGGGGGGGGGGGGGGGGGGGGCGGTCGAGAATGAAATCAAAAAGTCTAAAAAATATATAACCCTCCCTGGACAATGAGTATGAAATATTTGTACCCTTTCCCCCCTATAACCACCCCTTTTTCAGTTGCCCATGATTTATGACTCTCCATTTTTGGGGATTCAAAAAAATATGACCCTCCATCTCAACCTCTTCGCCCCTGCTAATTTCTGACCAGTCCCTTCAGCGACAACCCTCGTGAAACCCCAATTTAATTATCAGTAAAACTTTGTAATTGGAAGCTCCCGTAAGGGACCGTGACCACCTTTGGAGTTGAAAATTGGAAGAAGGTGGAAAATAGCATTTACAAACAGGTTTTGTTAATAACACTACCGATCTCATACAAGTGCCTTTAAATATATGAATTAGGATTTGTTTGCCATCTAGTACAACCATGTGATTGCATTTCTGCAAAAGGTCCATTTCATTATATGTAAATTATCACGAGCATGAGTAGTGAATCAATTTTCCGGTTCCCCTAGCACAAACCATGTATGACACAAAAATATGCTAGAACTCCATGTATTAATTAACCTATTTCTAGGTGGCCCGAGTTAAGGCCACTCAGGGCCTCTTGTTTCAAGTAATTCCACATTTTATTTCACCAACTTTTGGCTTATTTTTCACAATGGCAAGGTTTTTATCATTGCATCCATTAATTTCTCTCTATATATCGTAACGACGCTTGTTACCCTAGTTTATAGATTTTAAAATATGAGATATATTCCCCAGAAAATTATGAACAAAGAAAACCGAACGTGAAAAATATTTTATTTTAATTGCCACCATTAAAATGCTTTACTCTTAGCAATAGCAACACTAATGACGGATAGTGCCCAGGGCCTAACAGTAATCCATCCACGAGTTCACCATTGGTGCCTATGTTTTTGGAAAAGAATCTATGATTATTCTTGATAAGTTATGGACTGCTCTTAAATAATTTCTTTTTATGCAAAATATGGAGAGATATTTAGAAGGAGAGCAAATAAATCACTTATGTGTAATAATCTCTGTACAAACGACAGACACTGGATCCGGCGTGATCATCCGGCGTAATGTAATTGTTAATGACTAAAACTTTAGGGCTGAATTGCCTTCGAACGAAAATACTAAGAAACGCTGACACAGTTTGACAGGCTGTTATATTGGTACCACGTAAACAACAGCCTTTGTTATTCTTAGTGACCTATGTACTTTAACTTGTCATTCTTAATGGTACAATAAACTTCCTGTCTTGATTAGTGTTAGTGTTGACATAGTGTTATAACGCTAGAACTTTCCTCAGTTCTGTGTTGCATTTGTTGGCTTACCATTGGTTTACAGCAAAACATTTTAAACAAATCATTTCAGCGTATTCGGCACTTCATACGTTTTACAGTGATATACAGGTTCCTGTTGTTTTCTTCAATTAAAATAGTATGGGTCGTAGACCTTTTCGAGCCGTGAGAGACACTCACGAAGGTAAACGGTAACCTTAAAATATGTAGCCTTAATACATATAATGACAAAAGCAGATTGTTCCATTTTTCAGATTATATAGCGCGCCTTCTCAAAATATCACTGACATTTGTCCTTTTACTATTCCAGATTTTAGACTCTGTACTGTCTACCCGCGATGACGGCGAAGCACTATTGAATGTTGTCGACTGTGGATTTGAAATTTCTTACAAGAAGCCTCCAGCTTTGAATGAAAATCACGAAAAAAGGTTACAGGCAATTTCCGCAGGATGCAGATTTGATTCAAATTCAAAGAAGCCGATGAAGCATTGTGAGGCCTGGTTGGTTTCTAAAGGCAGCACAGGTCTATTACGGCATGATAAGGTATCCTGGGAAGGAAAGGAATTACCAGGTTTGGCATTAAACTGGGCACATTCACAGCAAGTATCGATTTTTCTTTTCAGACAGAAAGGAATTGATATCTCCAACTTCATGTCTGACGTTCTGCCTCACTTGTGCATCACTAGTTTGGTAATAACGGACGCCGTCGGACCTGTTGCAACACCGTTTCCGCACGGCTACAAGCATTTGGAGACACTCGTTGTAATTAATAGTCAACTCAAACTGAATCCTGAGTCAGCAATATTCTCGTTGCCAAACCTCAAGAATCTAATCCTTGTTAAAGCAGATATCCTAGTCTTGCCTGCTGAGATAGAACAGCTTTCCAATCTTGAACGACTACGACTTCCCTCCAACAAGCTACGTTCTCTTCCAAGTAGCATCGCATCCTGCAAGAACCTTCGTGTTCTCGACGTTGACGACAACTGCCTTGAAGATCTTCCCCCTGTAATAGGGGAATGTTCTCACTTGGCAACTCTTTGTTTACGCCACAACAAGTTCAAGAGGATCCCATTTTGCTTGGGTTTGCTTAGTGGGTTCCTCAAATATTTATTGTGGGAAGGAAACCCTTTGAAGTTTCCAAACCCGGAAAAATTCAGGTTCAGGTCTACTTCAGAAACTCTGACTTTCTTAAAGGCCTTTTTCAATGATGAGTGCGTCTCTCGCAATAGCATGAAGGTGACGATAGTTGGACAAGAAGAATCTGGAAAAACGACCTTTTGGAGGCGTTAAAGTTCAAGAAAGACTGGAGATGGAGCGGTGTTGATTCTCCAGGTAAAACAGATGGACTCAACGTTACACAATTTGAATTAAGAAAGTATGAGCTGACTGTGTTTGACTTTGCTGGTGACGTTGAGTACCTCAAGACACACTCTCTATTCCTCTCTGAAGACAGTCTGTTCTTCGCTGTTTTTGACATGAGTCAGTTCGTCATTAGCAGAGGTTCCCGTTCAGCGGATCAACTTGGTCGACTGGAGCTATGGCTGGAATCCATTCATGCCCAAGCTCCCGGGTCCCACGTCATCGTCGTGGCAACGCATGCAGATGTACTAGGCGAAGACGTGAAAACTATTGTTCGCCAGCAAGTCTCCAGTTTGCTGTACAAGTTTTCTGCGCACCACAGACGAGACGTCGATCACGTAGATCAATGCATCTTGTGCGAGCGTTCATCTGGCCTCCTCTCGATAGAGGAACAACCATCTCTTTTCCTAGGTGATAAAGAATCATCTGCGAACATCCAATCTCAACTTCCATGTACTGGAGGCATCCCTCACATCATGGGTTATTTCGAAGTTGGAAGCAAAGAGCAATACCCCAAGAATCTTATGACTTCTAAAAACAACAGTGTTGAAAGGCTGAAGGACAGGATCCTGAGAGTTGTAGATTGGTTATTTGAGGCTCGATTTGAAAATGAGATTCCAAAGAAATGGGCTTACGTTTCAGATCGTATGAAGGAGATGTGCGAGAAGGATGCCACCCTAAAGCAAGAGCCCGTCATAACCTTAGAACGTTTTGAAGAACTTGCAAAGACTTACGGTGTCGAACCCGACGCTGTTTCCATCATGCTGAAGTACTTTCACTGCCAGGGAGAGTTTCTGTGGTACGACAGTATTCCCGAGCTCAAGAATAGCATCATTCTTAGTCCCCAGTGGCTGTCCAATAAGCTTATTGCCTTGATTTCTTACAGACCGGAAGTCAAATGTATCGCAAACGGAGTACTCAACCTCCAAGCCCTGGCTAGAGTCTGGAGTGATACCAAAGAAGAAACACGAATGAGCATACTTGCTCTTTTACGTCGTGCTGAGTTGTGCTTCAAGATGTCAGAGACGGAGGAAATGTTTCCGTGCAACCTTCCCATTGGATGGCCAGATACGGACATGTGGCCCGTATCACCGGCTGAAGACGAGCACCAGTTGACCAACGAGTTTGTTTTCAAATTTTTACCGCCTTCCTTTACGGCTGACGTCATAGTGACAATTCATCAACTACGTCATTTCTTCGCCCGAGGTGTCAAGCCGTTATACTATCGCTTCCACGTCGTGTACCTAATCAAATTTCACGGCTACTGCTCGCTGCATCAGAGCATCCAGTCCCAGGAAAGGATTAACATAGAGAAGATCGCATCTGCTGATTTGCATAGAGTACACTACGAGGTGACACCATACAACAACACGCTCAAGGTGACTGTACGTGGACCGCTGCCTTGCTGCGTGATGAATGACATAAAGAATCTCGTGAAAATGTTACAACAGTCTCGTCACAAGGGCGCAGAGTACGTAGAGCACCTGATGTGTCCAGAGTGTGAGATACGCAAGACCAAGAATCCCGCGTGGATCGATACGACAGAAGATTTCGATGGCGTCTGTGCCCATGGTCACGTGACTGGAAGTCGTGAGGATCTGCTAACCGGAAGTCGACGCCCTGATCCGTTGACGTCCAGCTCGATTGCCCAGGTGGGTAGGATCATGGGAGAAACACTGGAGGATCACTACTGTCCAAAACTTTTTGCTTTACTTCCAGTGAACACCCAGAGTCTTCCTCTTAAGGATCGCTTGGTTTATACATATCTTCGCGACGGGTACGCAGTTCATCTTCTCTGTGAGTATCCGGGTCACTGGCATTTTCTTGACTCGCCAGGTTTCCGCATCAGCAAACCTAGAGAGTTTCTAAAGAAGCATGGACGTAGAGCATGCATGCTTCTAAAGGCCATCAGTATGTTAGAAGGTCCTCTCAAGGCAGCGTCGTCACTGGATCCTGGTGCTAAGACAGGAGCAGCCATCGCTGCTGCATCAGGAAAGATCGCAAAGGCAATGGAGACTTTGTTAGCAAACTACTTCGAGACGTTTCCTCATTTAAAGGGTTGCACTGAGGGACCCGTAGAGGAACACTTGAAGGAGCTGAAGAAAGGCAGCAAGCTTCAACGTAGCGAGCTGGCGAGTTTCCTTGAGGTTGCCACAAAAGGTCGACGGTTTGGTCCTCTGGTGTGTACGCACGTAATCAAGTGTAACGAGTGGTTATGGCTTTGTGAGGAACACAATAAAGAGTACGAGATTGTGGAAACATGAAGCGAGTAACGAGCAGCAGAAAGACGTGAAGGAACTGGTTAGTAGTGAAAGGAATGATGTTCCTTGTGGTATAGTCGTTACATTTTACGCATATGAAGAGAAACATAAAGTGTTGTAAGCTTATATGTAATTACGGATTTTTGTTTCTAAAGCCAGTGACCATTGTAAATGACAATGTGAGCAAAGAGCTACTTAATTGGATATTCAACAAACATGCCCTGGTGAAGCTAGCAAGGCATCATGGGTAACAGCTCAAGCTATTTAAAAAGTGTATAACTAAAATCTACAGGTATCCTACGAGTTATTACTTGAAATGCCATTTGTTAATAACGTATGTTGGATCTCTAGTGATCAAAACCTGTGATTGATTTACGCAGCCTCCTCTTGAAACAAGTGAGTAGTTAACTCTTAACTGACTACGGAGTGATCAGAGTCTCGGGATGAGGAGAAAATGAATATTGATCATTTAGACGTTCAGCCCATTATTCATGGCGTTGGACCTGGTCCAGTATTAGTAGTGAATTGAGGGTCACATTATTATCATGGTAACCAACAGTACTGCAATAAGTATAGGGTTCTATATTTATACATGGAGGAAGGAATAGAACCCTTAACTCGTGTAATAATGATCAACATTGGCAAGCAGCTATATCGTTAGTTTTTTTTATCATCATCTTAAAATACCAATGAAGTGAAAAATCTACCCCGTTTTTATTTTATTTTATTAAATTTTAATCTTCCCTTACTCATTTTGTGCAATTAAAAATAAATTTGGAGAGCGCTTACATTATTTTTCCGTGTCGAAATCAAGCATAATAACCCACTTTGACGATGTCGCGCACGCAACTAGAACAATGCACATAAAATTTGAATAACAAGAGACTGGCTAGCCTGCTATTCAGACGTATATTCGAAGAAAAAAGTAATGTCTGCTTACCTGAGCGCTTAATTAGTTTCCAATATGCAAGCACGACGTCAGCACGTTTGTTTTATTTTTTTCTGCCCAATCAAAGCCATCGTTAGAGTTTTAGTGAATTGGCGCGCCAGTGAACACTCCTATGATTGGTCAATGGCAAATGTATTGTCTGAATCCTTTTAAATGGAACGTTCCGTCACTTTCCAGGATGTGGAAGGTAAAATCTGATTGGTCCATAACACAATGAGGTGTGCATATTGGTAAATAATTAAGCGCTCGGGTAAGTAGACGTTACTTCTTTCTTCGAATTTATGAGAGAAGAAAATACGTCTGCACAGCAGGCTAGAGACTGGCGGTCACACAGACTTTTTCGCGGCCCACATCTATTGTTCTCTGATGCGACAGTACATGTTAATTACATGCGTCACGTCATGTCGTTTACACATCTATATTCGTCTTTGTAAATAATACAAAATATATTGCGTTTTTTGTCTAATTCTCATTCTAAATAATTATGTCTTGAGGGGCCTTGCCATCATATTTTTCCTCAAAGAAGACTTGCCGTCGGCCATATTTTTACTATTGCGAATGTAAATTTTCGAACCACTTGACGTCACGCATGTAATTAGCATATCTTTTAACGGCATAAAAATTTGGACAATTATGAATGACTTCAACACGAAAATCTTCCAATTTAATTGTAATTGCACAAAATGACTAAGAGAAGACTAAAATTTAATAAAATAATATAATAAACATAGGGCCCCTAATAGCAACTCGTGGATGGTCTGTGAGCTATTTTGGCATATACTAAAAATCACGTGACCGATGACATCATCGTTACGTCAGCACCACTAAGTGATTGATAGGGACCCACTACCATGTCTGACCAGGTTTGAAGTGTCTGGCATTAGAAGGACACCGTCAATACATCTTCTCCAGCATGACCAAATCTTTCAATTATTGGACGCGTACCATAAGTATCCGTCAATATATCTTCAGAAAATCAAACGTCATTCGGAAAGCCAATGGCGAGTCGTCGATCCACACCAAAAAACAGTGAATAAATTATCACGCCCTATGTCCACACCATAAAACGATGAATAAATTACCTTGAACCCCCTAACCCCAATAACTCGTTCTGTGCTTGCGCTTTTTTCACTTCATAGGCACTGTAACTCTGCCAGTGTTATTTACTGTTTCTGGTCGATATTTACTGATCGTGAATGGGATATACATTGTTAGTCAATGATTCTGTATTTTAGTCTGATATATATCTGCTAATGGATCACAGGCAGCCCAGGATCATTGATAGTAACAGTGTATGGAAATTAACCCTTTCAGCCCCAAACACGACATTTGTTGTGTTTTACTGGTTACTTGCTTTGAGGATTTCAGTCTGTCTAAGTTGAAAGAGCAAGGCCCTGAGATTGACACACAACATAATTGTATAGACAAATGATCCTACTGAACTGCATTTAGGCATATTAAAATTGAATCATTTCATTTAAATCTCCTTTCTTTGCAGAAGTGAACTACAGTTTACATTATTTCATTTCAGAAAAAAGACTAAAATCAGACTTACAGAAAAAAATTGTTCTCCTCGGATTCTAAATTTTCTTACAAAAATGCATGTTTCACATCAAATATAGGCTTTCAAGTTTCCACTAACCTCACTTTCTGTCCCTGAACACTGAAACTTGCCCAGCACCAAGCGACCATTCCATAAGCACTTCAGAGCAAGCTAATTCAACCACTCTGACCGCAAAGCATGCCGGGAAATCCAATCCACCGGCGGCATAGCACTCCCCCATCTTCTAAAGCCATTTCGACCTAATAGCTTCATATTGGAATCAATAGCAAGTAAATGTTGTCCAATATTTCAAAAAAGCTATGATAGGTGGCTCCAGACCCCCATTTATAAAGCCCACGCTAAAGTGACGGAAGACGTCCTGGCCCATTCACGAGTGGGAATTGAGGCTCTTTCTCCATCACAATAAACTGGCACAGACTCGGTTCTTTGAGAAAGTGCTGATTGAAGCTCTCATCACTCTTAATGATGTCCTCCAGCACTCTATAAATGAATGGTGAAAAAGGCTTTAAAAAGCCTGAAATTCTCTGTATTCCTCCAAACAAACTTCCCGCCAGCTCCGTTAAGTAATCCACAACTGCTTTCAAAATGGCCGTCTAAAAACTTTGAGCCCCCAGTATTATAGGTCAGTTGAAAATTCCATGGTAACAATGACTACAGTTTACTTAGGGGGGAGGGTTCTGTTTGGTCTAGAAGTAGCTAAATATCACTTCCAAAGACTCGGGGCTGAAAGGTTTAACAGTGTTTGTATGGAAACTTTTCCGAAGGAAAATTTGACCGAATTTCCTGAAACTCGGTCCAACCACATCAAGATACATGGTAAGGTTGATGGATTTTTATTAAATATTTCTGTCGATAAATTGAGAACGGAACATTTCCCGCCATACAAACACTGTTAATTTCCATACACTGTTACTAGCTCTCATAGCCTGAAAAAATATCTTACCGTCTGAAAATCAGGCTATTTCAGAGCTATCAGTGATACTGGGCTGCCTGTGATGGGATGTCCAAACAAACGCTTAGCATTCGCTCTCATTTTAGTGCCCGCTTACAAGAGGTTATGCACTAGTCAATTGAAACCCCCACCCCCCTGGTCCCGGGGAAGGGTGGGGGATTTGACAGAGACCTGATCAAAAATCATCAATACCCCCACCCCAGAGGCTTGAGTTCAGATCAAACGCCCCTATCCCTGGGGCAAGAAAGTTGAGATCAAACATTTTGAAGGGAAAAAAACTTTTAAAAGGAGAGATTTTTAATGTTCTTCTTCCAAGATTTGTGTAGCTTTAATAGTTTTCTTTAGTAATCACACAAACTAAGTCTCTCTTGGCTGAAGTTCAGCTTAAAGGAGAACTCGTCTGTACTCTAAAATCAACCAACCATCTATAGAAAGATTTATTCAAAAGAAGTATACTAGTTCCCAGTTCCCCTCTTCCCCGAGGTGGGGACACCCGAAAAGTCGAAGTCAGTCAAATCTACTACCCCCACGGGACAGACTGTGGTTCAAAAGTGATCAATGCCCCTGTTATCCCCCACCCTTCCCCGGGACCGGAGGGGTGGGGGTTTCAATTGACTAGTGCATTACGTATACAGTAAATAGTAAGTTTATATGAAAGATTCGTCTCGGGACCGCAATGGTTCCAATGTCAAATGAATAGTCATGTATCTTGGTAAATGTACTTCAGAAATAAAGACTGACCGGATCGTCTCGGTTGTTGGGTTTAGCTTCACAGAAACTGTTTAAAAACAACTCGATCCCAGAAGTCCAATTTTCAAAATGGACCCTTTCACCGAAGAGATTTATTTTTTCTTCAGAAGAGGTGAAACTGGTCTAACTGAACAAAATACTTCAAATGGGAAAGTATTGCGTCAGGAAAGTATTGGGGAGCCGGGGTGGCGCTGTGGTTAAGCGCTTCGCCTCTCACCTCTGTGGGGCCCGGGTTCGATTCCAGGACGCGGCGCCATTAATTTGTGAGTTGACAAATATAGCCGGCATGCAAACATTTTTTTACAGCCTTACCTGTGCAAACAAGTTTTTTAAAAGTCTTGCCCTGCAAACAATTTTTTGCTCTCTTGTACAAATATTTAAGGCCCATTGCATAAACATACATACATAAATTATGCAACATCATCGTGTCTCCTCCAGCACTTAATTAATTCGTACAAAAAGTTGTTAATAATACGATTTGTTAGGCTACAAAATATGCTTTTTATCATATTGCTACCGGTACGTATTGGCTTGATATTATACATATGACGCGATTTCAAAGATCGCTAAAATAAGAGAGTGTATGGTTACAGGGGACACTTGTTCCTCCTTCCATACATTTCTCTCTCATTTTAGCGACTTAATAAGCTTGCGATTCAGTTCATATCCTAACATCCTAATATTTGGCAAAGTTACTAATTTTGATGTTGGGGTTCACTTTTTAATCAGATTAATTTTCCACACTCGATCCCAGTCCCCTACTCGTTTCCAAAGAGGCCAATTAAACCAAAGACATCCAGCTTACAAAGTAAAACGTCATTAACATTGCATTTGTTTTTTATTTATTCATCAGTTGTATTTTGAGCTCTGAAATGTAAATAAAACAGTGAATAGACCAGTTTCGTATTCGAAAATTACCGCTGAATGCAATGACTACAGACGCATGTACTCAGGGTTAGCCTCCTTCTGAAGTTAAACATTCTTAAATACCAGCGAGAAGGTGCAAAATGCGAAACTACAACAATACGCAGAGTTGTGAATAGCCCACCTTCTCGTTGGTATTTATGAATGTTTAACTTCAGAATGAGGCTAAGCCTGAGTACATGCGTCTGTAGTCATTTCATTCAGCGGTAATCTTCGAATAGGAAACTGGAGTATTGGCTTCTGTTTCACCCGTGCGTCCTGCACCATCAAAGATTGCAAAATATAATCCCAGTGGCCGTAAATGATAAAACAATTATTGGACGAGGTTGAGCAACATATCGTTATTTGTTAGTGACGAGCAATCAATTATTTGCCGACGCCGAAATATTATACTTAGTCTATGTGTCTAATAAATTAATCTACTGAATTCTATCAATAAGAAGATCATAAGAAATAAGGCCAAGGGATAACATTTTGTTGTTAAACGAAGCCAGCGACTCCCAACCACGCACTTCATTGGTACGGAGTTCCATTATTTTGCACCATTATAGCTTAAGCTATTTTTCAGGACTTTTTGGTAGAATTTCGTAAATTGTAATTACTATTGGTTGCATATGATTCCCTAAATATATTAGACAATCTAAATAAGTGCTAAATTATGAATAACATATAGAATGCAAGCAACCGTGGACGACGATCCTGCTGGTGAACGTTGGATCAGTGATTGATCTAATGGGCTGAACACACAAAACTAAAAATAGCAAAGCCGACACAACGTAAATTTTAGAGGTTTATAAAACGATATTTCGGCTGGCCAAACCAGCCTTCTTCAGGTAATATGAAGAAATGTTATTACATTGGCGAACGTGACTAACTAGAAATATGGGTTACGAAATATAGGCAATAGATGACAAATGATTGACACTATTAATATAGAAATAATAAGATAATGAGGTTATATATATATACCAGCTAGTATGACTCGTCACGGATGTTGAGACCATAAGGGACGGACCATTAGAAAAGTTATGGGGGGGGTGGGGGAATTCCAAAAAATAAATCCATACAAGGGAAAATTATCACAAAAAATATCCATGCACAGCCAGCAACACAGAAAAAAAAAATCATACATGGAGGGGGAGATAGTAGCCTGCGAACAGCATCCTCTACTTGATAGCCTGTGTACAGCCGTACGTCTCCCCTCAAAACTAGGGACGTCTGTGCTACACTGTCGTTAATCGTGTTCTGGCATAATTTGGCATAATTTTGCATAAACTACATCTCGATTTCCATTGGCCGAGAAACACTAGACGGTACACATTGTAGATTTCAGATTGTTCATTTCCTATTGTTAATGGCAATGCAAGAGACAAAAGAGGGAGGACTCTGCGAAGCGGGGAAAATAAATAAATTTCCTTCTTCGATAGCCTATACACAGACGGCGTAATCCCTTCAAAGGAAGGGGGAGATCTTTCGAATTCTTTCCTCGAGGGACTTGAAGATTGGATAAACTCTTGAGTTTGAGAACCATGTGAACTCGAGGTTTGAGAATTCGCGCTCATAGCCGAACTCGCCTGACCGCCGAGGCTATTTCTTTTCACTTGAAATTCGAGAGAAATAATTTCTTACCAGACTTGAAATAGGCCTAGCTACAAAAAAATCCGTATTTTTTGGGGGATTTTTAGAGCCTAACAGGATTTTTAGAAAGAAAAAAAATTGAGCTTTTTAAAGAGAAATCTCATAACAATTATTAAGATTAAAAATTCCAACCATTAACGTGTGAATATAAGCAGTATTTAAGTAGTTCTGAAGCTTGTCAAACCCCCCCCCCCCCCATAAGTTATGCAGTCCCAGCATGCCTTGCCTGTAAGTTCAAAATGGCGGACTCCGTCAGTCGAGGCTGCTGAAGTTGTAGCTGAACTGGTTGAGTTAAGAGATGAAGAAAGAGAGAAGGAAGCTTCAAGTGCCAGTGAACAAAAATACGCTAATTTCGAAAGAAAATTTTAAAGATATAATTTTAGAGATTTTTAGAAGTGTTTACGAGATTTTTAGAGATAAAACTGAGATTTTTAGAGCATTTCTGTAGATTATCCGGAAAGAGTTTTAGGCCATTTTTCGGGATTTTTGTAGCTAGGCCTAACTTGAAATGCAGCAGTTCCATGAACGATATTCTTATCATTAATGCACCTATCAGTGGCTTCCCCGAGGGGTCGACCCACGGGCTGACCAGGGGGATTGTAAAAAGACAGAACAAATATTGACGATTTCTCCCAGGGGTAGGGGAATCGTCCCTTTCAAAGTCCCCTGGTTAGGTCTTCCACGACCTACAATCCCCCGTCATTTTGCACGAAGTGAGATCGATGGACCTGAATTGACCCTGAATTGACTACTGGAATCTCGTTACTAACCGTATTTCTATAACATTGAACACACTATTTTCAACAGAAAATGGAACTTTATTAACACTTCACTGACCTTCATAGTATCTTTAAGGAACGTACAAATCGCCCACCCCAGTTTTCCGACCAGGGGCAATGTTTGCATTCAATCCTCCTGTATTCCCCCACATATCTCCGTGGTTAGCCCGGGGGCCGACCCCTCGGGGAAGCCGCTGATAGGTGCATAACCGAGCACAGGACACAAAATGACATAGCAATTTGTCTTAATACAATTCCAAACCTGATTTGGGAATCTCGTTACTAACCGTATTTCTATAACATTGAACACACTATTTTCAACAGAAAATGGAACTTTATTAACACTTCACTGACCTTCATAGTATCTTTAAGGAACAAATCGCCCACCCCAGTTTTCCAACCAGGGGCAATGTTTGCATTCAATCCTCCTGTATTCCCCCACATATCTCCGTGGTTAGCCCGGGGGCCGACCCCTCGGGGAAGCCGCTGATAGGTGCATAACCGAGCACAGGACACAAAATGACATAGCAATTTGTCTTAATACAATTCCAAACCTGATTTGGGAATCTCGTTACTAACCGTATTTCTATAACATTGAACACACTATTTTCAACAGAAAATGGAACTTTATTAACACTTCACTGACCTTCATAGTATCTTTAAGGAACAAATCGCCCACCCCAGTTTTCCAACCAGGGGCAATGTTTGCATTCAATCCTCCTGTATTCCCCCACATATCTCCGTGGTTAGCCCGGGGGCCGACCCCTCGGGGAAGCCGCTGATAGGTGCATAACCGAGCACAGGACACAAAATGACATAGCAATTTGTCTTAATACAATTCCAAACCTGATTTGGGCAGATCAGGGTAAGGATTTGAGTATAATTTGGGTCGGCAGTCAGGGTCGGGTTCCCGGGCTGTGTACAGGCTACTACTTGAGGGAGAACGGCGGTTTCTCCCCATGTAGAGAGAATGGGGAGAAACGGAAACGATGAAATCGTCGTTCTCCCTCAAGTAGGGGATGCTGTTCGCAGGCTAGGAAGAGAGGCAAGGCAGACGCCAGGGACTGCACAAATGTACAGGGATGCCATCAACTCCAAATGGTTTCCTTCTATCGCACTGTGTTTTTGTTGCAGCAACTCTTTTGTGAGAGGTACACATATGCATCCTTTGATTTATCCACTATTAAAAAGCAGGAGAAATTTACACAAGAAATTGACATAACTTTTCGTCTCTCAAAAATATTTGTTTTAATGGGATTTTCACTGGTCTCGCTATGAGCTTGAATCATAAACAACATTTGCCATGCAAGGTGATGCAGCTGTACACTTTTATAGGTATCGATATTAAAGTATAACTTTTAATATGGGCACCGACGCTAACCCTGAAAAAAAAAATAGATTTTCACAGGGGCATGGCTCTTAAGGTTTACTTAGGACAAGAACTGTTAAGTACAAAGATAGCTAAATTTGGAATAACTTAATATTCCAAATTGAATAGATTAGTACATAAAATATATATAAAAAAAAAAACGTGCATGAGATCTCAGCCGAAAAAAAATTGCTGCACAGCAAACTGGAGTAAAAAAAAATTCATGCAGCTTGAGAATCCCCCACCCCCCCCCCCCCCCCCACCCCCCCCCCCCCCCCCCCCCCATAACTTTTCTAATGGTCCGTCCCTAAGGTACGAGTGTTCTAGCTTGCGTAATGAGAGTAGCTTCTCTGGCCTTACGAATTGAGTCTCTATTAGAGAACATTTTTTCGATGGGGATTAGTTGCATGTCATTAGCAGTGTGATTAGGTGTCGAGAGAAAATGTTCAGCAGCTGTTGTAGGTTTAGATATGTTATTAGACTTGTCTACGGTCCGTCGATGTTCGTTAAATCTGTATTTCAAACGTCGTTTAGTCTCACCCATGTACGGTAAATTGCAGCGGTTGCATTGAATCATGTAGATTAGATTTTTTGTGTTACACGTCAAATTAGTTCTGATAGAGCGTATTTCACCGGTAGAGAAGAAAGTAAGTATAAGCTGTTTGACCGTCACAGATGTAGGGGCAAGTAGAACAGTTCTTTCCACAGCGGAAAGAGCCTGGTGGGAGCTGAGTATCAGTCGAGTTATAAGGGAATTTAGCTTTAACTAGTAAGTCACGGATGTTAGAGGTGCGTCTGAAGGCTACAAGTGGCAAATGTTGAAAGACTTTCTTGCAGCGGACAGAGGAGTGTAGCAGGCTGTAGTCCTTAATTATTTCAGAAATATGAGGAAGTGATGGGTTATAAGTAAAATAATAACAAAAGGTATACGGTTAGAATTGTGTGTGTCTTTGGTTTGTAGAGCAAAAGCGCGAGGGATGTCGGCAGCGCGTTGTATTTGTCTAGCAAGAAAGGAACTGTTATAGCCGCGTTTAATAAGGTATGTGGTAAGCTCGGCAGTGCGGTGCTTAAAAGCTTCGTCGGTAGAACAGATACGTCGTAAACGGAGGGCTAAGCTAAAAGGGATGGCATTTTTGGTATGTTGAGGATGGCAAGATGAATAAAGTAGATGTTGGTGCTTATCTGTGGGTTTAGAATAGAGATCAGTCTCGATATTAACATTGTTTAAAGAAACATTAACATCAAGGAAAGGTACGTTAGTAGAAGAGTGTGAGCTGGTGAATTTGATGGTAGGGTCAATGTCATTAAGATAATCGATGAATATTTTTAGGTTGTCTGAACCTTCGGTCCATATCATAAAAATAGCATCGATATATCGAAGCCAAGTATGTGGTTGAGATGGAGCGTTTTCCAGGGCGTTGGCTTCGAAAAAAACAAGAAACAGATTGGCAAAAGTAGGGGCCATTCTAGTACCCATGGCTGTGCCGTGAATCTGAAGGTAGTGGTTATCGTTAAAAGAAAAGTTATTCATGGTAAGAATCATGCGAATAAGGTCACAGAGTGTGCCAGTAGGAATGGTTATATGGGGGCGAGTACGTAAAAAGTGATCACATGCATTAACCCTTCATTATGTGGAATGTTAGTGTAGAGTGATGAAACATCAAGGGTAACTAGTAGTGTGTTAGCGGGTAAATTATTGATGGCAAGGAGTTTGTTGAGAAAGTCATTAGTGTCTTTGACAAAAGAGGGTAGTTTAGCAACTAAAGGTTTAAGGTGGTAGTCAACAAAATGGGATATACGTTCAGTAGGGTGGCTCAGTGTTAGATGATACAATGGGGCGTCCTGGATTACCTGGTTTGTGTATTTTAGGTAGAATGTAAAAGCGTCCTGGGGTAACGTCAGTTTGTATAAGGTATTGCCGGTTTGGTTTTGTCAACACTTACCATCTGTATGGATATCCAACCCAACCCCGGACCGAATACTGCTGATATTGTACAACCTACGACAGCTGCCGACTCCTCAACTACAAACTCACCTACGCCGTACCCATATTCAAGTCTATTCAACAAAACGAAAAGGATACAACTCAAGCTCACCCGATACAAACATCACTTTCTGAATTATAATTTCAATAAGGAACACAACTACATCCCGATATCACTACTTCCTCGCGACCCACCAATGTACCCAGACAACCAGAAATTCCGTCGACGGTGGAGATATATTTCGTATTTTGCTGCGTATCGCCACTTAAAGTTATTAATCACCGAATGCCGACACAAGACAGACTCACTAACTATGGAACTAACACATCAAAAGGAACTTTTACGTAACTCTTGTACATCGGATGCTTTTTTATTTTAAACCACTAAACTGGATTATATGGCTTCATCACTTGAGTCTCTGTTAACCTACAAGCGTGCTAAAAAGACTGCTTTTTTCCGCCAACACATTAACAACATTAATTTTGCTGCTAGTAATCGCGACCCACAGGTCAATAATAATGCTATAAACGCACACGTGTCTGCCGTATCAGTTTCATCTAATGCTCCCACTACTACGTCATCCACTGTTCTGCCCACCGGCAATAAACGTAGACGTACTCGAGCTCAAATTCAACTTGACACCACTTCAGTGATCAATCTTTCTAATTCTCCTCTATCTACCGACGAAAGATCTGTTCTTTCTCGTGGACTCACGTTCTGCCCCACACCGCGACATATTAATTGGCCGGAAGTGACAGCCGACATTTACGACTTTTCACGACGGATGCGACTAACCGAATATTATTTTGACAATAACACTAATAACGATAACACAAATAACCCCAATGCCACACAACACGACAATCCTTTCCGTAACAAAAGTACTTGGACCCCTCCAGTCGACCGAGAACCGGCTCTTAACACTTTTTTAGACGCTGTTAAACTTGACATAACAACTGCCACACCTAACAAGATTCGTGACAACCTTACTGCTAATGAACGACAAGCTATAGACCAACTTAAGCAACGCCACGACAATAATTATTAAACCCGCGGACAAAGGTTCCGGTACAGTAGTTATGGACAAAACTTGGTACATCAACGAATGTTACAGACAACTTAATGACACCAAATTTTACCGACAATTAAACGAAGACATAACGGCTAACATACAACAACGTATCACTGTATATGTTAACAGAATGCACAGTGACAATTTAATCAACGACAAAAC
Source organism: Actinernus sp. WN-2022 (assembly GCA_030867875.1). Lineage (NCBI taxonomy): Eukaryota > Metazoa > Cnidaria > Anthozoa > Actiniaria > Actinernidae > Actinernus > Actinernus sp. WN-2022. The sequence goes on from JAOWCC010001634.1 coordinate 63,635,605, forward strand.
CAAACAATACCTTATACAAACTGACGTTACCCCAGGACGCTTTTACATTCTACCTAAAATACACAAACAAGGTAATCCAGGACGCCCCATTGTATCATCTAACAGCCACCCTACTGAACGTATATCCCATTTTGTTGACTACCACCTTAAACCTTTAGTTGCTAAACTACCCTCTTTTGTCAAAGACACTAATGACTTTCTCAACAAACTCCTTGCCATCAATAATTTACCCGCTAACACACTACTAGTTACCCTTGATGTTTCATCACTCTACACTAACATTCCACATAATGAAGGGTTAATGCATGTGATCACTTTTTACGTACTCGCCCCCATATAACCATTCCTACTGGCACACTCTGTGACCTTATTCGCATGATTCTTACCATGAATAACTTTTCTTTTAACGATAACCACTACCTTCAGATTCACGGCACAGCCATGGGTACTAGAATGGCCCCTACTTTTGCCAATCTGTTTCTTGTTTTTTTCGAAGCCAACGCCCTGGAAAACGCTCCATCTCAACCACATACTTGGCTTCGATATATCGATGATATTTTTATGATCTGGACCGAAGGTCCAGACAACCTAAAAATATGCATCGATTATCTTAATGACATTGACCCTACCATCAAATTCACCAGCTCACACTCTTCTACTAACGTACCTTTCCTTGATGTTAATGTTTCTTTAAACAATGGTAATATCGAGACTGATCTCTATTCTAAACCCACAGATAAGCACCAACATCTACTTTATTCATCTTGGCATCCTCAACATACCCAAAAAGCCATCCCTTTTAGCTTAGCCCTCCGTTTACGACGTATCTGTTCTACCGACGAAGCTTTTAAGCACCGCACTGCTGCGGAGCTTACCACATTACTTATTAAACGCGGCTATAACCGTTCCTTTCTTGCTAGACAAATACAACGCGCTGCCGACATCCCTCGCGCTTTTGCTCTACAAACCAAAGACACACACGATTCTAACCGTATACCTTTTGTTATTACTTATAACCCATCACTTCCTCATATTTCTGAAATAATTAAGAAGAACTACAGCCTGCTACACTCCTCTGTCCGCTGCAAGAAAGTCTTTCAACATTTGCCACTTGTAGCCTTCAGACGCACCTCTAACATCCGTGACTTACTAATTAAAGCTAAACTCCCTTATAACTCGACTGATACTCAGCTCCCACCAGGCTCTTTCCGCTGTGGAAAGAACTGTTCTACTTGCCCCTACATCTGTGACGGACAAACAACTTATACTTTCTTCTCTACTGGTGAAATACGCTCTATCAGAACTAATTTGACGTGTAACACAAAAAATCTAATCTACATTATTCAATGCAACCGCTGCAATTTACCGTACATGGGTGAGACTAAACGACGTTTGAAAGACAGATTTAACGAACATCGACGGACCGTAGACAAGTCTAATAACATATCTAAACCTACAACAGCTGCTGAACATTTTCTCTCGACACCTAATCACACTGCTAATGACATGCAACTAATCCCCATCGAAAAAATGTTCTCTAATAGAGACTCAATTCGTAAGGCCAGAGAAGCTACTCTCGTTATGCAAGCTAGAACACTCGTACCTTATGGTCTCAACATCCGTGACGAGTCATACTAGCTGGTATACATATATAACCTCATTATCTTATTATTTCTATATTAATAGTGTCAATCATTTGTCATCTATTTCCTATATTTCGTAACCCATATTTCTAGTTAGTCACGTTCGCCAATGTAATAACATTTCTTCATATTACCCGAAGAAGGCTGGTTTGGCCAGCCGAAATATCGTTTTATAAACCTCTAAAATTTACGTTGTGTCGGCTTTGCTATTTTTAAATTATGAAGAATCTTTATAAACGTTAATCTAGCCTTAATTTGGTTTCTACGTTCAGCCAGAGTAATCCAGCCAAGAGAGCGTAGGGCTATTCCTGACTGGCCAGTTGCGCCGGTTTTTGCAGCGTATAATTACCCTAGCGCATTTTGCAAACGTTGGGCAAAAGTTGAAATAAAGTCTTAACAATTATTTTGAATGGAAAATAAGGATCAGATCGCATCCGATTATTTCTTCACAATTTATTTTACTTTTTTCGAGTAAAGAATATTTTTCGCAAATGTGGACCTATTAATTTGGGCAGGATGTCAACTGCGCGTCCTCGTTCCCAGTGCCTCCTCGACTTGCCAGAAACGCGTCAGTTAGCGCATGCGCCCTAATCTTTCAATTCGATTCCGGTTTCACAACAGTTCATAACACGGTGAAAAGAAGGTGGTTGTGAAGTGTGGAGTATTCTACCGTCAGACCTTCGCATTTAATATAGGTGAGAACAAGTTTGGTTTGTGTTTTGATTAGTTTTTTGTAAGTCCGTAAGTCTTGCGGTAATTAAGAACTTTGATAGACCCCCTCAGTACCTGTCCCCAAACTGACTCCATATTTAATACCGTGGCACGTTCGATGTTCGTTCGTTTGAGAGAGCGATCCTGTACGTACCACCAGTAGCGACGCTGAGTTTTATTAATCAAGAGTTCATGGTGTGTTTACCTCCGTGAGAAGCGAGGTGCAGTCGTAATGTGACGCGTGCTTCCTGCATGCAGTAGCTCAATGACTTGCTCAATCACCACCGTTCTGATAAAGAGCCAGCCCTCCAACTCGAAACGCTTCCCACGGCGGTCAGCATACCCTCAGTTGAACACTGAATTAATAAAGCCATTAGCTTCTCCGGTCCGGCAATGTAGACTCACAGAGAAGTCAAGCCAAAACATGCAACTTCTGCGAATGCCTACATGCTGCACTATTCACTGATCAACACAGGCCGAATGACAGGGAAACCGGCGAAAAAGCGACTACTACAAGAGTGAAAGATAGACCTAAAATCTGCCGAAACGTGGAAGTCTCCGCCGCTGTATACATGTAGGCAATATCTGGTAGTGATTCTCGTACAAACGAAGTACACAAATTGAAGCCGGAACGAGTATCGAGCAAAGAAACACTCCATCGCAAAGGAATGATCGGAATGCTGTCACGAAAGCTTACAATTTGTAGCATACATGGAATCCTTTAAGATGCCGAAGCATGTGGAAGAAAGAACCGCTTTGAGAAAGTTTATCGCAAGAAAGAAGGACAGCGGATCCACAGAGTAACCCGACGAGAAGATTCAGTTGTGGAGAACACAAGAAGTAAACGGTCAACAGGACACAGGAAGCAGTTACGCTGAGCGGGATATCTATACAGGCTGGCTACATTCCAAGTAGATTGGTTGTTGCAATATACATATAATCTAGACCGGAAGTCAACGCGTGTTGCGTGACATGATTAATATACACGGGGTATTGCTTCATTCTATTGTATGGCGACCTAAGAGAGAGATTAAACCGAGATCTAAGGGACGGACCATTAGAAAAGTTATGGGGGGGAAGGGGAATTCCAAAAAAAAAATCCATACGAGGGAAAATTATCAAAAAAAATATCCATGCACAACCAGAACACAGAAAAAAAAATCCTACATGGAGGGGGAGAGGCAAGGCAGAGGCCAGGGACTGCACAAATGTACAGGGATGCCATCAACTGCAAATGGTTACCTTCTATCACTGTTTTTGTTGCAGCAACTCTTTTGTGAGAGGTACACATATGTATCCTTTGATTTATCCACTATTAAAAGCAGGAGAAATTTACATAATTTTTCGTCTCTCAAAAATATTTGTTTGAATGGAATTTTCACTGGTCTCGCTATGAGCTTGAATCATAAACAATCATTTGCCATGCAAAGTGATGCAGATGTACACTTTCAGTAGGTATCAATATTAAAGTATAACTTTTAATATGGGCACGCTAGCCCTGATGCCCTGATAAAAAAAAAAATTCACAGGAGCATGGCTCTTAAAGTTTACTTAGGACAAGAATTATTAAGTCATATCAAAATCATTGCACACAGAAGAGGACATTTGCTATTGGTCATCGCTTTGAAGTAAATGCGATTTTATTTGAGAGAGAGAACAACTTCAGTCGCATTACAAGTTTATAATGTGGCTTACCTGTTGATACCAGAACTATACGAAGGAGAATTCTCTGCTTTCGTTTGAACGCTCCAAATTCTCTCCTACTGCAGCTCCCGCCATACAAAAAGTCACACAAGAAAAATAGTACGAAATCATGACGAAATGGAACTTTAACAGTGATTTGTACCACTCTAAACTTGAGAAACCTCAATGTTCTATACAGCAGAATACTGCAAATTTATTTTACTATCTGAATTCAGCGGTAAGTATTCAAGCTAAACCCAGGTAGTTCCTAAACCAGTAACGCCTTGTAAAAAATCACTTTACTCGCGAAAGCAAATTCAAATTTGTACGGTCGAAATCTTAATATAACGTCGAAATGCCCCGCTTAACGCACAACGGACGTTAAGGTCAGACCCCCTCCCCCCCTCCCCCCTTAACGTCCACCCATTGTTTTATGCTTTTATAAAGTCAGAAAAAAAAAACTCCCCCCTAAACGTCCGTTGTGCGTTAAGCGGGGCATTTCGAATATGTCGACGGCCCCTAATCACTCCAACTGACAGTTATCAGTTGCAGATTAGATATTACTTAACTTTGATTTGAAGGTAAGTGGAAATCATATATCATTTTATTTGTTTTATAAGGCAAAATAGATCCCAAATCTATGTATTTTTGACTGAAATGACTGGGCCGATAATTGAAGTGAGTCACTGGTTATCGATAGGCTTTTGTACGCAATAACTTTGATATGCAAAGGTAGCTAATTTTGAATAGATTAGTACATAAAATATATATAAAAAAAAAACGTGCATGAGATCGTAGCCGGAAAAAAATTTGATGCACAGCAAACTGGAGTAAAAAAAAAATGCATGCAGCTTGAGAATCCCCCACCCCCCCCCCCCCATAACTTTTCTAATGGTCCGTCCCTAAGTGAGTCGGTCTCAGAGTCTTATTATCAGCAATATAGCTATTGAAACACTGTAGCAGCAAAAAATGTGTCACGACAAAAGCACAACAACATTTGATTGGCATTTGATGTAGAAATATACCAGGTGATCTCGCGAATTCGCGTTAGAATTGCGAAAAGAATCAATCCCATACAACCCTGCGTGCTTAGTTTTCTTGTTTGTTTGATTAAAAAAAACATGGCGGCCTTAGCACGTGCGTGTGTCAACTCTAATAGCTGATTAATTTTATGTACTTTGGAAGACATTACCAGTCAAACAGAAATGAAATTTATCTATCATGGGATTCTACCTTGTTACAGAAGTTTATTCTTCGTGACTATCAGTATCGGCGGAAGAAGCATGGCCGAAACGTTTACGGAGCTTGCTACGAAACCTACGAAAAGCCCTCTCGATCCCTTGAAACATTTTTACCAAAACGGAATATCTTCCCGACTTCGAGGTTCAAGAATGGCCAGTTGGGCAGCACGAACCAATGTTGGGTCCTTTAGGATCGGCAACCTTTCGTGAGGATCTTCCCGAACAAAAGGAACAAAATGTGGATATATAGTTGTCCAACAGGCAACAAAGAGGTTTCGAGAGCACATGCCAGTACTTTGACATTGGACATTTTTTCCAGTAGTTTCAACTTCTCTGGCTCCTCGTGCAGTGATCACAATTCTGTTGTTTGGGGTTGAACCTGATTGTGAAAGCCAACTGGTCTCGGAATCCCACTTGTTCGGAAACACTTAAAACTTTCTCGCGGTTGCCTTCTTCTTACCTTGACTTTTCGTTCAAACTGTGGGAGATTACAAACATCAGCAGAGAGAGATTTATTGGAAATGCTCATCACCATCACATGGTTGAAAAAGAAACGGATTCGGCGACGTTCTGATGAGTTAATGGCTTGATATTCTATTACAAACTTGATATTCTATTACAAACACGTAAACATAAGTTCAGGATTTAACGAATAATGGGTCAGTTCATTTGAAAACACCTACCGATTTTTTTTCTTCAGTCGCTTAGCATAATTCTCATCATCTTGGTCATTCAGAGGGTGCTGTCGTTTCCGGGATACCTTTGCATCTGATGACCTGATCATGCTGTCAGCTATTCGACACAACTCATTATGAAAAAGCTGGGAGAGAATTAACTTCTGATATTCTATGGAGCTTGTAGTGCCCTGCTTGGTATATTTGTGGGCTGTTTCCATTACTGCATCAGAGAAGTTGCTGAATTTAAGTGGCACACCAATCAATTCACCATCTTTCCTGGCCTTGTCAATGTAGTATGAGGTGTAGACAACAATCTGCTTAATCGATGGGGTGACACAGCTTGTACCAAAAATTACAACAAATTGAAAGCTAAGAAGTAGTCGAGCAGTGCATTCAAATTGGCAGCCAGTAAGCAAGGAAGATGTGTTGAGTAAAGTATGATAGATAGAACTAATGCCACTAGTGAAGCTTCTTAAGATGTCAAGAACAAGTCCAGTGAACCCAGCTTCAGCAAGAATAACAGGCATCTTCTCTCCAAAAGCCAAAACTCAAATTTCATCAAATTTTATGGAACAGTCTTCTTTGTTATCAGTTCTAGCAAGTGTCGACAGTGCATTGTAGAATGGTTTAGAGGAGTCCAGAAGCCCTTAGTGAAAAGTATAGAAGCCTTATCATTTTACAACCAACCTATTCCTTCCTTAAATCTAGGATAAACATTAAACAGATCCATGGGTAGATTTTTTTCAACCCAAGTCCAGTTTCAGGAAAGGTTAACTTCCTAGGACAACCTTAAATACATGTATGTAATAATTATTTAGCTGTACATTTTAACCTTGGGTTAGCAATTTATCTCTGGGGTAAATATTGCTCACCCTTGCTTCCAAAAACTGGGCTCAGGGTTTTATAGGCACTCTTGACACAAACAATTTTTGGATGTTTTAATGAAAGGTCTACTCTTTAAGCTAATCTCCATGTAACCAAATATTCTCACCTCGAGAGCATAATTTTGCATAATTTTATCCTGTAGCCAATTCAATGAAACATTTACAGTCTGTTGTATATGTAGTTTTAATAACGATTCTGGCTAGCATTGTTTTCTGGCATGAAAACAATGGCCAGATTTGTAAAGTACAACTGTAAATGTTTATTGAATTTACCCCTGGATTTAATTATTGGTAAAACTTGTTACCTTACTGTATTCGTAATATTAAAACTGACTTACCAGTTGCACATTGACCAATGCGTCCAGTAATAATTATTGATTCTGCTGACCAAAAAGCAAGATGTGCTGCTCCAGGAAAGTAGTCGACCAGATTTAATAGCACCAACCAAATTTTCATGACCAGGATTGCCAAGGTGGGACTTTGCAAATTCATGCCTGTTCTGAACATTGTCAACCCTCCCACTTAACCAAGCCCCATATTTATCAGCCAGTTCCTAAGCATCTTGAACTGTCCATACAGGGCCAGTACTAACAAGTCATGTCCTCTAACTGGTTACTGTGCTCTGGGGCATCACAGATTGGATATGTTAACATTGCAGAACTGTTACCAGTGTCAAGCCTTCTTTGCTTTCCATCTGCACTTTATCTTGTATAGATCTGGATGGGCTCTATCTGATTTGGGGGTTTGACTGCATCAAGGTTTTCAATCTGTTCGTACACACCCTTGAAACACATACTTAGTGTATCATAGTCATCCTGTCCCAGATAAGCCCCACATGTTACAACAAGACTTTGCAAGTTGAATGGTTCCACAACTTTTAGTCTGGATGTTGTGATGCCAGTGGAAAAAACGAGACAATTTCAACCATGGGGCAAAGTCAGTGAACTGGTATACTATCAATGCTCCCTTGGCAAAAGTAATGGCATTCTGCATTCTGGCAAGATTCGTTCTAAACAACAACGAAATGTCTTGACCCCCCTACAAACAAAACAAATTTCATAACCCTGAAATTCTGAAAAATATAGAGCACCCCCCCCCCCCCCCCCCCCCCCCTCCCTCCCTCACACTGTTCACAGTTTTACATTTACAGAGGACTAAACACGGACTGAACATTATGTGGATTGGCTCTACTAAGGGGGGCCCGAAAAACAAATTTGAAATTAAGGTTTCTGAGATCGCTGGAAATGCACCCAAACCTACCTTTTATTGATATTGATATTTTTTTACTAATGGAGTTTCAAAATTAAGATGAGGCAAACAAAATATTAGGCAAGACAATTGAATGGTGAGGACATGCTCTGTATGTTTCTCATTGGATTGGCTGATTACTATTTAATAAAGCAAGGTATTTCTCTGGGGGGATCCGGGGATGCTCCCATGGGGGAAAAATTTGAAAATTGCGGCCCCTTAGATGCCTGGAAATGCACCCAAATATATAGACAGCCCCCCCCCCCCTTCTATGCTTATTTTTTTCTGTGACCCCCCCTCTCATGCTCTTGAATTTTTGATGACCCCCCCCCCCCCCTCATTTTTAGCGGCACGACTACCGAGCCACTAAAAATATACACTCCAGGGTCATTGAATATTCATTTAACGGCACGACTACCGAGCCACTAAAATATACACTCTAGGGTCATTGAATATTCATTAATGATACTTCGTTCTTTTAAAGACGATGATATAGACTACCGAGCCACCGAACAAAATAGATGGAGCTTCAAAAGTGGCCCTGCATTCTGTAGTTGCTCCCCAGAAGATTACTGTAGCTGTTTGAAGAATGGCAACAAGTAGAGTATTTTCACACGGCAACATAACAAAGTTCCCGCCAAAACATAAAAATCGACACAAGTAATAAAATAAGCTGATTTATTACCATAAACATCAAGACATATAAAGTTGATTATTGTTCAAACCTCAATGAAGAATGTGTCCGGTTATTTGGTCCAAAACAACTCCGATTCGGTTGCAAAATGCCATGCTGTTGAATGTTGTTCCATCTCCGAGCCTGAGCCAAATCACAACACTCGGGAGAATTCGTCGATTTTGCCAAGTCACAGTGTATATATATACCAAACGCTATAATTATACAGAATATATCTTTACACGTGTCTTTCCTTTTAAAGCAATGCACTTTCTACTTCAAGAAATAGCTCTAAAAAGGCATCTAAAGTCGAACCCCTTTCATAATGGCCGCCAGATGTTCATGCTTGTAAGCGCGCAGTCATGTTAGGGATTGATTCTTTTTTCGGTCACGGAAATCATGCATTGCGCGCTTTCCGAGATCACCTGGTACTGCTATCAGTGCAATCTGTAACGTAATACACATATGACTATCATGTGATCAGAAAATGGGAAGTCGTATACACCTATTTTTGTCCCGGTCAAGCGACATTATCAGACCGATATGGATTGTTTCCAACTCTCCCGTAAACAAGAGCCCATCTGGGCTTTCACTCGGGCCACATGAGATTGAAGATGAAATACACTTTCATTTGAAATCTCTTAGTAATAACCAAAGGGAAGAATTATTAGCTGAATTTAGCAGTCTTTTGGAGTGGCCGGTAGCGCGGTGACTTTCATAAAATTTCTCTGCTCCCCTAGTAAATATGTAATTTAATATTTTTGTTTTTCTCGTATGTTGACCTTTTAATTTAAACAGTTTAACACACTGCATTTGAGCAGGCATATATTCATTGTTTTGAACCCGAGAATTAACCGTACTACCGTACTTCATGGTCCCTTTCTTTAGTAGTGGGTTGTCGGTCAGGTAATTATAAACTCTCGTCATTTAGCACAGAAAATGTATTCTGATGAATAGGGATCGGGTTGTCGTGAAGAATCTAAAGAATTCCGTCTCTTCCGGTTTGAATTTGACTCATGTGTATGTTGCTTTTGGAGTTTCAAGGATATGTTGATCCAAAACTACAGGCTCTTGGGGTTTTTCATTGACTTGTGAACTTGCAGGCTCTGTAATTTGTTTTGTTTTCTTAGTTTAACATAAAGTGTTGAACATGTTCATTTTCTCAAGCATGTCGCGCGTGATCTCTGTTTCTTCATTCGTTAAGTTCTCTACTTTCATCTGTAATCTGGGAAACTCGATCTTTTCCCATGCCTTGGCACATAACTATTCCTGTTGTGAATGATTATAAGTAAAATCCTTCGACAGCTTGTACCGTTTCCGCTAGGTCAATATCCTCGCTGGAACGAAATAACTTGATCTCAATACTCTCTGATCCAACTTACGGTAAATTTAAATCTCTGACAGTTTTTAAGAGACTCATAATATTGGTCTTGAAGTGCCTTCACCCAAAATAAGTTGTTCTTCTCGGATGTTTTAAATGCAGCACAGCGAGCCGATGGCTTATAGATTCCAATATCTATTTCTTCGAATTTTAGCTTTCCGGGTCCTGGCCCCTTTGCTTCAGGTCGTCGTACGTGTCGTATATAAAAGCACTGGCCATCTGGGTAAAAAACGCGGTCCTTCGGCTCCGACAATAGCGCCAGTTGCAATATCCTGAGCCTGTTGGAAGGCTTTCGCATGAGTGAAGTTAAATAAAACATTAAACTGGCTTACATTTGAGAGATGAGACTCCAAGTTAAGAGAAAGTTGCTCGCGGATTCCGCCATCTTGCTTTACTGTATTAAATTATGTAAATAAATTAACCTGGCGATTATTGCGTGACCAGCACAGTGCGATCTGATTGGTGTGAATTTGACCTTTAACGCATGCGCTGAACGCTTGATACACGGAATAAATAAATAAATAACGACTTGCATTTTAAGACTCGGTGCTGCCACAGGCAGCCCGAGTAATTACGATGTCATTCGAAAATCGACTCGCAGAAGACTAAACATTTTAACCAAACGAAGACTTTCAGCTACATCGGTCTGGGAATGTCGCTTGACCGGGACCACAGGAAACCGAAACTCTGTGTTTTAAATTATTAAGGTTTGTATGAGATTTTTAACGAGTATTTGGTTGTATCCGTTAGGCCAGAAATACTTAAATAAAATCAATGAAAACTTACCTGAAGTCTTTATCTGTTCTTCATTGGGCTCTATGCAATTTTAGCGAATTCTGTTGAAATTTAAATCGCATACAGGGTCAAGGAGTCTCGGTTTTTTTGGGAGAGGCTTTCGGAGTCGCGCCATTTTACTCTCTTTATTAGGTCTTATTGGAGTTACGGTTTTTTGGCGGCCTCTGCATGTGTGTTATAAGCTACGCGAACAACAGCTAATTGGTTGAATGATGAATTCCTCACCTGGCGTGATATCAAAGATACTGGGTGTTTCGTCGTAATAATTACAATAACAACAGTCTCGGGCTCTAGCTCTGATTTTGAAATCTCGAAGTCTCGGGCTCGGATTTTCAAATCGCTCGGATTTTGAAAACGCAAGTCTCGGCGTCTCGCAAAGTCTCGGATTTACCATTCGCCACCCTATAGGTGTTATACCCAAGGAATCTTACATGGTGGCAGTGAGCAAGACCCCTAGCGCTTACAGTCAGCCATGGGCGAATCAGGCGAGAACACAGCTCAGTAGTTGGCCATACCGGACATACCAAGCACTACCTCAACCTATAATCGCCGACAGCATTAGATTTAAAGGACACCGAGAAAGCCGAAAATTGGAAGACATTTAAGCAGCGCTGGCAAAATTATGCTATACTTACTCAGCTTGAAAAGCAGACAGAGGAATTATATAGAGTGGCCCTTTCCTTGGCCTACAACACTGAGGTTTGACCTACCGTATCCGAAGAAAACAGAAACATCCTTAGTGCAATAAGATGCCTTCGACAAGTTCGCAATCGGAGAAAACTGAACGAAATATATGAAAGGTATCAGTTCATCAGCAGAGGACAGAGAGAGGGGGAGTCCATCACCACATATAAAGCAGCTCAGAACACTGGCCCAAACATGCAGTGAGCAGTGAACTGACTTCTACGCAGCTCAAAATCCTAGACCGACAGAAACGAGATGAAAATGACCACGAAGTGAGGGGCTCATCGAGATCATCCAAGCCTAGAACGTACAAACCTCGAAACAAGCCAAAACCACGATCAAAGGCCGATAGGAAATCCTCCACTGAGTACAGAAGATAATGCCGCCGGCTACTGTGGTAATGCACCTATCAATGTTAACCCCGAGGGGAGGGGGTGGGAAAGGGGTGGGGATTTGACAGATAGGACTACCCCGAGGGTGGGGATTTTGACACACACTGCCCGCTCCATGTGGGGTATTTATAGGAAACTTAAGGAATGTAGGGCTTAGGGTTTAGGATTTTTTTTGGGAGAAAATGTAAAATCCCCACCTCTTGCTCCCCCCCCCCCCCTCCCATTTGGACGATCGGCCGAGAATACTGCCCGGCATGGGGAAAACCCTGTTCAGCATGCGGTAACGGTTAGGGTTGGTGTTTATTGTGGATAAGCCATTGCATTGATCCTTAAACGGCCTGAGTTTGATTTCGGTTTATGCAGGTTTTTTTTATATACTGAGGGTAACGTAAATCCTTCAGTTCCTTCTAAAAAATTTAATTGTTATAAGGTTTATTATTGCACACATTGTCGCATTATAAAATTAATTACTCTGTGTTTACAATATACAATGATAACAATCTAAAAATGTACAAATAAATTACAATATCTAAACATTGGAAGAGACTTCAGAGGAAACTTCAGTGACTGGGTCATTACTAACTTCTTATTAACCGAGAGCGAGGTCTTTACGGGAAAATATCAGACCGAGGTCTTGACTGTACATAAAAGACCGAGGTTTGATATTTCCCGTAAAGACCGAGCGGATGAGGTTAATAAGATGTTTATTATATGGCACTTTTTTAGTTGGAAAACAAAAACAAAAAATATATAAAGCCGGAAGTTAATATTTACATCCGGTTAGCGCGCGCGCGTCTTGATTGTAGTTTTCGTGCCCTTTTGAGTTTTGTTTCACGACTCAAACCACAAAATGAACACAGTCGTGGAAGGTTCTAATCTATAAAGCCTCAAATCAACGTTATTTTGAAGAATTTCTCGGTATGATTAGAACTAAATTTAATTTCTGAAGGCAACACTGTTTTTGTTGTTGATGAATTGAGACGGAATAAGTTTTTCTAAAGAAAACATACGGACGAAAGGACGAAAAAACCTGTCAAACTGAAGTCAGTCTTCATCGATAATTTCTCGATCAACACTCGTCACCTGTTTTGCGAATCTTGAACAATTTGTACCTGGCTATCACTAGAAAATCTGTAAGTGGTATCCTGAGACACTGCCAATGTTTGCTGCCAGCATGCAAATCTCGCTTGGCTGTTTTCCTCAGAAGTACTGCCGTGGACAACGAGGGACGAGTTGGAGCTTTGTCATTTTGTGTACAAGATATTTTCGCTTTGCAGCAAAAAATGGACGTGACTTTTCGAAGACCTTATTCCAAAAGATGTTGACTAGCCTTGGGGAATTTTCATTAGAGAGGAATCTTTGGATACTATTTGAAAACACGAAAGCCGGTGTTCCAGGCTCGTAAAGTCGTATACTTCGTCGCTAATTTTGGGAATGTCCAATGAAGAAGTTGGATAAGTAACAGGTGGTCGAAGTCAGCTGGAGGTAAGGTTACAAATATTACGTTTTCCTTGTTTATCGACTCCAGGAACCGAAGATTGTTATGTCACTAGCTATTTTTTCACATAACTTTTCTGTTTATTTACGAACCTCTAGATTCCTTGCTGGCTGTTCGGAGCCTCCACCGGCCTTTGCCGTTGGCCATGTTGTTTTGTTCACTATAACGTTGCTTTCTATTTCAGCAGGGTAATAAATTTCACTCACTTTCGGAATATTCTTCCTTAGTTATTTTGCACTTTCTCTTCGTTTTTCTCTAAAATTGTGACAGTTCAGCTATTTTTTGGCTTATCAAAGTTTGCCGGGCATTACCATATCTCATAACGCCCGTGCGTGGGCATTACGGGAAATCTCGACCGCTAAACAGCCAATCATGATCAGAACGCACGCTTTTACCGGAAGTAGCTCTTGCCATATAATAAATAATAATAATTTTAAAAGTAATAACAGTCAATCGGCTAAAGACCAATTGCATGAAAAGTATTCTAAATTCAACATAAATATTTAGAGTTGTGATCTAAAACAAACTAATTAACATTACAGGGAAAAAAGTGTCGTTTCGGATATTCGTGAAAAAATTGTTCATTATTCATAGCGAAACATGAGGTAACAAATAGAACTGATTTTATGATGTAGTTGGTTAAACGGTACACGACAATACTACCCATTTCACTGTGTCAGAGATGAACTAGCAGTAAACGATGGTCTAGTCTACAGAGCTAAGAGACTAGTCATTCCAAAGGACCTCAGACCAATGATGCGCAAGCAAGTTCGCGACTCTCACATTGGGGTAAACGGTTGCCTACGAAGGGCACGAGAGCATGAATGCAGAGCTGGAAGAATACATGGCCCAGTGCGAGACATGCATACTGTTCGAGATCAAGCAGCAAAAGGAGACGCTCAGTAGCCAAACTCCCACAGATAAACCCTGGGAAAAGGTTGGAGCGAACATATTCTCCCACAGTGATCAAATAATTAAAGGGCCGCTTCGCAAGATAAGGGATTCCGGATAGCATCGTCAGTGACAATGGTCCTCAGTTCACGTCAGATAACTTCAAGCAGTTCGCTGATGACTAGGACTTTGAGCACTACACCAGCAAACAAATGGGAAGGCCGAGGCAGCAGTGAAAGTGGCGTAAAATCTACTAAGCGAAGGTGGATGGAGGCGACCCCCACATTGCACAGTTAGGTGGCACACAGAAATACGCCATCAGAATCCATGGACTCCAGCCCAGCACAGCGCCTGCTCGAACGGTGCAAAAGGCCATTTCTGCCCACAACAGCTCAACTCCTCCGACCTCATAACTCAGATATCAATCCTGAAAGCATCAAGAGCAAGACAAGGACCTGCCAGGCAAAGCAGGCACGTTACTATGACAACCCACGCCAGGGACTTAGAAGTCCTACAGGAAGGAGATGTTGTGTGCATGCGACCGTTTTCAGCTAAACAAGAAGACCTGGGACATAGCGACTTGATGATCGCTCGTACGAAATGGAATCCATCTGCGCAATATCCAACAGCCGAGAAAGCTGACACACCATCACAGGCCACGATACCAGCATCCAGACTCAGGAATTAGAACAGGGAACACCAACATTCGCAGCTCCCAGCATTCCACCAGCATCGAGACCACAGAGGTCATGCAAAGAACCAGCGTACCTTGGGGACTATGTTAGATATTGAAGTCTGGAAAGCCCATGAACAGACATCCTGTTTCCGTTATAATTCATTAATTGATTGTTTAAACCTCTCCATAAACAAAGTGTGATGACTATCATGTGATCATGTGACAATTGTACATAGCATGCGTGTTCTTCGCACACATACTAGCAAGCAGTTCGACTGAGCAGTTCAATCGTATATACATAAACCTATAAAATGAAGCATACAGTACCCAAGGAACCTTACACAATCTGACTGTGGATTTTGACATTTCAGCATCTTGTGCCAATATTAAAAGCATTGTTTTGTGGCGCGCTCTAGAGGATGCAGCATGTTTTCGCACTCAACATTTGAGATGATTGATAGATATGTCAATTATTTGGACTAAAAGATCGGCCATTAGAGATGGACCATTAGAAAAGTGAAGCGGAGTGGGGCAGAAACCAAAACAAATCCTGTGCACTAACAATGTCCTACCCCTCCTTTACTTTTCTAATGGTCCATCACTTAATATAAAAGGTCAAGAAGTACGCATTCCCACAGCCTTGAAAGAGCTATATAGACTCATCAACCTTAAGTTATTTCTCCCCATAGAGACCAACCCACCTCGTACAGGGTCGTAGTAGCGATGAAGAAATCAGGCGCGCTGTTAGAGAACCGAGTTGGCAGTGAAACACAATATAAATACTGGTTTTCTACTTTTGAATTATCTCCTTCGTTTTAGCTAGCATATTAACTTCCGGTATGGATTGTGCCGGAGTCAGTTAAAGTTGACTGATAATAAATCCCCTTACCTCCTATGAGGTGGCGTGAGACCACTGTGAACCTTGTCTTGGGGTTCTGGATACTCTAGATGTTCCGAGTGGTTTCACGTCGGTATACGTAGCTTCCGCATTAGTGTATGCTATCAAAGGGAGTAAAAATCTAAGATCTCTAAGATCAAGTGCAATGACGAAGATGTATTGAATGTTTTAGAAAAATCTGACAACAGTTCCCTGGGACATGAATTACTAAACAATCTCGAACAAGCTAACTTAATCTCTAATTCTTTTATTACCATAGTAATAGCTATGTCAGTGAAGACCTTACATCCTTTCCGACGGAAGTGAAGTCCAGCTCATTCCCTGCAGTGGTCTGCGATGGACAAGTGCATATTGGTAAATATTAGACTCAACTGCGTATGCGTCTTGGGAAATATTACCCAATGTGCACTTTGACTTTGGTGAATTAGGTGATTTGCGTGATGACGTCATATACTTCAACTCCCAGAATACTCTGCGCGGCTTCCTTTGTTCCTCTGGCTCCGGTACCTGAAAGGCCGATTAAACTAACCCAGGGTTAGGTGCTAATCCTGGACAGTTTCTGGTGATTTCTTAGCCTGTATTATAAACCTTAATGTCGAGTTTTCCACGAACACAACTAATTTAGCTATCCTGACCTTACGTTTTCTATGGGTAGGGGTAAGGTGGGGACGGTGGGTAATTTTAAACCGAAATTTTATGATGTAAATATTATAATTTATACTTATATTTGTGTAATAGTATAACTTTTTATTATTATTATCTACATCTATTTATTTTGTTATATCGTATTTGTTTTCATCGTCACAGATGCATGGAGAGCATTAGAATCAGGAGGGAGGGGGCGTCTCACATTGTTTTTCAATTAGCAAAAGTGGCGAGTCCTCACTGCCAGTTTTACGTCACATAGCAACGAGAGAGCGCTTTGTGTGTAGCTTGTTGAGTTCAGCATCGGGACAGAGAAAGAAGGTCAAACAAAAGGTTAATTGAAACTGTGAGAATGTAGGTCGGAAAAATACATTTACTAAGTGCAATGGAGTGAAAATGGACGTGTTTTATGCGGCCGAAACGTGACGTCATACTGGCATATAGGACTAAACCAGCACTTTCCTTGGAGACGCCCCCTCTCTTCTAATTAGAATGAATAGGGTGTGAATAAACCTTTATTATTATTATTAAATTTTCTAATCCAGGATTAGCGCTAGCTAATCCTAGGTTAAAAAGCCGTCTCTGGAAGGTCGACTTAACCCTAGGTTAACTAATCCAGGATTAGCCTAACTAATCTATTATTATTATTATTATTATTATTATCATCATCATTATTATTATTATTATTATTATTATTAAACTTTCTAATCCAGGATTAGCTAATCCTAGGTTAAAAAGCCATTTCTGGAAGGTCGACTTAATCCTTGGTTAACTAATCCAGGATTAGCCTAACTAATCTAGGATTAACCCTAACAAAAGTAGCTTTTACCGGCCGGTTTGTGTACGTGAGTTCGAGCGCGAGCTACATTTATCTTTCATGTACCTTTAAACTCATGTGCCTTTTTAAAAAACAATAATGAAAGAAACTATTTTAAAAGTTCATTTACATGGTGTTGTAATGGCAGGGGTGAGCGTGGTAGAGGTCGATTTAACCCTAAGTTATTTTAAAAGTTTCTCTACATTGTGGTGTAATGGCAGAGGTGAGCGTGGTGGAGGTCGATTTAACCCTAGGTTATTTTAAAAGGTCCTGTACGTGGTGGTGTAATGGCAGAGGTGAGCGTGGTAGAGGTCGATTTAACCCTAGGTTATTTTAAAAGTTCCTCTACGTGGTGGTGTAATGGCAGAGGCGAGCGTGGTAGAGGTCGATTTAACCCTAGGTTATTTTAAAAGTTCCTCTACATGGTGGTGTAATGGCAGAGGCGAGCTGTATGTAACTTCATAGAGACCAAGAAGGATAAGTTGAAATCGTCAATAGAATATAACAAAACTCATAACCCATAAACAGAACTGGATATGACTTACAAACCGAGAATACCGTATTAAAATTCAATTGGATGTGACTTAGGAAACCGAGCTAGTTGAAACTGTCAAAAGAATAGCACAAACTGTAATAAAACCATAACTGGAGAGCGGAACAAATCGAAAAACGTAAGTAAAACGTCGAGTTATATAAGTTATGGCTCTATCAATTCCAAACCTGCCCATCCCTCCTCCCCCCCCCCCCCCCCCCCAAATAAAAACAAAAAAAACGGGGCATTTGCAATAATTGTTAATTATTAACATTTAATTGTCTCTCTGTTTACTTTAATCATGTGAATGGTTGAAGATAAAATTGGCAAAAGAAGAATTTGATTGTGAATAGAACATCATTGATACACTAGGACAGAGAGTTCTCGTTTTGATTGTGAATTGTTTCTGGAGTGACAACGATTATGCTCTACACACAAAAGACTACAGTTCTACAACCCCCTACTGCGTGTTGATTGGACAAATAAATGCGAACCCGCTTATCGTGTTCTTCATCTACGCTTTCAATGGTGCAAAGTACATGGTGTAATCCTATAATCTAATAATTTAATTATCCGCTTAATACAGGTTTTTAACAATAGAAAATACCAAATTGCCGTCTTATCAGTGGCCGCGTCCGTTTAATAGAGTTGTCCGTTTTACAGTAAATGTAGGAAGCAGATTTCGGGACCCAAGCTGGTGTCCTCTTAATAGAGGGTGTCTGCTTAATATGGGGTCCACTGTATTAACCTATTTCAAGGTGGCCCGAGTTAAGGCCACTTAGGGCCTCTTGTTTTAACATAAGACAGAGACTGAATATCATGCAATGAGGTTAGCTCAACACGTCAAGTTTTTGATTTCAATAGCTTTTCTGCATTGGAGTTGACAAATTGAAAATGAGATTTCAGCTGTTCATTGGTAAATTCATTCAAGTTGATAGAACGTAGCCGACATTGCCTTTCTAGTCGTTTTCCCCGAAGAACATGCAATTCTCGGCTCAACTTTAATCCACCAATTAACTAGTTAAACCACCTCGCTAAGTGGATTAAATTTAACCCACAGCGGATTAACCCTGCATTAGCGTTAACCGTGCTTTTAGGAACCGAATCTAACCTAGGATTAATTCAGGAAAACTTAATCCTGGGTTAGGGGTGTTATGGTAATGCAAATTCGACGTTATCTACATATGATATGGATATAAAAGCAAGAAGTCGTCGCTATCCTTTTCAGAACCACAAATAATTAAATTTCATAATTATACTACTGACCCTTTAGGAGCTGTTAGTTAACGGCCCCAACACACCTCGGTATGATAGTGAAACCATCTTTGGGGTCGCTAACTAACGGCTCCAACACGCCTCGGTATATAGTGAAACCTTTGGGGTCGTTAACTAACAGCCCCAACACGCCTCGGTATACTAGTGAAACCTTCTTTGGGGTCGTTAACTAACGGCTCCAACACGCCTCGGTATATAGTGAAACCATATTTGGGGTCGTTAACTAACGGTTCACTATATAACGAGGCGTGTTGGGGCCGTTAACTAACGGTTCACTAGTCTATATACCGAGGCGTGTTGGCGAACTAACGGCCCCAAAGGTACTTTAGTTATATACTTTAATTTATAGACGCATTAAATGCCAACAAAATGTATCTAAACAATACAATACAATAGGCTTTATTTAACGAGGGTAAGCACTTGACAGTAGATAAAACTGATAAATTCGTGGCCCTCAAAATAATAAAAAATATTTACAATGTGAATTCTACAGTACTATGTACGAAACTGGATCAATGACAATAATAAATACTATGATTCGATGCTAAGAACTACTTATAAATCTAAAAATGATAAAAACGTTAAAAAATCGAGAATTTGTGTTATTATTTTAGACAGATCGACTTAATGATAAGATAACAATTGTAAGATTAAAATTGTAAAGTTGCTTTCTGGCGAGTTAAAAAATGTTTGCGGAGATTACATGTACGTTTAAAACTATTTACAGATGAACTCTTTCTAATTTCGGTGTCAATGGAATTCCAGTCCTTTATAGTTCTTACTGTGAATGTTCTTCCTCCCTCTGTAATACGTTTGAAAGGAGGGCATGATAAGTTCAACTTTGAGAAACGTGTATTTCTATTGTGTATGTCAGAGTTTCTTAGTAGCAGCGATTTAATATAAGCTGGTGTGGAATCATTTACGTTTATACGTTTATAGGCTAGAGTATTTCTTCTAATTAGTGATTCATTCGAGAATGGCAGCCAATTCAAATTATTAAAAAGAGTAACAGATGAGGCAGTTCAATCAGCTTTGAGAATTATCCTGGCAGCTCTTTTTTGGAGTTTTAGAATCCTAGTTAGGTTCGAATTATTACTGCCAGACCAAATAGCGCTTCCAAACATTAGCGTTGGCTTTATAACTCCATTATAATATATCTCTCTCTGCCTTTGCTTTAAATAAGGGCTTATGTGACGGAGAAGTCCCAGTCGTTTAGATATTTGCTTACAAAGATTGTTTGTGTGGGCCTCATAGTCTAAGTTTTTATCGATGATGACTCCAAGGAGTTTTTGACTGGGCACTTGATCAATTTTGATGTTATTCAGCTTGACATCCATAACAGTGCTCTCAGGTGTAATTTTCCTCTCAAGCCGTTTTCCTGTTACCAGCATACTTTTGGTCTTATCGGTGTTAATTATCATCCGATTCATGTATGGTCTCTAGATCACTGTTGATGTTCTTTATCATGGATGGAACTTTGGGCCAATTCACGCTTGCTGTTAGTGTAGTGTCGTCTGCAAAAATGTCAATTGTAGAATTAGTGACGTGCAGAGGGATGTCATTGACGAACAATAGGAACAATATAGGGCCGAGGATGGAGCGCTGTGGTACGCCATGCTTTATACGGAGGGGGATTGATTGATGAGAGTCAACGGTAACGAATTGACTCCTGTCCGTGAGGTAAGACTCGAACCAAGACACAGTAGAATCACTAGCTCATTTCAGCCTTAGTTTTCGTAGAAGGATTTGGTGATCTACTACGTCGAAGGCTTTTTTGAAATCAATAAATACCATCCCAGTAACCCGATCTTGGTCCATGTCAAATAGTATTTGATCGGTCAGTTTTATCAAAGCTGATTCAGTGGAGTATCCTTCACGAAAAGCGGACTGTAATTCGTACAATAGGCTGTTGTCAGTAAGATAGCGCATCAGAGATTTTGCCACGTGTTTCTCGAGGATCTTAGAAAACACCGACAGGACAGATATAGGCCTATAATTGTTTCTATCGTCACGTGGTCCTGATTTGTGAAGAGGAGTAACTCGGGCAGTTTTCCATTTAGAGGGAAAAGTTTTAGTGATTATAGACAAATGAATTAAGTAACTTGGCCATGGGGTGACAAAAAACAGGGGCCACCAATTTCAGTACTTTCACGCTAATTCCATCTGGTCCTGTGGCTTTATTTATAGAAAGTTTATCTATAATTTCGCAGACTTCCTTCGCTGTAATTTTGGGTATGTTATATTCAATGTTTTGGTCTTTCATCTTTGTAGATACGAAATCTTCAATTTTTTTTGTTTGAAATTCGCGAACTGGAAGAGTGTCATTGCCTATCTGTTTGACTATATCAACAAAGAAGTTGTTTAGCATATCAGCCATTGTCAGCTTATCAGTATATGAGATTCCATTGTCTCCTTTGAGTTCAGCTATTTCGTTAGGTGGCTTCTGGGTTCCGCTTAGGGCTTTCAGCGCTTTCCAAATACCTTTCGTGTTTCCTTTGTTCTTGTCGAATGATTCTTGGAAGAACGTACGTTTTGCTTTCTTGATTAGGTTAGTCACTAAGCACTTAGAGTGTTTGAAATTAGCCCAATCAACCGGCAAGTTGGATTTACGCGCCTTCTTCAGTTCCTTTTCACGGTTTTTGATCGCAATAACGATGTCATCATTAACCCAGGCTGCCTGTTTAAACTTCTTTACACGCCTTTGCTTCAGTGGAATGTGATCATCTGGCACCTGATTCAACAATAACTCCAAAGCGACAAGGACATCATCAACATCTTCAAACACGAAGACAGTGTCCCAAGGGGTGTTCTTAAGGTCGACAATAAAGCTATTATAATCCAAATTCTTAAAGTCACGATAACTAATGGCTTTGTGACTTGAATCCTTTTTCAGTTTTACATATTTGCGACATATGAAAACTGGCAGATGATCAGAGAGACCAATATTCGGCAATACGATATCCGTAATAAATAATGTGTGGCGTAAACGTGATCGAGGCAAGTTCTGCTAGTCGGCCTTGTAATATGGGAGACTAGCTGAATCATGTTCATACCCTTGAGACCCTTGATTAAGCGATGTTTTGAATACGATGCTTTCTCTAGGTTATTGATATTAAAATCACCTAATATGATCGTTTCTTGGTTTCTCAGATATGCTGCTTCGATGTTATTTTCGATTTTCGTATCGGTTTCTGTATCCGTAGAGGGAGGGCGGTAGAATGATCCAACCAGAATTGGTCTGTTCGAGTTATGCGGAAGAATAGTTAGCCACATCGACTCCACACAATTTTCCTCCAAGTCAAAGTTTCTGCTAACTTTAACGTGATTAGCAATGAATGCTAGAATGCCTCCACCTTTCTTTCGCCCAGCTCTATCTTTTCTGAACATAGAATAGTTTTCGAGAATAATGAGTTTACAATAGGAATTTTTGTTGACCTAAAAAAGGCTTTTGATACTGTCAATCACACAATATTACTGAGTAAGCTGGAGTTTTATGGAGTCAGAGGTTTACCTTTAGCTTGGATGAAAAGTTATCTAAATAATAGACAGCAATATGTTGAAATTGATAATTCTAAATCCCCCCTAAATACTATTAGTTGTGGACTCCATACTGGGACCACTTCTCTTTTTGATATAGATTAATGACTTGTTTCATTGCTCTAAATATCTTTCGTTCATTCTTTTTGCCGACGACACAAATATATTTTTTAGCCACAAAGACATAAATACGCTTCTTGATATTTTAAACACTGAACTTATTCATTTTGTCTCCTGGTTAAATTCTAATAAATTAACTCTTCACCCTGACAAAACTAAATTTATATTTTTCCATCCTGCAAGAAAAAAAGGTCAATCTAGATAATATCAAAGTCTATGTAAATGGAAAGTCAATTAAACGGACAGAAAATTCTAAGTTTCTAGGTATTATAATTAATCAGAACCTTTCCTGGACACCTCACATTCAGACTATAACTTCTAAGATTTCCAGAGCCATTGGTGTTATTAATAAATCCCGTCAATTCTTCTCTTGTGATACTCTGCGCATTCTGTATAATTCTCTTGTATTACCTTATCTACAATATGGAAACCTTATATGGGCATCAACTTATCCTACACATATTCACCCTATTTTTCTCCTACAGAAGAAAGTAGTCAGAATTATTACCCACTCATCCTCACGTGCCCACACAAAACCATTATTCAATAAGCTTAAAGTGTTATCTGTTTCAAATATCTACAAGCTTCAGATCTCATGCTTCATTTTCTCCCATATTAATAAACTATTACCTGTTCCATTGTCCTCTCTATTCAAATTCAATCAGGATTACCATCAACACTATACGAGACACCGGTCTGACATGCATCACCACTTTCTCAAATACAAATACTCTATTAGATCCCAAGGACCCAACATATGGAATGAGATTCCCTTATCCCTTCGTGAATCACTACAACCATACAACCATAAAATGACATACTTCCTTTCTGATTGATTTAATTTATATATTACCTTTTCCTTAATTTACGTAATGTGTATTTATAACCTCACTCGATTATTGTTACTCCCAGTTTTTGAAGTGATTAGATTATTTATGTAGTATTTCTGTTAATTGTGTACATGTAATTTAGTTTAGCTGTGTAATGTAGTTTAGCCTGATATAATTCCTATTTATACATTCTTCTCTCGTATGTTTTTTTTTTTTTTTTTTTTTTTTGTCCTCTCAGTCTGCAGTGTAAGAAAATTTGATCTAGCCAACATACTTTATTATTGTAATTGTATGATTTGTTGACCCTTGTCAAATAAGCCACTGGCTTCAACTTTACATATATCTATTGTAAACAAAAAAAATTTATATAGCTCAATAAAAATGTAAAAAAAAAAAAAAAAAAATGTAAACAGACTGTCTGGCTTTGTAGGTTTCAGGAAGGTTTCAATTAAGAACAAAATATCGATGTTCTTTGATGCATTCAGGAGTAGACTAATCTGCTCAAATTTCGCATCCGTAAGATTATTTACGTTCCATTGTCCAATCCTCAGTCCTCTGTCGGGCAGCTTTAACTGTTGAATGAGAACTTCAGAAACATCGCCCGGATTTGGGTTTACGTCACCAGCAATTAACAGTGCGAGGGTTATCAGTTGAGGGTTATAGGTTACGTCACCATTAGTGGTATATCTGATAGGAGTCGCAAGAAACCTTCGCTTTACCGGCTTGTTAGGAAGTTGAAGTCGCATCGGTAAACCAGTCTGAACGAGTGAACGGATATCCGCTTCGTTAATGGCTAGGACACGTATTCGATATTTGTATGGGTCCCTCGATACTCGGTAGGCTCGATTTATACCATGTATTTCAGTATAAGATGGGTGAAGGATGGAGAAAAAGAGTAAAATAGCGAGAGCTCTAAATGTGGCGGCCATCTTGCTTCGACTCCGGTCCAACATGTCAAACACCGCTGGGTTAGCGCTAATCGGCCTTTCAGGAACCGGACTGAGCTTTGTGCAGAGCTAAAATCGATTTTAGCAAATATTTCACGATATTTGTGTTGCTTTGTGAATGGTGAAAGTTAAATTGGAGTGTTAATCCAAAGCGTCCATCCCGCATACTAGACCTATGTCACAGCGTCCATCCCGCATACCAGACCTATCTCACAGCGTCCATCCTGCATACTAGACCTATCTCACAGCGTCCATCCCGCATACTAGACCTATACCACAGCGTCCATCCCGCATACTAGAACTATGTCACAGCGTCCATCCCGCATACTAGACCTATGTCATAGCGTCCATCCTGCATACTAGACCTATGTCACAGCGTCCATCTCGCGTGCTAGAACTACGTCACAGCGTCCATCCCACATACTAGACCTGTCACATCGTCCATCCCATATACTAGACCTATGTCACAGCGTCCATCCCACATACTAGACCTATGTCACAGCGTCCATCCCGCCTACTAGACCTATGTCACAGCGTCCATCCCACATACTAGACCTATGTCACAGCGTCCATCCCGCATACTAGACCTATGTCACAGCGTCCATCCCGCATACTAGACCTATGTCACAGCGTCCATTCCGCGTACTAGATCTATGTCACAGCGTCCATCCCGCCTACTAGACCTATGTCACCGCGTCCATCCCGCCTACTAGACCTATGTCACAGCGTCCATCCCACATACTAGACCTGTCACAGCGTCCATCCCATATACTAGATCTATGTCACAGCGTCCATCCCGCATACTAGACCTGTCACAGCGTCCATCTCGCGTGCTAGACCTATGTCACAGCATTTTCGCAAGTTATGTTATTTTTAGAACGTTTTCCCGCTATTCTTGAGTTGAAAATCATTCCTAAGGGAATAAAATCACAAAAGCGTAGCAGCCATGTTGTTGGTATAACAAAAGTAGCTAATGAGGCATCTTTTGTTCTGCCACTGGTGCAATCCACTAATTGGTAGGAAAATGATCTAAATAAAAATAACCCAACTTGTGAAAACGCTGTGACAGCTATATAGGGGTATGGATGCTTCTGGTTATGGGCTCCTGTCCAAAGCGAAAATGTAAAACAAAAATTCTCGTCAGGGCTAGGCCTGAATGTGTAACCCCAAACTTAAGGCGGTTCAATGGCTGACTAAATTCACAAATAAAAGCAAGAAACTAACTTTGTGCCACGCTAAAACAGTTCTCAGTCAAGAGTTTTTGTTATTTGTGTTTGTGACTAATAAAATAGCAATTAGAGTGTTAATCCAAAGCAAGAATTCAAATTAGTATGCAGGGCTAGATTTTGGCGCGTTTTTTAATATTGCGCGACAATAAGAAAACTCCCCTCTTAAACTATTAGCCAAACAATAGAGGGCCGATGAATAATATCATATTCACTGTAAAGAAACAAAGATAAAACTATGTAAAGAGAAGTGTGAACAACTGTACACAATGCATTCTATCAAAGACACTTCAGTTAAATTAATTAATTAACAACTTTAATATTTCACCACACCAGACTACGTACCGGCCGATAGATGTAGCCTTATAGTCTTGTTTTCTGATTAGGAACTTTTCTTTTGGGTATAAATCAACACAGAATATTTCCAGTCTATCCCATAAAAATATTGGTTGCATTACCTGCGGCTAAACTGATAAGTTTTTATTTTTCAGAGGAGCTGAAAATCGAATGGCTTAACTTCATAGACAGGGGAATACAAACTAATACAATCATGCAACACATCAAATGTGTAGTTGTTGGTGACAGTTGTGTAGGTAAAACTGCATTACTTCTTCTCTACACCAAAGGAGAGACGATCACAGAATTAGGGTACATCCCACCGACTGTGTTTGACAACTTTTCCGATGCTGGTTGGGTTGAAGGTGAATCTTATACCTTGGGCCTATGGGATACTGCAGGTCAAGAGGACTATGATAGGTTACGACCACTCTCCTATCCACAGACAGACGTCTTCTTGGTCTGCTTCTCCATCTCTAGTCCACCTTCACTGCAAAATGCAATTGAGAAATGGGTTCCTGAGATACAGCATCACTGTCCGAGTGTACCATTTATTCTGGTTGGCATAGATAGAGGGGTAAAAGCAAATGAAACTATAACTCCTGGAAATGCTGTGAATGTTGCACGAACGACTGGGGCAGTTCTGTATCTTGAATGCTCATTGTCAACTCTGAAAGGTGTAAAAGATGTTTTTGATCAGGCTGCTGTTACTGGCGTCACATCATGGAGTCAGAAGACAAAGGTCAGTGCTCATTTTAGGTTAGTTAGTGTCTTGTATCACAGGGATTTAACGCTGCCAGTGTTTGTAATAACAGGAATAAGGGAGTACATATCTGCGTTTGATTATTCTACAAAATGTTTGATTATTCTTGGAAAGTTTATGGACTGCTCTTCAATTTAGAAAAATAAATAATTTCTTTTTATACAAAATATGGAGTCCTCATCGCCGGTTCTCCTCTTGCTACTAACTGTAAAGTCACCGCAAAGCGTATTTATCCACTTTCGCTAGCAGCTGTGTTATCCATGTGGGAGATGTGTGTGCTCATTCAGCTGCGCATATCTGAGTCCCGCAGATAGTGACGTAAAACCCTTGTACGTTTTCATGCCTAACTCGCTCAATATTAGTGGATCAAACTTTGACAGACATGGTATTGGGTTCCCATCAATCACGTACTGGTGATGTCGTAACGATGACGTCATAGATGACGTGATCTTAAGTACACGCCTGTATCTCCCTCAATTCTAATGCCAGGCAGCTCAAACTTTGACAAGCATGGTATTGGGTCCCCATAAATCACTTAGTGGTGATGTCGTAACGATGACGTCATCGATCACGTGATTTTTCAGGCTAGACAGGCTATCACAACAGCAATAATATAAACTAATTGAGATTTTGAGACGCCGATACTGAATTATATTGCCTAGCAACTGTTGCTACGCCGCCATGTTGGATGGTAGGTAGAACCAAAATGGCGTACTGTTTGACTGAGCACGCAACGTCTTCCTCCAAGTAACGAAGACTGAGTGATAGAATCTGGCCACAATTAAAAGACATGAAAAATATTGCAGAATATTTACATAAATCGGCTTGTCTATACTGAGATTGATGTATTTTAAGTGATCTTAGCAATGTTTTAAACTTTTAAGAGCTGCGCTCACTGACGGCTGAACTCTTTGGTCGAGTTCATGGTCAACAGTAACTGCTCCCCTCGCCTGATATACATATTGCATCTTTCTGAAGAATCAATAAAAAGCCTTTACTTATTATTTAGTTTTAAGATGATCTTCGAAAACATCGAAAAGGTTTTGACAGACAGCCGCACCGGATCACGAACTGTCTGAAATAAGACATGACTTCAATACATGTTCAATATGGATTAATCTCGGCAAACATGGCTGGCCTGTCGCATCCCACGCTTTCGAGATTTGACACAAAAAAAACCTTTCAGAAACTTCTTACTTGCATTTGCCGATAAACTGAAACTGACGACGACACTTTTCTTTTATTCTGTCACTGGATTCTCATATGGTTTGTTGTTATCAAGCTATATGCTAATTTGTCAAGCATTTGGTAATGAACGCAAAACAATGGCGGACGTCGGTGAGAATAACATAGCACACGTTTCACCAAGAATAAAAGCCCTTCACTTTTGTCTAGGTTTTAGAGGCTTTCAACGAATTATAAAACAAAAAAGGCGATGAAAGTTAGCTTCACAGCAAAAGTTTGTTCATTGTTTTGAAGGCAACCAGTTATATGTTTGGTTACTTAAGAGCGACTGCCTGTAAATATCGAGAATCGCGGGTCAACGGTGAAATTTCGGAATCCTTCATATTTTGCCAGAACATACCCTTGGGTGAACTGTTTTAGGAAATCATATCAAAAAGTTCCAGCGCTTTTTTAATTTGGCGATTTTTACAAAAGATTGAAAATACGGCCCCAGAGCGGTTTTTGGCTTGTCGGAACGACCGAATCATCACGCAACAAAAAGGACCTAGGGAAGTCTTATAAAAACTCCAATGGAATCATACTTCACACACGTATTAAAACAACTCTTTGACCTCAACATCCAGAAAGAATATATTCCGATAGTGTAATTTATTATTTTTTATCCGCCTTTTTAAACATGCATGTTTTGGACGCCAAAACATAAGACAAAATAATGGCCAATTTTGACAGCCCTAAGCGACTCCTGGTATATGATTTTGTTAAATAAAAACTACACGGCATGAAAGCTTGGTTATTCTAGTTTAATCTAGCAAAGTGCCAACTTTGGAATCCAAACGCTTCCCCTCGGCAAAATAAAACGACCATGTACTGTAAGAGAGACGATTTAACCTCTAATTTTACAGTGCTTATCATAAACACCCATTCAAAAAATTAACAAAACGTCCA
Organism: Actinernus sp. WN-2022; assembly: GCA_030867875.1. NCBI lineage: Eukaryota > Metazoa > Cnidaria > Anthozoa > Actiniaria > Actinernidae > Actinernus > Actinernus sp. WN-2022. The sequence continues at coordinate 63,664,738 of JAOWCC010001634.1, forward strand.
AAATCATTTTTCAACTACTCTTAGCTGGTCTTTTAAAGCTCTGAAAGTGAAATGTACCTTTCGTACCCTTTTATCAGTCGAGATTTTGAGCCTGAGAGCCGTTAATTGAATGGTAGCTATATATAGATTCCCGTGCGAATCCGATCAAACATTGAAACGACAACAGGGTTGTTCCAGTCATCGAATTGGCCGAAATTCACCAGGCTGTGCTCATTAAATGCCTACACTTACATCGGAAGTACATTCTAAACGACAAATATATCAGATCCTGCATGCAGTTATTTCTGAAGCCAAACGAAGACATTTTCATTCTCAAAGATCTGACCTGTCACCTATCAGTAACGCTAGCGAAGCGCCGGCTCAACGAATACAACTCTAGTTTACAAGTCATGTTATGAGAACTAAAATAAACTCATGCACCTTCTTTATAAGCCAATAGAAAGCTTAATTCATGGAGATAAACTACTGACTCAACTCTGCATGATAACGATTTCCTCTAAACCTGTCTAAAATAGTCCGGTAAATATAATCATGATGACAAACAACTGAGCTGAAAATATACTACTCACCGACAAGATGGCCCATTTCCACCACTTTTATTTATCCACCCGGACTATCCATTGTGGTACTCAGTATTTGAAAAGAAGTTAACTGCCCGAGGGTCCTAAACGCCAGGCCAAACGATATGCAATAACTTTGTAGTGAGTGATCATGATGAACATAATGAAATGTGACACTACTGGAATGTAACGCAACTTGTGCCTCCCCGTTACCCGCATAAATTAAATACTTTCTGTGTGGAGAATAACGTGAACTTCGGATCCTGATTATCGTAATGTTTCATGTTTGAATTCTAGCCGAAGCAAAAAAAATGAAAACTACAACAAATATTTCGAATTACTTTTCTGTTTAGGCCATCCCAATAGAATGTTTCATTTCCCATCGCCCGACCGACCCAAGTTTTTTTGGAAAAGTAAAAAAAAATAACAAAGCTTGACACCGACCCAATTTTTGGGATATAAAGTAAAACAAAAAGGATCGAAGCCCCCTGAAAACCACTAACAATGCATTATAACAGGAGCCCATTACTAGTAATGGGCTCCTGATTATAAGCATGGCCTAGGAAAAAGAAATTCGCGCCGGGCAGAATTGCTGAAAAAAAATTCATGCACACAGATAGTCCCTAGCCTCCTCCGCAGGCAACTCTTATATGTTTTAGATCCGGCTTCCGGCGAAGCCGCGAGGGGACATTTGTTTCATCCTCAGACCCTTGCTCGTCTCTCTTATACCAGAAGAAGCCCAGTTTCACATCTTTTTTTTTTTATTAGGAGTTGCCTGCGGAGGAGGCTAGATAGTCCCAAGTCCCATCGTGGCTCTGTTATGCCCTCAAAATGCTAGAAATAGCATTTCTGAGACATCATTAAAAAATATTTTTTCGGGACATACACTGTAGCTGATGGACGTCAAGGTTTCACCACTGTTCTGTATTATGTTTGGTAGGGAGGGAGGGGGGTCAGATATTATACTTTGGTTTCATATCCAAATGCTCCGACGACCCCCTATTAGCTACCCCCTACCAGCCATACCCCCCAACTGTTCAAATCGTATGCACATATTATCGCATCTACAATGCATTCGATTGTGCCAGCAAGTGCAGGAAAATACGCATCCGAGAACCAGAAATTATTATTTTTCTCCGACCCGCCTAGAAACTCGGCCCTCAGCTGGGCGTGACCGTCGGATGTAGCTACGTCCAGTTCTTAGTCGCTTGTTCAAATAAAGACTGATAACCCTTGAAAACTACTTAGTGCTGTCTTGTGAGAAATCTCTCCTTGGTAAATTTGCAAACTGCAAAAAAAAATATGGGCAGAAAAAAATTCCTACTAGGAAATCATGTCGCCCCCCTCCTTTTCTAATGGCCCGCCCCTTAGAAGCAGGATGTTAGAGCCTTTGTTATTAGGGTATGCTCTCCCTCTACCTACGTAAGGGTTATTCACGGAGGGCGTCGCCCAAGGTGAATAATTGAATAAATCCCTTACCCGCGAGCGAAGACCGATAAATGGCTTATTTTTAACAACGGCGAGGTTTTATCGCTGTACGCAATAACAATATCTATTTTCATAAACCATTGGGAACCATTTTTTGCCCAGTATATATATATATATGCAGATACATGTATATGTTATTGCATAAAATGACTGAGTCATTTTAACAGACAAACGTAGTGTAATGTGAAAGCAATGTCCCACTCGAGAGACATCAGTGCTTTTTTCAACCATCTCCTTTACTTCTCCGTGCCTGAAGCCAATCATAAGTACAACTTTGTAGTAGGAAAGTGCGAGGGGAATACGTCGAGGTCCAGGAGAACGAATCTCTCATACATGGGTCTCATGCCAATGGTAATTATTTGAAATCTATTTGACATTAACAGGACACAGCCTGGTTATTTTAGGAAATACACCCGATTGGTGTAAGGTGGCGCTCATGTGTGCATGTTTCGGTTATATAACGATGATATGAGGACCCAGAGGATACATACAATGGGTAACAACTAACGAGGGTAGCCCACCAGATCGATATAAAAATAACTCAAATCACGTGTTGTGAAACTAAAAATAGATTTCAAATAGTTATCATGGGGCATGGGAATTCGCTACCTCATCCTCTCTCGGTTCAGGGGATTATATAAGGGTTATCGATCTAGAGCGAGGAGGTATGGGATTTATTCACCGAGGGTTTCGCCCAAGCAAGGGCGACACCCGGGGTGAATCAGCTCCGCTTATTTTTCACGTGGCTCGGTTTTCTTTGTACCAGTTTCGGGGGAATATATCTCGAAACCCCTGCCCAGTTCCAAAGGCAGAGGGAATCTCGCAACATATTGCCCTGGACATATTCCCCTCAACTTATTCCCCTCACTTTCTTTCATACTACGTTCTACTTACTCTTTACTTACGGAGAAGTAAATAATTATGTAATGGGAACATGGAAAACACGGCATGTGTCCTGAGCGGATCTCTTGGTTTAATACTCAGGCCTGCTGTCCTATCCACTGCACCATAAGCTTCATTGGTTGAAAGAACCGAGAGAAAAAAATTGTGATAAGCTCTATGAACGGGAATTTTATGCAAAAATCTTTCGTGCAACGAAACTGAACCTCGCCATTGTGAGGAATTAGCATTTATTTGCCTTCCACTCGGGGGTATGGGATTATTCACCTCGAGTGCTGCCCTCGAGCGAAACCCTAGGTGAATTAGCCTGCTTACAGGCTCTCGGCTCCGGGCCTCACTCGGCCCACAGGTAACCCAAGCCCGACCCGAAAACTAAAACTAACATTTCCGAAAAAACCCGAGAGCCTGTAAGCAGGCTATAGGTGAATAAATCAGCCATACCCCTCGATCGAGGCCGATTCCCTTTACAAACCGAAAAACCAAGCTGAAGCCAATAAAATGCATATTTTTTTCACTGGTGAGGTTTTGTCCGTTATCAGTTGTACGAAATAACTAAAATTACTGTTCACAAATCTTCTCATTGTTTCTTTGTTCTCGTTGCTTGTAGTGTAGTGGATAGGACTAGTCGTGGATTGACAATAGGCCCTTTACAGGACCTGGTCACGTGACCTTAGTCTGTACGCAATAACAATATATATTTTCATAAACCATTGGGAACCAAAAAATTGCCATTTCTTCAGTTTTAAAGATATGAACCTAAAACTTGGAATTTTACTAATTTTGGCTTGCTCTTTCCATTTCTGGAATGCATGTTGTTCTTGCGACTCGCGAATAAGCAAAAACCGTGGACGAATATCCTGCTTGTTGAACGTTGGATCTGTATGTTCTTTTTATTGACATGCTAAAAAGGTCACGTGACCAGGTCCTGCAAAGGGCCTATTTGCATGAGAAAGGCAAGAAACTTATACGTAGAGATCTCGAACTCGGAAAAGAGGTGTTGTTAAAAAAAACATCCGGCTTCAATCCTTTTTTTTTTACTTATCCAAAAAAATTGGATCGGTTTCAAGCTTTGTATTATTTTTTTACTTTTCCAAAAATACTTGGGTCGGTCGGACGATGGGAAATGAAACATTCTATTGGGATGGCCTAAACAGAAAACTAATTTGAAATATTTGTTGTAGTTTTCATATTTTGTTGTTGCTTTGGTTAGAATTCAAACATGAAACATTGCGATAATAGGATCCGAAGTTCACGTTATTCTCCACACAGAAAGTATATAATTTATGCGGGTAACGGGGCTGCACGAGTTGCGTTACATTCCAGTAGTGTCACAAAGTTATTGCATATATATATATATATATCGTTTAGCCTGGCGTTTAGGGCCCTCGGGCAGTTAACTTCTTTTCAAATACTGAGTACCACATTGGATAGTCCGGGTGGATAAATAAAAGTGGTGGAAATGGGCCTTCTTGTCGGTGAGTAGTATATTTTCAGCTCAGTTGTTTGTCATCATGATTATATTTACCGGGCTATTTTAGACAGGTTTAGAGGAAATCGTTATCATGCAGAGTTGAGTCAGTAGTTTATCTCCATGTATCTGAATTAAGCTTTCTATTGGCTTATAAAGAAGATGCAGGAATTTATTTTAGTTCTCATAACATGACTTGTAAACTAGAGTTGTATTCGTTGAGCCGGCGCTTCGCTAGCGTTACTGATAGGTGACAGGTCAGATCTTTGAGAATGAAAATGTCTTCGTTTGGCTTCAGAAATAACTGCATGCAGGATCTGATATATTTGTCGTTTAGAATGTACTTCCGATGTAAGTGTAGGCATTTAATGAGCACAGCCTGGTGAATTTCGGCCAATTCGATGACTGGAACAACCCTGTTGTTGTTTCAATGTTTGATCGGATTCGCACGGGAATCTATATATAGCTACCATTCAATTAACGGCTCTCAGGCTCAAAATCTCGACTGATAAAAGGGTACGAAAGGTACATTTCACTTTCAGAGCTTTAAAAGACCAGCTAAGAGTAGTTGAAAAATGATTTTGGACGTTTTGTTAATTTTTTGAATGGGTGTTTATGATAAGCACTGTAAAATTAGAGGTTAAATCGTCTCTCTTATAGTACATGGTCGTTTTATTTTGCCGAGGGGAAGCGTTTGGATTCCAAAGTTGGCACTTTTCTAGATTAAACTAGAATAACCAAGCTTTCATGCTGTTTAGTTTTTATTTAACAAAATCATATACCAGGAGTCGCTTAGGGCTGTCAAAATTGGCCATTATTTTGTCTTATGTTTTGGCGTCCAAAACATGCATGTTTAAAAAGGCGGATAAAAAATAATAAATTACACTATCGGAATATATTCTTTCTGGATGTTGAGGTCAAAGAGTTGTTTTAATACGTGTGTGAAGTATGATTCCATTGGAGTTTTTATAAGACTTCCCTAGGTCCTTTTTGTTGCGTGATGATTCGGTCGTTCCGACAAGCCAAAAACCGCTCTGGGGCCGTATTTTCAATCTTTTGTAAAAATCGCCAAATTAAAAAAGCGCTGGAACTTTTTGATATGATTTCCTAAAACAGTTCACCCAAGGGTATGTTCTGGCAAAATATGAAGGATTCCGAAATTTCACCGTTGACCCGCGATTCTCGATATTTACAGGCAGTCGCTCTTAAGTAACCAAACATATAACTGGTTGCCTTCAAAACAATGAACAAACTTTTGCTGTGAAGCTAACTTTCATCGCCTTTTTTGTTTTATAATTCGTTGAAAGCCTCTAAAACCTAGACAAAAGTGAAGGGCTTTTATTCTTGGTGAAACGTGTGCTATGTTATTCTCACCGACGTCCGCCATTGTTTTGCGTTCATTACCAAATGCTTGACAATATGAAGGATTCCGAAATTTCACCGTTGACCCGCGATTCTCGATATTTACAGGCAGTCGCTCTTAAGTTGTCTCGGCCGAGAACACTTATCATGGTCCTAAATGCAAGAGACACTGAAGAGAACTTATAGTTTTAGTGACTATACATCGTTTACGATGACTCGGTACGTACGTGTTTCCGATAGGAATAATGCTTCACGCTGGGTTCATATGCATTGTTTCCATGCTTGCATTCTCTTAAAACACCAGATAGTTACTGAACATCAACTCAGAACATTCTGAGCTACATGAAAATAGTTCGGCGGAAGTAGACCAGTCGTAAGTTAGTGTAAACTTAAATTACAGGGAAACTTAGTTCAGAAACCATCGTGGTCAAACTGTTTTTCAATATTGTATTGAACTTTGCCCAAATTTAGGCCAGGGCGAATAAAGGTAGTCGACATTTCATCACTGGAACTCCCGCGCTCAGTCAAACAGTACGCCATTCTGGTTCTGCCTGCCATCCAACATGGCGGCGTAGCAACAGTTGCTAGGAAGTCACGTGATGGTGCAAAACCTCTATTGGTGACGTTCAGTTGGATGCGTTTAGATCAACGTTCGGAGCTCGAAATTCGCGGCCTTTCGTCGGCTCCCAGCGTAACCTCTTTCCTTTTGCAGTCCTTGTTTATGTTTTAGCAGTGTATCCTAACTCCATTTATTTTGTTGCTTCTATCATGCAAGCAGTCTCGAGCTCAGCTCAGTTGAAGTAATGTTTTACATAAGAAATGCGAAATACGACCCATTTCAGTTACCTCGAATTTCTGGATCATTCATAAAAGCACCAGGGATGTTCTGGCATTTTGTTGGCTGATAGAATCAAGATATTGGCAGAAGTTTGATGAAGTTCTTACAAAACTTTAGAAGCCAAAAACTCAGACTAAGATTTCTTGCGTATTCCGTCTTTTTGCATGAATCAAAGTAGTATGAAGATTTTGATGAAACTTGGCTTAGCTAACAAATCAAAGGGTGTAAGGCTTTGACGATATTTTAATTAATTCTCATAGAGTATCTGGGGTAACGGTAATTGTTGATGACTAAAACTTTAGGAATGAATTGCATTCGAGCTAATATACGAATATATAGGTCCCACATGGAAGAGATGGTGTGTACGCAATAAGAGAGCAGATGTACTTTGTCATTTCATCCTTCCCGGGATAGGGGAAGTCAGTGATTGGTCGTGAGACCTCCTCATACTAACGCTAGCATGTTAGTATCCTGTATCATTCCTTACAGGATTCTAGTTGGCTTACAGTTAGTACTCTGTATCATTTGATACAGAATACTAATAGGGCTTATTAGAATTTTGTATCATTTGATACAGAATACTAATAGGCTAACTTGAATTATGGTTAGGGTTTACAGTGTATCCACGTGACCCGAATGCTGGGTCTGGATTGGCTAGTACCCTTATGAATTATTAATGAATATTATAGAGTGATATACAGGTTCCTGTCGTTTTATTCAGTTAAAGTAGTATGGGTCGTAGGCCTTTACAAACTATGAGAGACACTCACGAAGGTAAACGGTAACCTTAAAATATGTAGCCTTAATACATATAATGACAAAAGCAGAGTGTTCCATTTTTCAGATTTTATAGCGCACCTTCTCAAAATATCACTGACATTTGTCCTTTTACTATTCCAGATGTTAGACTCTGTACTGTCCACCCGCGATGACGGCGAAGCACTATTGAATGTTGTCGACTGTGGATTTGAAATTTCTTACAAGAGTCCTCCAGCTTTTAATGAAAATCACGACAAAAGGTTACAGGCAATTTCCGTTGGATGCAGATTTGATTCTACCTCTCAGAAGCCGATGAAGTATTGTGAAGTCTGGTTAGTTTCAAAAGGTAACTCAGGTCTATTGCGGCATGATAAGGTATCCTGGAAAGGTGAGGCACTATCAAGTTTGACGTTAAACGGGATACATACCCACCAAACACTATCGATCTTCCTTTTTCGACAGACAGGAAGTGACATCTCCAAGTTCGTGTCTAAAGTCCTACCTCACATATGCGTGAATACGTTGGTAATAATGGATGCCATCGGATCTGTTGCAACACCGTTTCCGCACGGTTACAATCATTTGGAAACGCTTGTTGTGATTAATAGTCAACTCAAGCAGATACATCCAACAATCTTCTCGTTGCCAAACCTCAAGAGTCTAATCCTTGTTAAAGCAGATATTCATGTCTTGCCTGCTGAGATAGAACAGCTTTCCAATCTTGAACGACTACGACTTCCCTCCAACAAGCTACGTTCTCTTCCAAGTAGCATCGCATCCTGCAAGAACCTTCGTGTTCTCGACGTTGACGACAACTGCCTTGAAGATCTTCCCCCTGTAATAGGGGAATGTTCTCACTTGGCAACTCTTTGTTTACGCCACAACAAGTTCGAGAGGATACCAACTTCCTTGGGCATGCTTAGTGGGTACCTCAAAGATCTATTGTGGGAAGGAAATCCTTTGAAGTTTCCAAACCCGGAAAAAATCAGGTTCAGGTCTACTTCAGAAACTCTGTCTTTCTTAAAGGCCTTTTTCAACGATGAGCGCGTCTCTCGTAAAAGCATGAAGGTGACGATAGTTGGACAAGAAGAAGCTGGAAAAACGACTCTTTTGGAAGCGTTAAAGTGCAAGAAAGACTGGAGATGGAGCAGTGTTGATTCTCCAGATAAAACAGATGGAGTCAATGTTGCACAATTCGAATTAGGAAAGTATGAGCTGACTGTGTTTGACCTCGCGGGTGACGTTGAGTACCTCAAGACACACTCTCTATTTCTCTCTGAAGACAGTCTGTTCTTCGCCGTTTTTGACATGAGTCAGTTCGTCATTAGCAGAGGTTTCCGTTCAGCGGATAAACTTGGTAGACTGGAGCTATGGCTGGAATCCATTCGTGCCCAAGCTCCCGGGTCCCACGTCATCATCGTGGGAACGCATGCAGATGTACTAGGCGAAGACGTGAAAATTATTGTTCGCCAGCAAGTCTCCAGTTTGCTGTACAAGTTTTGTGCGAACCACGGACGAGACGTCCACAACGCAGATCAATGCATCCTGTGCGAGCGTTCATCTGGCCTCCTCTCGATAGAGGAACCACCATCTCTTTTCTTAGGTGATAAAGAATCATCTGCGAATATCCAATCTCAACTTCCAGGTACTGGAGGCATCCCTCACATCATGGGTTATTTCGAAGTTGGAAGCAAAGAGCAATACCCCAAGAATCTTATGACTTCTAAAAACAACAGTGTTGAAAGGCTGAAGGACAGAATCCTCAGAGTGGTAGATTGGTTATTTGAGGCTCGATTTGAAAATGAGATTCCAAAGAAATGGGCTTGCGTTTCAGATCGTATCAAGGAGATGTGCGAGAAGGATGCCACCCTAAAGCAAGAGCCCGTCATAACCTTGGAACGGTTTGAAGAACTTGCAAAGACTTACGGTGTGGAACCCGACACTGTTTCCATTATGCTCAAGTATTTTCACTGCCAGGGAGACTTTCTGTGGTACGACAGTATTTCCGAGCTCAAGAATAGTGTCATTCTTAATCCCCAGTGGCTGTCCAATAAGCTTATTGCCTTGATTTCTTACAGACCGGAAGTCAAGTGTATCGCAGACGGAGTACTCAACCTACAAGACCTGGCTAAAGTCTGGAGTGATACCAAAGAAGAAACACGAATGAGCATACTTGCTCTTTTACGTCGTGCTGAGTTGTGCTTCAAGATGTCAGAGACGGAGGAAATGTTTCCGTGCAACCTTCCCATTGGATGGCCAGATACGGACATGTGGCCCGTATCACCGGCTGAAGGCGAGAACCAGTTGACCTACGAGTTTGTGTTCGAGTTTCTACCTCCTTCCTTTATGGCTGACATCATAGTGACAATTCATCAACTACGTCATTTCTTCGCCCGAGGTGTCAAGCCATTATACTATCGCTTCCACGTCGTGTACTTAATCAAATTTCACGGCTACTGCTCGCTGCATCAGAGCATCAAGTCCGAGGAAAGGATTAACTTACAAGAGAAGATCGTGTCGGCTGATTTGCATAGAGTACACTACGAGGTGACACCATATAACAACACCCTGAAGGTGACCGTACGTGGACCGCTGCCTTGCTGCGTGATGGCCAACATAAAGACTATCGTGAAAGTGTTACGACAGTCTCGTCACAAGGGCGCAGAGTACGTAGAGCACCTGATGTGTCCAGAGTGTGAGATACGCAAGACCAAGAATCCCGCGTGGATCGATACGACAGAAGATTTCGATGGCGTCTGTGCCCATGGTCACGTGACTGGACGTCGTGAGGATCTGCTAACCGGAAGTCGACGCCCTGATCCGTTGACGTCCAGCTCGATTGCCCAGGTGGGTAGGATCATGGGAGAAACACTCGAGGATCACTACTGTCCAAAACTTTTTGCTTTACTTCCAGTGAATACCCAGAGTCTTCCTCTTAAAGATCGCTTGGTTTATACATATCTTCGCGACGGGTACGCAGTTCATCTTCTCTGTGAGTGCCCAGGTCACTGGCATTTTCTTGACTCGCCAGGTTTCCGCATCAGCAAGCCTAGAGAGTTTCTAAAGAAGCATGGACGTAGAGCATGCATGCTTCTAAAGGCCATCAGTGTGTTAGAAGGTCCTCTCAAGGCAGCGTCCTCAATGGATCCTGGTGCTAAGACAGGAGCAGCCATCGCTGCTGCATCAGGAAAGGTCGCAAAGGCAATGGAGACTTTGTTAGCAAACTACTTCGAGACGTTTCCTCATTTAAAGGGTTGCACTGAGGGACCCGTAGAGGAACACCTGAAGGAGCTCAAGAAAGGAAGCAAGCTTCAACGTAGCGAGCTGGCGAGTTTCCTTGAGGTTGCCACAAAAGGTCGACAGTTTGGTCCTCTGGTGTGTACGCACGTAACCAAGTGTAACGAGTGGTTATGGCTTTGTGAAGAACACAATATATAAAGAGTATGAGATAGTGAAAAGATGAACTGACTTCTGAAACAAGCAACTCAGTAAAGGAGACAACGGAACATGTGGTTTTCTCAGTTTTTTTGTAGTTTTAGAAGTTTTCTTATGAAACTTTTCAAGTTATATACGTCCACGTAGTGGTTTGTAGATTAGCATGTTAACCAGGGTTGGTTTTCTTAGCTTATTAGATTTTGTTAAGAAACATTTATGAATAGGTACACTGTTGACTCTCAATAGAAAGCAATGTAACCACGATTCCATGTCTATAAATGGAAAGTTTAATTAACGAATGATCGAAGTTCATACTTTCTTCCTTGTCAAGGAAATGTCTAATGATAACCTGTCACGTAACACTGACGTAAATACAATAGAAAAACTGCAATCTGCGTGCACTGAGAACCACTGTGTACAAAATTTACAAAGTAATTTGAAGATGTAAAAATGGCCATCTAGTGAAAACTTCATGTATCCATGGTATTCAAGAGAAGCTCTTAATTTACGTTATAAAAACTCTGCTCGTGTTCATCAAAAGCAGTGGCGTACATAGCCCAACCCCCCCCCCCCCCTTTCTGTCCAGTCCCAGAAGAGAGATTGACAGAAGTCATAAATGACAATTTCCCACAATTCGTCATTTTGCCCCCCCCCCCCTCCCCTCCCCGTCAGGTTTTCCCCAATTTTCAGGACCTCCCTACGCCCCTGATCAGACATGTGACTTGAAACGTTTTCGAGATACCTATAACCGACTAACTTGAAGAGTTCGCTTCCTACACATGAGCCTGTAAAAAGAGATGTTTACGCGCCTTAACTTAGAAATTCTGGTATACAAGGGACTTCATGGCCGATTGGCTCCATAAAGCGCTTGAATGGCTAATTGATTGTTTTATGGATGAAATATTATTTAGCTGTCTATAAAAGTAAGTGACTTTATTTAAGTGTCAATGTATTTAGCTTTGCAGCTAATTGGGGACACTAGTCCTACGATTTTGAAGACGTGAAGTTTTACCCGTTTACTGTATTATGTAAAGGCAGCACCTACTCAGTTATTTTAAGACCCAGAGTGTTGGTCCGGCCGGGGTTTTGAACCCGCGACCTCCCGCTCGACCGACCGGAGCTTAACCACTGAGCTAACCGGGAGGCGGTAGTTCCTAGCCTTTTGTTATACAAATTTATTAGCTTCAGTTCGTATTTCAAGTTCATATCAGTTTAAAGGTCAATCGTTTGAGGTCTCTTTCCTTACTCAGCGCAATTTTTTGTTTTTGTTTTGAGAAACTACTTGAGCTAGAGGTCTTATTAAAAAGTGAGACCCCCTCCCCCTCCCCCTCCCTGGTCCATATTTGCTAACAGATTCGTAACCCCGGGGGTCCAAATCCCAAAAAGCTTGGACGACATGATTCGGATATGATACAATGTGAATTGAGTAGAGAATGGTTGCACTGAGGTGCAGAAGGCGAGTGGCTCTGCACATTGTCGACCACCTGGACTTTCGGAGTGAAAAACACATTTGGGCTGAAAATCATCTTTCAGATGTACTTTGTTCAGAAAATGTATTAAAATTTGATAACTTTTTCAGAGTTGAGAACGAGCCCTTCAAAGTTGGCCCCGCGAAGACCTGGGCGCCGCCATCTTTTAATTCCTGTGACGTTTTTTACGTCACTTCGTCCCACCGGAGTCTTGCGGTTAACTTGTAGCGACTTGTTTTCTTTGTAGAATTTTCACACGCTCGGAATTAGAGTAGATTTTCGTCAATATGCAGTGCTCGAACTGACTTTTTGCTTTGGTGGTCCATGGGACCATAGTTAATAGAGTGGAATGGTTATGAAACCCAGCGACCTTCTTTGTTATATGTCTTTGTTAGCTCTTTTCAACCGTGACCCTGCACAAAACACAATAGAAATTCCAATGTGTTAATCAATCAGCCAATAGAAACGTGTGAGTTCAGTCGTTCAGGGGACGCTAATGAACTATGACCCTGCACAATCTTTTGTCTTGCCCCCTTCCAACATAAATCGCAGCGCCTTTGTTAGCCCCTTTGAAGTTTGCCGGGTTTCATAACCATTCCACTCTATTAACTATGATGGGACCAGTGAGCTAAAAATGTACTGGTCCAAAATGGAAAGTCACTGGTCCCAATTTATTATAATATGTGTTCCTTCCCATGCATAAAACATTGGTATGTTGTCGCTACGAACACAATCACACGATGCCATATTGTTTCCCATGATTCAATTGATGATAGGTCAAACCCAGACCTCTAGTTGCCAAAATCTAGCAAAGTCTGGTGTTTTTTTGTTTGCTTTCGTTCGTGTCAGCGATCGCAGGTAAAATCATCACTGTTTTCATCGTTTGTGCCATTTTCTGGTTCTGAATAAAAATTATATTTAGAGAACAAATAAATCTACTAATCCAAGGGACGAGTGGAGGGAAAATGTACTCGTTTTTCTCGATTTTTACTCGTTTTGGACGACCATTAAGGACCGTGCCTACTAATTGCAAACCAATTTGTTTTCTAAAATCTATATGGATTGTTTGAACTCCCTAAGGAGCTTTTGAAATCATAAAAAAATAATATGGGGTACCCATACGTTTAAGAGAGATAATTAAGGATGAAAATCGATAAAAGTGCTGACTCAGCATTTTTCTTTGTCCGAGAAACTATTTTTTAATTCGATTAATATTTTGGGTTATCTGGCAAAATATTAGGGCAAAAAACGTTAGACAAAGCGTTCTTCACAAAGGATGCCAATCAAACCATTTATCTTACAATGATTATATTTTTTTGTACAAATTTTGCTTTGTAAGCCTCATTAGTAACCAAGAAGTTTCAACTTTATATGTAAACGTTGTTTAGCTTCTATATTATAGATTACAAAAAGAAAAAATGGGGGTATCCACGCGTTTTAAAAAGTTATGTGGACGGTAGGCCTCTTTATCGCTATTTTTTTTTTTTTTAATTGACATGTTTTACAAAGGCCTCCCTAGTAAGTCTGAAAATTGGTTTCTTTTATTGCATTCTGGGAGATTTTCAAGATGGCGGTGGGGAAGTCTTTCGACTTTCTTCATTGAAAATCAAACCTGTTACTGCTTTCTTTGTGCTCAAATCCCATACAGTCCTTCCTTCTTCATTGGATTTCCAAGAGGTTTACCCGTTTTCACAAAGCGTATCTGACCGTATTCAACATTGTTTATGCACTAGTCAAAGTAAACCCCCACCCCCCCCCCCCCCCCCAAACCCGGGATAGGGTGGGGATCAGTGGGGATTTTGCCTCGCAGGGAAAGCAAAAAACAGAAAATGCCCCACCTATTGCGGCAATTGTGGACAGTAAATGCAGGCAAATGCCCCCACCCCAGGGGACAAATCACTAAATTAGTTTTTTCCTCTCAAATGTGCAACTTGCAAAAATGATCTAACAGTTGGATCCTTACAAGCCAGCACCGATGGGCCCTACCGAACACTACAGGGAAACTGGGTGAAAAGAACATTCTATTTTTGTGCGCGGCAAGTATGCATGGGGAAACTACCCCGGTACTCTTACATTCGTCCTTTTACTACAGGAATGAGTTTAACCTTCGCGAACATAACAGTTGAACAATTAACAGCGCTTCAAAAGACAGACCTTGGGCTGAAGTGGAATGCTATTGCAACCTAGTTATCTCAAGCATGTTAACGCCTGGAAAAAAATGTTTTCTGGCAGAAATAACAGTTCAAACAAAATCTAATTACACTATAATACTAATATCACCTTCCTTAAATTTGTTGAGTGGTGGTTGTCGTATCACGTGATCGATGACGTCATAATTATATAAAATCGTTTAAGTGAAATGCGGCTGCGACGATAACATATGAATATAAAGTAACCTTGCTAAAACATTACTCCTCACGCTTAGAAAACATGACTATCATGTAAAGATAAGGAGATATTAAGGGTACAAAAAGTCACGTGACCTATTTTGCATATTTTCGTCTCAATTACTCGTTAACGAAACATTGTAGTTATCTTTTCTAAGCTGATTTAGGTAAAAGGCTTCAACCTTAACTAAACATACCCACTCATCATCCTAGCTGTTTTAAACTCGGAGCCGCGTTTTCGTGTTCTGAGTCACGTGACAGCCCACGTGACACGTTTTACTACACGCAAACCACTTAAGGTAGTCTAACCTAACATATCCACTCATCCTAGCTGTTTTAAACTCAGAGCCGAGTTTTTGATTTACTGATTTTGTGTTCTAAGTCACGTGACAGACCACGTGACACGTTTTACTACACGCAAACCACTTAAGGTAGTCAAGAATGGCGATACCTATTATCTTGAGAAACTTGGCGTACTTACCATACTCGGCTGCGCTGAAATAAGGAAAACAGTTTTTACCCGAAATTTGACCCCTGAACCAGGCCTTCACATGCTTGGGTGGCCATCCGGGAGAGAAAACTGAAGATGTCGCGAACATTTCTACACGCGAAACTTTTACATATACTTTCGTTCTGTTTTTTTTCTTCACAAATGGACAGTACCACTACGTTTCTGGTAACGATCATATACGTTAGAACAAAGATAATTGAAAAGAAATTAAATTAAGCTTTCTGTTTTTTTTTCCTTTATTTTATGCTAACAGTCGCAAAATTAAAGTAACTCTACGCAATCTGCAAAATCGAGAAAACTAAACATTGATGTACTATAATAGATATATTTTTAAACCTATCTGTTTTTGCAAGTAAAATCCCTGGGCTTATTGCAAGTTTGTAAGGGGGGAGAGGGGCTTATATCCTCCGGGGGGGGGGGGGGGGGGGGGGGTTATAACCGGGAGGAAAAAGCGTCTTGAGAGACTGCAAACGAATCTTATATAATAATACGCTAAGTGTGTGTGTGTGTGTCAGTGTGTCAGTGTGTCACTGTGTGTGTGTGTAACGCTCTTTCCCAGGGTCCTTCGATCGATTTCCTAATATGGAGGACGCGCGCGCGCTTCCTCCGAAAATGGCACCAAAAAGTGACGGCCACAGGTATTCCAACGAAGACGACGAATCATGCGAAAAGTTGCTTTCTGTCTTGGTCTTGGTTGCATTTGAGGAAAGAATGTTAAAAAGAAATGAGTTTTCTCAAGTTCTACACTTAGTTGGGCGAGCGAGCAATCGAGCTTACGGGAATCTGTTTTAGGGAAAACCTGGGCGAGCAAGCCATCGAGTTTAGGGAGCGGTCATTAATTACTGGGGGGGGGGGGGGAGGGCCGGTAAATTTAGGGGGAGGGCTAAGATTTTTTGGGCTTCGATTTGGGGACTGGGGAGGGTCACAATTTTTTGGGCGCCTGTTTTAACAATGAAACTTTTACAATATTTTTAGGCTACTTCAATCGACCATTCAGCTCCACCTTGGAAATGTCCCTTAACCAGCAATCAGCGCGTGCTGGATGCTGCTTAATGGGCAACGTTCGAGACCTCAAACATTCTGCTTGATAACGAGGTTTTCAGGAGTAAAACAAAAGAAATGCTTTCCTCTTTTGTTTAAAAAAAGACGTCATTTTTTATGTTTTGGGGAGGGCCAAGATTTTTTGGGCTGATGTTTTTGGGAGGGCTAACATTTTTGGGTCCTCGTTTTAGATATTTTACCGCCCCCCCCCCCCCCCTCCCCCCCAGTAATTAATGACCGCTCCCTTACAGGAATGTTTTACTTAGAGTTTAGGGAAAACCTATCGCCAAGCGAAGCGGCCGAAGTCAAACGACCGAACGAGGTGAGACCAGGTATTCAAACACAGTTAGAAATGTTGTCCGTGGAAAAGGCTGTTTAACTTGTTTAATTTGACCCAGAGAAAAAAGGCAGGGTGTAAGCAAGCCACATAATAACCGGATAATAATAACCTGATAATAATAACCTGATAATAATAACCGGATAACTGGCAAATTACATAGCTCCAATAATACATAAGTTTCGAAAGCAATGCCAATATCAATATTCTATTGTCATAATCTACCTTAGTCTTGCGTTTAAGGCTGACAAGTTCCATATATAAACACACAGCGAATCTTTACATCATAGCACAACACCAGTTTTAATTTTGCACTAGCTCGGTAGTCGCCTTTTGTTGTTCGTCTGATATTCTCGCCTTCCACATGCTTTTCTTCGTCCTCCCAGTCTTCTGAACCTCTCTCACAATATCGTCTTCATCATATTTTTGTTCTAGTACGAAATTGCTCTGCCATATTGATGAAAATATACTCTAATTCCGAGCGTGTGAAAATCAAGTGGCTACAAGTCCGGTGGGACGAAGTGACGTAAAAAACGTCACAGGAATTAATGTGAACAAAATGGCGGCGCCCATGTCCTTTGAGGGGCTCGTTCTCAACTCTGAAAAAGTTTTATCAAATTTTAATATATTTTCTGAACAATGTACATCTGAAAGATGCTTTTGAGCCCAAATGTGTTTTTCACTCGGGTATCCCTTTAAGTTTCGTTGATGTGCGATTCAATTCCAGGGAAATACACACGATTTTCTGACATATTAAGTTTTTTTGTTCGATTTTCATTTAATAAATTAATAAATTTTATTTATCTATTTATATTAGCTAATTTATTATTTATTTTATTTATCTATTGATATATTTCATTTATCAATCGAAAACATTCAACCTGCACTCAACCTGCACCCAACCTGCAACCTGCACCCAACCTGCACCCAACCTGCAACCTGCACTTTGTACCGTCCGCATTTGTACGAAGAATCTAGCTTGGCTATCATAACAACAGCTTCTGCACACTCTTCCTGGTCTTCAGAGATACATCTTTTCAGATTATTTAACTTCGAATCAACTTCTTGAAGGATCTTTTGCTGAGATTTAGCCAGAATCTCAACAAACTCGTCTTTGTTCATACTGATGTAAATTAGAATAAACTACACTGCTTGAGCATGCGAAACCGAGATGCATGACCTGTTATCGCACACCTATATATACCGCTCAATTCCGATGCATACCAACGCATATTCCGGATCAATTTACGTATCTGAGAAAACGTGTACGTATTATGTCAAAACGTATACGATAACTCATCGTACTCGATCTCTGCAAATCGTACTCGATCTCTGCAAATCGTACTCGATCTCTGCAAATTGGGAAATCGTACTCGATCTCTGCAAATTGGGAAATCGTACTCGATCTCTGCAAATTGGGAAATCGTACTCGATCTCTGCAAATTGGGAAATCGTACTCGATCTCTGCAAATCGTACTCGATCTCCAATATACCATATCGTACTCGGTCTGAGTCCGACTTCGATCGTGCACGTCGGGCGTCGGAGTTCCGACCAGACTATAGGGGGATCCCGTTAATATCGTGCTCGATTTCTTGAAATTGTACTCATTTCTCGAGTTTTTCTGAAGTTGGCAAAGAGAAGGGAAGAGAAGCTAATTGAACATTAGTATTAGTTTAGTATTAGAAATTAGATAGATAATAAGCATTAGAGTTAGATAATAAATATTAGACGGATGTATAGTATTAGTGCTAGATAATAAGTACTGATTAGTTTGAGATAATTAGTATTATTAATAGATACTTAGTATTGACAATCATCATCTGTAATATTCGGTAATTAGTAGTAGCAGCAAATAAATTTATTTATAAATGTAAGTTTTAGGGAATGCCTACGACATTTTCCGTTTTTATGAATAAAATCAGTTTTATATATGATATATAATTATTTATTGCAAAAGAGAAGAATAAATAGTCTTTTCATTTTGATAGTTACATACTAAACGTAACGTAGTCCTGTGCTTTGTTGTTCTTGTTCTCTTTTTTATGTTTAACGTATATGTATATATATATATATAAATAGCATACTTATCAACTGTAATATTTTCAAATTTTGTCTGAAAAACACAAAAAAGTAGTATTACATTGATTAATAAATTATGCCGTTTAACATTGTTGTTTTTTTACCTTTTAAAAGTTTACTGTAGAGCTTATAGGAGCAGACGTTGAAAGTTATTTTTTCGAAACATTTATAATTTCACAAATTGTTTTCCCAATTTTGATGGACAGGGAGTTGGTTGTACACGGAACCCACCACCTATTTTGGCAAAATCTAGATATTGTTGCCCACAATTATCTTCTTGAATGAAATACTTATTGAAGAAGTAACTATATTTCTAGTTTCTACAGGCAGAGAAGAACATGTGTCTGCAATAAAATCATGTATCCCTATTACACAACGCGAGAAAATCACCCTCGAAAAAAGGGGTAGGGGGTATTACCCGCCACCCACCACCTCCCTTGACAAAATTGGGTCCCATTCAAAATCCACAGTTTTGGCCTCTTCTCCAACAATGGCGATGTTGTCTTTTGTTAGAAAATTTGTACGGACCACAGACGAATTGATAAACAGCCGGATCTCCTAGCGTGTAGGGATCTGATCAGCTGTATATATATAATCCCCTGACGAGTGGGCAACCACGAAACAGGCTTGTAAGGATGAACTTGTAGTTTATTTGTCTTTTTTCTTCACCATATACTTCGCTCTACTCCCATGTATTGAGCACTGTTTTACGGAAATCAATCCTACACTTTATATATATATATATATATATATACATACAGCAATTTTCATAAATTCTGACTCCCTTACCATATATAAATATATATCAAACATATATCTAACATTATGGGATGTCATTGCTGATATTGTTTTCAAGTTGCCTATCATCAAGGGCTTCAGAAAAAAATATAGGAAGAGGTATCCCATAATGTTTGATACATTTTTTTATATATATTTATATATGGTGAGGGGGGTCAGAATTTTTGGAAACGGCTGTATATATATATATATATATATATATATACAGTCGTTGCCGTTAATGTTGTCCTAGACATATCCGCATATGGATTTATAGCCTTTGTTCAATTCGCACCTTTTACATAAAGAACGGTAATCAGCCGTGAACGCGCCCTTTGTATTTGGTAACAAAGAGCCACGGTGGTCTAATGGTTAACGCTCTTGCTGTCCAGTTCGAAGCCCTGAGTTCAAGTCTAAGTATCGGCATTGTATATTTATTTATTATTTATTTTTCCCTTGTTTTTTTATTCTGTTTACATGCAGTTTCTTTTTGCAGTTTCCTTTTTTAAATATTGGATAAGAACGGACGCTGTAGCTAAAATAATTATGTCAACCTGAAACGGTTTAAAAATTTTCCATACTTTCGAAGTAGATAATTATACCAGCACTGACTGAGTACGCCCAAATTATACTATTGTCGTTTAGAACGGTGTAGCGATTCTGTTGATGGTTGTGGGTTTGAATAAGCGTAAATTGTTTTTCTTACACTGTGCCGGACTTACATGTATATACCAGAAACAGTTTTGAAAATACTAGATACCCACTGATTCAAAGTAGTATATATCTTTGTTTAGAAGTAGGAAGCGATTTTAGCAAGTGTTATGAATTTCATTCGTACTGATTTTCTGAACTTAGGCAGACTGAGCGAGCGACCTCATTTTTTTTCGAGATTTCGAAAACATCGGCCGTGAGACACGGAGCGGACAGTTTTGAAAATATCCGGCAGTCCAGAAATTGTCCAGAATTCTCTTTGAAACCCATAGTAATGCTTGCATAAGTTGACGAAGTTTTTTTCTTTGTGAAGGAAGAGTACTCGGCGTAAGGTTTACGAGTGTTTGACAAACGATCACAAACTTTTGAAGCTACGCCATGGACGATGTCGATGTTCAAAATACTACATTCCCTGCGGCAGTCGAAGCTTTTGCAAAAGAAATGTTCAAACATCCCTTAATAAAATATATGTGGATGATAGATGTCCTAGGTATTTCAAAGGTTAAAAAGAACTCTGTTCTTGTAGTCACGTTTGAAATAAAAGCTTTTAAGGGAATGCAGTCAGAAAAAAAGGGGAAAAAGAAATGAAAAAAATCTTCACAGTGAAAATAAAAGACGCGACTTTCAAGAACTCGGGGCTTCGAACTGGTAAGCAAGAGCGTTAACCATTAGACCACCGTGGCTCTTTGTTACCAAATACAAAGGGCGCGTTCACGATTCTGTTGATGGCTGTGGGTTTGAATAAGCGTAATTTGTTTTTTTTACACTGTGCCGGGCTTACACAGAAACAGTTTTGAAAATACTATAGATACCCACTGATTCAAAGTATTATATCTTTGTTTAGAAGTATAGGGAGCGATTTTAGCAAGTGTTATGAATTTCATTCGTACAGCTGATTTTCTGAACTTAGGCAGACTGAGCGAGCGACCTCATTTTTTTTCGAGATTTCGAAGGCACGGAGCGGACAGTTTTGAAAATATCCGGCAGTCCAGAAATTGGCCAGAATTCTCTTTGAAACCTAGAGTAATGCTTGCATAAGTTGACGAAGCTTTTTTCTTTGTGAAGGAAAGGAACTCACATGGAATTATAGCCGTGTACTCGGCGTAAGGTTTACGAGTGTTTGACAAACGATAACAAACTTTTGAAGCTACGCCATGGACGATGTCGATGAACAAAATACTACATTCCCTGCGGCAGTCGAAGCTTTTCCTAAAAAATGTTCGAACATCCCTTAATAAAATAGATGTGGATGATAGGTGTCCTAGGCATTTCATAGGTTAAAAAGAACTCCGTTCTTGTTGTCACGTTTGAAATAAAAGCTTTTAAGGGAATGCAGTCAGAAAAAAGGAGAAAAAGAACTGAAAAAAATCTTCGCAGTAACAAAAATGCCGATTCTGAGACTTGAACTCGGGATTCGAACTGGTAAGCAAGAGCGTGGCTCTTTGTTACCAAATACAAAGGGCGCTTTCACGGCTGATTACCGTTCCGTTTATGTAAAAGGTGCGAACTGAACAAAGGCTATAAATCCATATGTGGATATGTCTAGGACAACATTAACGGCAACGACTGTATATATATATATATATATATACAACGGCACGGCCGATCTTCTTCGGGGAAAGAGGCTTACATTGTATCCAATAAACCGCTAGAACCTCTACTAATATATATATATATGAATTTCTTCTGTTGCTTTGCCTGATGAGCAAATGATCATGAACCATTGCCACAATTGTATTTCATAACGAGCTATATCCATGGAACGAATGTTCACAATTGTTAATAATTATTTCCGCACGAAGATGACGCCACTAACATGCGCAGTTGGAGTATGTTGAAAAAAGGTTCTCAAAAGTATTTTGATGATGAGAAAAAATGCTGAAAAGTCCAAAAAAGTATAATGTTGCCTGATATGGTTGTTATTCGTGTAAAGTCAATCCTGTATCATTTATTAAGAGGACAACATTAATATTTATTTAGCGGACAGTTGACAAAGTCCCGAAAAATTACTTAGTTAGACACTACAAAAAATGGGTGTGTTAATGCCAATTTACATTTCACCTCTGTTCACTCGCTTGCCCTTGGTGACTACGTACTTTGTCTTTCTTTAATCATCCCAATTTGTGATTTTTTTTTTTTTTTTTTTTAAATATATGTTAAACGGAAATAGCCCGAGACATTTTCTCGTTCATCTGGAAATGTCAAAATAAATTAAAGGAAGAGCCAGCTTTGATTGCGCCTCATATACACGTACTGAGTTAGCTTTCAATTAAAACATTTCCATGAAAAATATGGCAAGCAGCAAAGTCCCCATATTTTCTCCTACCCGAAGGGCACGAATTTGTAGCAAACTGTTCCCACGAAGTCCCCAACCTAGAGCCCGGGGTACCCCCCCCCCCCCCCCCCCCCCCCACCTCTCGGACTCTCGGAGGAGGCAATCAAAAGTGTATTAGTTCAGCACTTGTAACTCGAGACCTCAGTTACTGTGAATGCATTAACATAATCTAGAAGTTATATGATTATGTTATAAAAGATTTAAACGCATTTCATAGACGCATTTCATAGATGTTGTCATCCTTCAGCTGTCACACGCGAGCTGTATTGCTGCAGTAATGTTGCACTTGGTTGACCTCCACCAGACTCGATCCTGTACCAGGTCCTTAGCTCGGTCCCAGCTGTAAGTTCTTGCTTCATAAGGACCAGCCAGGTTAGAATTGGACGGCTCTTGGATCTTCTTAAGCCAGTGCACATACGCATCTTGCAGTGGTGCTGCTGTCTTCTGACATGCACAGAAGGTGACTACACCATCTGAACCTCCTCAAAATCTTCGCTTTATGCTTTGTGATCTTGATCTTGACAGTGATGTTTTCTTTGCGCTTTCACAGTAAAAAATGGTAAACAGCAAACAGTTTCCTACAATTTTCGCCTGTAACTTTGACTGTGAACATTTCATACGGCACTTAATGCATATTCTAGCAAAGATGTATGTGCGATTATGCTCATTGCCGCAGCCTATTTCTCATGAGAAGCATTACTTAATAAATATTCCCCATTGTATTATTTTAAGTGTGCATCCCCCTCGGCTGACTTATTGTGGTTTTGCACCATCACGTGATGGCAGCCATGTTGGTGGCCAGAACAATGAAAGTTGTTTAATCATGTGAAGAATTAGATCTCAAAGGAATAACATTCTATTGTTCCTGCCACTAACATGACTGCCATCACGTGAAGGTGCAAAATCCGGCCCTCGCGCATCATTCCAAGTACCTTAGAACTACTGACTTACTTTTTACCTACAGAGAAGGGAAGTAGTAACTACGATCCAGACAAAATAACAATACCAAGCCTTGTGAACAGTAATTTTATGCAACTGTGCACTAGGCGAACAATAATCCTAATGATTTAATATTTTAGAGATTTGTCTAATAAAAACCAAATGTCATGATCATGCAACTCTTTAAATGTAATTATATTATTTTTCCTATAAAAGGAAAACATTGAACACTATATCAGCATGGAGGGCATTCCTCGACTTAACGAGTTAAATATCTTAAGTGTCACGTTTCAGCATGATTGTAAGCTCATGGCAAGAAGAAGCTTATTGAAAAAAAAAATGCCTTTTTGTCTTAAGATCTGTAAGAAAGGAAGGTTTTAAGGGGGATTACAGTTAAAATTAATGTGCTTTGTGCTTTGTGTAGTCTTATTGTTCTTCAAGGGTCTATTCTGGGACCCCTTCTCTTCTGTTCTTGATCTATGTCAACGACCTTCCATTATCACCTCGGAGGACGAGGTGACAATAGGGAGCTACGACATCTCACAATCGACGAACATTTAAAAAAGATATGGGCCGCGTCAGGTTCAAGTTAAATAATTCCTACAGCGGTGTTCCTAATAATAGGTTGATTGTATTATACATTTCATTCCTAACAATAAATGTCAGTTTCAAGAAATTGACAACAAAAATCAAGGGTGAAATTTATGTGATTTTGATGCAAGGGCCCGATTACAAATATGACCACAGAAATTAGGAATCCTGTCAGAGGGTATGATTTTGATGTATGACATTCATTTATACCATATTAAAATGATGTCCAAATTCGTGCTCTAAATCAAAAACTACTTTTGAAAACATCAAATTGTGTTTCTTTATCTCCTGTTATTATTCATTTTATTATATCTATTATATTACACAAGTTGAAACCGCTAACGATAATCAAACATACTAAATACAGTGGCCACATGATTTTTATGACACCAACACAAGTTCAAATGCGTTCTGATCAATCTAGTTAAAACATAGGATAAAACGAACATTGATAGCGAAGTGTCCATAAGCAAAATGAGATCCCATCTCTGCTCCCCATACCCCCTCACGGGCGCTGTAGGATTTGGGAGCAGAGTCTCTGCAGAGTCCCACCCATACCGGTCCACCCGTAGGAGGTTCTCATATTAGAGTTATCGGATCCATGTGATATCTCTTCCGGAGTTCCTCAGTTCTCCATACTTGGTCCGTTGTTATTTGTACTATTCGTTAACGATCTCCCCTCTGTCCTCGATAGATGTAACATATTAATGTATGCTGATGATACCGTTCTCTACTACTCAGCAAGAGATGCCGATGAAATTGGAAATACACTTACCAAGGACCTGAATTTAGTTAATGACTGGATTCTTGATAATAACATGTTTTTGCATAAGGGAAAGACAGAATGTGTACTTTTTGGAACCAGCGCTCGTTTATCTACTGTTTGTAATTTTTCCGTAAGTGTACAAGGGCACATCATTAAGCGTGTTTCGGAGTTTCGGTATCTTGGCATCGTACTTGACGAGGCCTTGACCTTTAGTGCCCATGTAAAGTACCTAGTCAGTAAGGCAGGGAAACGATTAGGCATGCTAAGTCGGATGAGGAACAACGTCAGCATGCATACTGCAAATGTTATATATAAGTCTTTCATTGTACCAGTCCTTGACTATTGTGATCAAGTCTGGGGCTGTTGTGGCAGGGTTAATGCAGATAGTATAGAGAGGCGTGCTGCCCGTATAATTATGAGAACTTCAAGTAGTGATGACGCAATTGAATATCTTCGATATGACACTCTTGAGTTACGGCGTGAGAAGCATGTCTTGAAGTTAGTAAAGCGTTGCCTTCAGGGGCGTGTTCCTCAATTTTTTAACAACTATGTTACCTTTAATAGAGATATTGTGGCTAGGTTGACAAGGCGAAGCAATCACCTACATGTCCCTAGTGTTAAATTAGAATGCAGCATGAAGTCGTTTTATTATCATGGCTGTATCGTATACAATCAAAGTCTGTAAATTAATTAGTTTCTTTTTTATTATTATTTTGATTATTCATATCTCCTTTTTTGTTTTAAATTCGTATAATTGTAAACTGTATAATTAGATTTTTGTATATTTTGTTTATTTGAATATTGATCATTGATGTAGTAGTTGTGTATAGGGCCTCCGTTGATAACAGTTAAGTTTGTAATTAGCTGAAGGAGTTACCCTATCAAAATAAAGTTCTATACATAGATCACCTTCAGCGGCGCTCTTTATAGCTGAAATTGGAGGCTTCAATCTTCCATGTGGGAGACATTAATAGATGGACACGAAAGGTGTTTAATAGTCAAAACAAAATTTCAAAATGGCTTAACCCCTCTGAACTTCATTTGCGCGAGTAATACATCAATTTTTTAATCTAATTGAGTGACATTACATACGATAGGCTTGCTTTTATTTCCCCTAGCTATGCGCAACATACCAAACATTAAAGAGGGTCTGAATGGGGTTAACTGACTACTGACAAACGGCCTTAAAAATAACTGACAACTGACAAATGACGATATTTTTACTGACAACTGACAACCGAAAAATAACTGACAACTGACAAATTTGGTTTCTGTGGGTCAAACTTTGTCAATTTTCTTTAGTAATGATTAACTAGAGCTAACTGACAACTGACAAATGGCCAAAATTTTAACTGACAACTGACATGTAGACCCCCCCCCCCCCCCCATTCAGACCCTCATTAAACCACGAATTACAAATATTCACTACACCACCTCCCTGGAAATGGTATACCCGTTTGTTTTGGCAACATACTGATCGGTTCCTGACCGTTTCCCAGGCCCCGCTCGGCCAAGCAAAAAGCGAGAAAAAACGCCTTAACCCCCCTGAAATTCATTTGCGCGAGTAATACATCATATATTTCTCCTAGTTGGGCGAAACTACATAAGATAGGCTGGTTTTTATGACATTAACTATGCGCTAGATACCGAACATTAATTATTTAATTAATTAATTATTTAATGATCGTATATTATTTCTATGATTATTGTCAGGAACAAGTGTATACTGTTTCCACCACCCCCTATTTTTGTAAGCTTCGCAGATCTTAAACAAAATTCGCAATCGATATGTTGTGTTTGTCGTGTTTAGTACCAAAACCATGATTTTGATGCTGCAACTTTATTCAATCCCTTTCTAAAGGGGAGGGTACCACTATCAACAGGAAATGCATACGATTTTCACCAGTCGCTCTTCACTTTTTCAAGGTTCGCAGATTTTACCCAAAATTTGCAAACAATATGTTGTGTTCGTTAGGTTTGATACCAAAACTATGATTTTAACGCTGCAACTTTATTTACTAATCCAGTTCTGGACTGGGAAATAGAAACTGTCTGTCCCAGGATGCTTTGAGGCCAAAATGAGGATCGCCGAGTGTTTCCATGGCAACATCATGATTTGCACAGTGATGTGTGCTTTCCTTAGTACCACAAGATATTTTTCATATTCTTTCATATATCTCTGGAATGAGATGGGATAGTAGAGAGATTAAACATCGCGTTCTTTCTTCCCGCGAACGGGAGAAATGAAAACATGACCAACTGTGTTTACATTTTCAGTTTTTACGTGAATTTGAGTAGATCCGCGTTTGTTGTGAACGTTGAAATTCTTTTCCACTTTTCTTTTATATTTATTTCGTATTTAGACGGCGGGCTGACGTTTGCCGTAGAACGCAGTGCTTAATCTCTCTATTGCCAAACAGAATACGCCATTCTTCCTCATTTTGAAAGGACTTTCAAATGAGATCTTAAATTTCGCTTCATTAGTACTTCAAGACAACTCCAGAAATAGTTAAAATAACACAACAAATAGTAACGACTCTTCGAAGAGTAGCGGCAAAAGGGGTCAAAACGACTCGTTTCTAGGGACCGTCCTGTGATAAAAAAACGATCGTTTTTCGACCGATTTGCCTGTTTTTCGGTAACCGGGTTTTGTATAAAATGAACTAGTGTTTGCATTGCATTAAATAGTTTTTCCACCGTTTCTCTTGCTTTCCCAAGATTTTAGAGAGGACAATATTATAGTACCTTACAGTTTTAAATGCATTTTCTGAGCTTTCGAAAATGCATGGCCATCTAAAATTTAATTTAATTTGAAATGACTCTCGTTTAAGCTGCTTGAAAGTACTCTCGAAATGTAGGAAATGTCAATTTCGAGAACCTAGATTTTGAAGAACTTCCGACGTACCTCCCTAGTGATGGGTTACGCTAATATTGCCTCGTCTAAATTTTCCGCTTTCATTAAGAAAAGTAAAAGTCCTAAATTGGAATATGGGGTATTTCGCATTTAACCGTCTCTGCTATTCATAAAGCAATGTCAATTTGTCTTTGTCCGAATATGATATAAACTGATTTGTGTTCTAGATTTCTTAGTCCCACGCGGTTATTCTTTTTCAAAAGAATATGATCTACGTATCGAAGGCCCGTTTTGAGATCTAAAAAAACAACAATATTAAGTGACCCTTCGTTGCTTTCAACCAAGCTGTCAGTGTTGGATGACGTGGTTGAAAACCTGACTGATGTTTAGAGTGAAGGTTATTTTCCAGTTATTCATAAAACTGAAAAAAATGTTTTCGGACAGTTTGGAATTACCGCATTTCCTTGAGTAATCGCCCCTGCTTGAATACTGACATAATTGGAATTGGCCGTAGTTACTTCTGTCTCTGGAAAACTACCAAGTGAGAGGGATTTGTTAAATATATCCGTCAATGATTGAGACATAACAAGCGCTTCTATCTTCAAAATGGTCTAGCCCTGATGCCTTGTTTGATTGTTAGTTAGATATATTTTATTTTGAAAACGTCAACATGAATGTCTCTAAATTGAAATTGGTATTTGACTTACCAATTTGGGGCCTCCATTTACAGAATATTCATCAGTCAAAAACCGAAAGGGGGTGTTCTGAAGGCCATGCCTTAAACAGGACGAATGGCCTATGCCCCATCTGTCATAAAAAAAAAATTACTCTATGTGTGAACATTTGTTGGAAAGTCATAAAGAGAAACCAGAAAAGTCATATTGAAGACTTTTTTTTCTACTTTTGAATGATCCACGCAGTCCAATTCAAAATCTGGTCACCCAATTTATTTTTGAATGTTTTATCATCAGAAACGGACAACTGTTTATTTTATTTATTAATCAAAAATTTGAATGGAAAGCAATAAATCTATAGTGTTTTAGTAGGGGTTGGGGTTAACTGTTGTTATGTTGGGGTTAAGTTAAGCCGTACTAATAAAAAAATCCAGTGTCGCATAACATTATTGACATTTCGAAAATGTATTGCTCGATTCCTCTTCATAAGATTTCTGTGTTGAAGATTTAGTGACTATTAGACGCCCTAAAGAGTGAGTAGTGGTATTTTCAATATTCTACGAAGAAGAAAAGTCCCACGTTAGGACGCTAACATGGCCGAAAATATTAAAATTAAACTGATTTTTTTTAAGTGGGCCTCAAATTTCAAGATTTTTTGACAATCGTTGACGGGACTTCAAATTGCTCCTAAGTGTCTCTTTTCAGCGTGATTCTCTTGTGATTTTTTTTAATTGAACGTAATTATATATTGCCAGAATGGTAAGAGAAATACGACCCAAAATCAACAGTTAAGGGAGGATAAGCTTTTGTCAAAACATCACTGCATGTATTTCTATGAAGGGAAAATACCAACAAAGCCAGTTATAGTATGTTATAGTACAAATACAGAGGGCGTAAGGAACGTGTTATCCGCGTAGTAACGTTACCTTCTGTTTCCATGGAAACGACACATGAAAATGGCCGAACATCAATTTTTAAGTGAAATTTTAAGGGAATTCAACAGGAACCCTTTCAAAACATTAATTCTCTTTTTTACAAAATCATTGCTGGCGAGAGTTTGCACCCCTTTCGAAATGTAGGAATTTACCGCGAACTGGTCTATGCCGCTCCTGTCTATGCTCCATTTATTATTCTGCGTTCAGCTTTGATGAATACTTTTATTCATTCAAATCGTGCTCTTATAATATTAGATGCTGATTAGATGGGTATATGTTGGTCTTAATACATGGCTTAGATTCTAATCACTTGCTACTATATTCGCTCGACAGCATGTCACTTTCAATTTGAAACTACTAGTTTAAAAAAATTATATCGACCTATGGTCCTGACACTTCTCTTGCTTAGTCGTAGAGAAACCAAATTTGGTAAAATGATACGGGGAGTGTGTTGCTAATCATTAGATCTGTCATTTAAGATTGACCTGTTCAGGGAGTGTAAAGTTAGCCTGTGTGTAATAACAGGTGCTAACTCTATCCAATACACAATCCGACCAGAATACCAAAAACAGAATATCATCAGGCCCGCATGACCATTCTTCTATTAAGCATATATATTCCAGTCTATCTGTAAGCCGTAGCTTGAATCATAACGGTAATTGTATCTTTTACAACCACATTCAATTATAGTCAACTTCAAAAATATTTCATATTCACAAAGCTATCGAAAAGAATCATATAACTCATAACTTCCAGTTCATGCACTCCTCTCAGTATTTTATGTCGAAATTAATATGCAACTATTTTTGGAAAATATGGAAGAGAGAGAAGCAAAAAACTAACAAACCATTTCAATCTTAAAGGCATTTATTCTGCACTCTTTGTAACTTATTCAATTGACATTGAGATAACCCGTACATGGGACTGTTACACAAAACAACTAGTGGTCAATGCGTGAATAAAGATCTCCGATGTCTCCCTTCTTATTATCTTATACGCGTCATGTTCACAGTTCTTTCTATAATTATTTTGTTGAACGTAAACTTCTTACTGATTCTCAGTTTGGCTATATAAAATTTCGCTCTTGTGAACAAAGCAATATGGATAATAGGCTCTTAAATGGTCTTTTGCTGATCGATCTCAAGAAAGCGTTTGACCTAGTAGATCATAGCGCACTTCTTAACAAGCTCCATACCTATGGTTTAGTGTTCTGCCTCAGCTCAGTATTGCATGCATGGTTCCGCTTCTACCTTACTGGCTGCACACAACGTACCACTTTCAAGGGAACTTTATCTAGCCGCCTGCCTGTATCAGTTGGTGTTCCACAGGGAGCATTCTTGGACCGCTATTCCTATTATTCATCAAATGATTGACTTACCTTTATGACGCCCCCAGACTTAAACCTTACTATGTTCGCCGATGATACCACACTTTTAATATCTGGCTCAGCTGTCGCCGACATCAGTTCTCAACTAAACAATATTGGTTCGGTCGTATCTAAATGGGCTGATCATAACAAAATGGCACTTAATACTACCAAAACGAAGTCTATCCTCATTACTACACCCCAGAAACTCTGATTTTTGCCAGATACTTCTCTTAATGTTACTATTAAACCGCAAGCAAATCGAGCAAGTTGAACATTGCTAAGGTTCTTGGTATTATTCTTGACAGTCACCTAACTTGGGATAAGCACATTGACCGTGTGTGCTCAATTCCCGGGGGGCTCTTCCTATATTCGGCTTGTAGGGGTGATCGTCGTATTTTTTAGGGTTTGAAATCGGCGATTTAATATTTTTTTTATGGGTTGTCCAAGCGAAATCCATTTTCAGGGTGATTTTTAGGTTCGGAAAATTTTTCACGGTTTGGTATTTTTAGGCTTTTTTTCGAGGTTTCCGACGGTCACCCCTAGGCTTTTTACCTTGAAGAACCCCCGGGGCTCAATTATTAGCAGTAGACTGTCTCTGCTTCGCCGGATAAAGCATTTTCTCTCTCATGACTGCCTTTTGCGCTATTACAATTCTTGTGTGCATAACCACTTGATTTACTGTTCCCATACACTTTTACTTCGCCTTCTCCGGCTTCAAAAACGCGTGGCGCGCATAATCCTATAAAATGCTGACTTTTCTCAATCTTCTGTAAGTCTTCGTTGAGCTCTAGTGGTTGCCAATTTCCGACTTGATAAAAATTTATTAAGCTCCTTACGTTATTTGCCATCCTACTCAATCCTGGTGCTCCTCTTTGCTTCAAAAACATGCTTAACTTTCTCTCTAGGATTTTGTATTAAATAAACTTGCTAGTTTTTTCTAGCGCAAGTCACAAATTCGTCTATTGGAAAGGTAGTGGTGTCTGCTAAATGTCAAACCTGTCAAAGAACTCGTGTCTTTCATATAGTGTGTCACGGTTTTTACTCGATATCCCGATTAAAAGTCAGGAAAAACGAGTTATATTAGGCATTACTGGATAGGTTTCCTGAGATTCGACGAGGTACGAAGTCAGAATATTTACAAACTACGATTTATGCCCCGTTGACTGTGATCAGAGTTAATCCCCTCTACTAACTCTGCTGTGATTGAGCGCTGAATACGAAACGTCATTTGTAATGAATTTCCGGATTTATTGTTAACTAGTCAATCTCAAAGTGTGACATTCCATAGCATTGATGATACCGGCTTCAGTCTCTTCAGTTTAATAGTTTCAGTTAGTCGATTCCTAGTACGTTCCTAGTAAGTTTTTATAAAGTCATGGATGATAACGAAGAGGCGTGGACCATTGGAGATTGCATTATAGTGGACAGAACTCATGAACTCGTGTTGTGTATAGTTTGGTAAGTAGATTGATTGTAAGATGATTACCAGCTTCTAAATAATCTTTCAGATTTCACTAGATTTTTCATTAGCGCGAAGGTTATACAAAGTGTCTTTTTCTCTACCTATTTTTCACATATTTCGTGTCTCTGCTAGCGTCTCTCTGCTAGAATGACAAACTGAATAGAAAAACAGTACAAAAGAAGCAGTAATGCTTTATCAGTAACCATCATTTTCAAACGAACCGAAGAATGCAACTTGAAATAAAATGTTATGTTTAAATAGCTGTAATCAAATATATCAGTCTCGAATTAATTATTTTAACTAGTATACCTAACAGGTAGTGAATGCTGCTCCGCTCAGTTAAGGAAGTGTATTAGAAGAGAACCTTTGCCAAGGTCTTAGATTAATATATTTTGTAGTTTTGGGGCTATCGTGCAACTGAATCCTGTTTGAGTTGTGGTGTGTATCTCAAAAGTTGTCCCGATTTATTTTCATTTTGTCCCGACATATCAACGATCTCCCGGTAAATTCCCTAAGCCTACCAATTCCCTATATTTCTTAAGATTCCCGGCACATAAAACTGCTGTAAATACGGTATCACTGCATGGTTGGCTCAGTTGGTAGAGCACGGTCTAGAGTGTGGGAGGTCAGGGGTTCGAAACCCGGCCGCGTCCTTGGGCAGGGACGTATAAGCCATTGGCCTTGTCTCCTTCCTCTTGTAATCTATACGAGGGGGCCGTGAAAGAACCTGTTGTGTTATTTCGAGAAAGAGTAGGGGATTGTCTCTTGACACAACAGCCTGGTATTCTAATGTACTAACAATCGCTCATGATTTTGAACTGCACGGCAGGACATTGCGCCACAATTAATAGCAGTCCATATCACAAAAATAACCATGTGAAGCGTATTTGGATATATTCATATAGAATTTGCGCTATATAAATGAATACCTTTTTTTATTAAAACGTGAAACAAGTTTTGTAAATATTGAACTCTTTGGCACTCAGGCAAATGAAACCAACTCTGTTAGTACCCGCGTATAATAATTGTAGTATGACAGCAGGGGCGTAGCTAGGCATTTTCAAGTTGTACGCACAAGTGCAGTAGCTACCGGTTTTAAGGGCCCCCTCTCGTAGAAAAAATACAAGGCCAAACAGAGATTTTTCGTCTTAAAGTGTACGCACGTGCGTATATGCGTACAGGAAGCTACGCCCCTGGACAGTCCGGTTGGAAATTTTGTTTCCTTGTGTAATGTCTCGATTTTATTTCTCTGCAGCACCAGGGTAATGACAAGACCAGTGTTCCTTTGTTGTGGCCATTCCTTCTGTTACAGTTGCTGTTTGCGACTACAGAAGGGGGAACCTGAAGGGCGTAAATGCCCTAAATGTAGAAAGGCAATAAGTACTACCTACAATTTGCCAATGAACATCGCACTAAAGATGATACTGGAGACTTTAAAATCAAAATGCAAAGTAACAGGGTGCCAGTGGACGGGGACAAGAGAGGCGTTCCAGTTGCATCAACCCCAATGTGCATTCAAATCTATTGAGTGTGCATTTGAGAGCTGCACCTTTGAATGTCCCAGAGGCAACATGGACATTCACAAGGAACAATGTACCAATAGGCCCATCAACTGTTTGGGATGCAACAATAGCGTATCACATTATAAAATTGATGTGCATCAAATGCGAGAGTGTTCCGGCCGAGAAGTAAGTTGTCCCTACTTCAAGAACAATAACGACAGACATCGAACGAAAATGTAAGTACAGTCATCGTTCTCCAATGTTACCACAGATAACTCAATCTCGCTTAATGGAAATAATAAGTGTTTGTATGGGACTTATTCCGTTCTCGATTTTGAACGAAACAATACTTAGTGTTTCTTTAGGTAGTTATAATCTACAAATACTATAACTGGACCGATTTTAAGCGAATGCCATCAATATTTGACCTCATTAATCCAAACCCTATTTCATCATTAATAATCCTACACAGGAGCCCATTACATTAATTTTAATATTTTTCCATTCATAACAATTACAGATGTGATGCCACCATGCACATGAGGAGGTGTAAGGGGAAAGTGCGCCAATGCACCGTCCATGGATGCTGTTTCTACGGCACTGGAGAGGCTTTGGAGAAACATGAAGACTCGGCCTTATCCTACCACTACAAGCTACTCCAACAAGCTCACAGAGAACTTGTTTCGTCAATTATGACAGAGGTAAGTGATCCGTGAATTAAAAGGCACATTACACATACATGCATGTAAGGCATCAGTTACATGCACAAAGTCAGTCTGATTCAACAAATATAGTCAAAAGTAACACTTAAAACTCGGAAATCTTTTTTCCAGAGCGTGGAAAGAGCCGCGGCCGGGTTACGATAGATACGTCTCTTCGAACCATCCTTGAGCCGGCCCATGCTTTGCGCGTGTATAAAATGAATCAAAGTCAGTTCCGAACTTGAAAATTCTTCTCAAAACAATAGATACAGTTAATGCAATTGGCAAGTTTGCCTTGAAGAAATATACATCAACAAACATTAAAAAGAAGCGAATTCTGTTATCTCTCCTAGTGAGCATCAGTATAATGAGTAAAAGAAGAGAAACGCTTTGCGAATGCTAAACTTGATCTGAAGGCTAAAATTAGCGTAGAACAGAGAACTGTCATCACTCCGTTTATATATGTCAACTGTACAGCACAAAACTCAACTGGATTTTGTTTATCTTTTCATTTGACATGTCGAGTAGGTTTACTGTAGTACAGAAAGCTCATGAGTTTTACCTCAGTAAAGGCAAGTGCATTAATTGTTACATTTTTCACTACTTCCTGTTTTGCTCCCTTTATCTCACCCCTCGGCCTCATGGCCCAATCCATAGTTATCCAAACTGGAAAAAATAGCTAGCATACCAATATCATTAGCCATTTCCGGCAGTATGTCACAGTGCCATGCATATCAAAAACATATTCATCGCAGTTTTAAAATTTAGATTCACCTTTTATTCGCTTGAATTACAATCTCAGTTCTCGCTCGCAATCACAGTCACAGAGTATAGATGAAAAGCTCACAATCTATACAAAGATCGTAAATCAGTAGATACCCTTTTATGACACCCCCTAGTGTAACTTATATCAGCTTTGCTGTAGTCTTTTAATTGATTATCTTTTGGCTGCATAGGTCCTCACTTC
The DNA here is from genome assembly GCA_030867875.1 of Actinernus sp. WN-2022. Lineage (NCBI taxonomy): Eukaryota > Metazoa > Cnidaria > Anthozoa > Actiniaria > Actinernidae > Actinernus > Actinernus sp. WN-2022. The sequence continues at coordinate 63,699,956 of JAOWCC010001634.1, forward strand.
GGTCCAACGTATTTTTGCAGGATTTTTGTTCACGGTATTTGCTTATATATATATATATATATATACAGTCGATGCCAAAAAGGTTGTCCAGCAGAACATAATATAATACTATAATATCCATTGTTTTGGGCTATTGTCTAGACCAAGACAATAGGCCAAAACAATGGATATTAAAGTATTATATTATGTTCTGCTTAGCCTGCTTGCCGGCTCTCCTGTAATTTTTTTCGGTCGTTTCTTTTCGGATTGGGTCACCTGTGGCATTTTGACCGCGTGCCACAGGTGACCCAATCCGAAAAGAAACGACCGAAAAAAATTACAGGAGAGCCGGCAAGCAGGCTATGTTCTGCTGGACAACCTTTTTGGCATTGACTGTATATATATTTAACAAATATATATATATTGAACTTAAAGGCCATTTTTGTCATAACACATGTTTACTGTGTTATATCATCAATTGAAAACCAAATCAAATATCAATCATGCAAATTACTGCTAAATATAGTGTATTGGTGACGCACAGTTTACGTCAAAAATGAATAAAGCTTACTATAAATTAATTTTAAAGTAAAAAAGGTAAATACGTATATTTTTACATCATTAGAGTGGAACTGAAGTCCGCCGAAAGTACGAGGAAGCAGTCATTGGCATGTGGTCTTATGCATGGAGCATAACAAATGCAAAAGACCACATGCAGCAGTGTAGGATGCAAGGTGTGCCCCTTACAAGTGCAGAGTTCAGGGAAGAGAAACAGCTGTGGAGAGTTGTGCTCTACCCTGTCGAGGGTAGGATATTCTTGCAGCTGAGATCTTCCCTAGCACCAGTGAAAGTCAAGATAACGCGAGTGATACATATGCCATATATATCTTGAAGTTAGTATGGTCAGCTTTCCTGAGAGGGGATGGTGCAGCTTATAACCAGTAGTATCTTCTAGTCTAAATCCCGGCTGAGGGGAAACGGGAGAACCCGCCAATGGAGTTATAACAGAGATTTAACATCACAAACCCATTGAAATAGCTACTACTGATAACTATTATTTCTCAATGTCTATCGAATTATAATAGTTTAAATGTTTTTTTAATTATAAAATTGATATTTTTTATCCTGCTTGTAAGTTTATAATTCACTTTTTTTTTTTTACAGAATATCCTATCAGGAGAGCGCCACCACTCTTAAGCCTTGTATAATGAAGGAGGGAGATATGTACGGTGTGCGCTTGTCATTTTGTATGGTCAATGCCCCTGAGGAAATAACATTTAAAGTATCATTGAAGATACTTGACTACATATTGTTATGATCAATGCGATGAAAGCCAAACCATACCATTTCTACTAAAGTGGGGCAATATATAATAGTCATTAGGGACCGGACATTATTTAGCGGTGTGTGTGTTGGGGGGGGGGGGGGGGGGGGGGGCATAGTCTTTTAATTAAGCACACTTACTATGGGTCACAATTTTTTGGGTAAGCCATAATGCAGATCTAGTAAACCCCCTCCCTACCGCTAAATAATGTCCAGTCCCTTAGTATAAACCAGCTAGTGGACTATTACAAATTCACACTGAGCTGTTACTTGATATAATAAGTTCAATTCATAAGCAAATGTTAAGTCTGACACTCAGGTTGAATTCTACCCAGTGAAAGCCGTTTCCAGCCGTTTTAAATTGGTACTATCTAGGGAAGGATTTTCAAAGTACCATTCTGAAAGCAGTTTATATTCATGATGAACTGAGGACTGAGGCCGTGATAGAGACGTATAACAAATCTAAGATATTGGGGGTCGTTGACAAGATTGAGAAGCAAATATTTTTTCAAAGCATTTCCGGTTTCGATAGTTAGGGGTGTCCCAATTCAACTACTCAGCCTTCTCAGATTAGCGGCAGTGTATGCTTTACAAATATACTGGATAAATGATGACAAAGATTCGAGTGGATGAAAAAAGCAACTTTTAATCGGTTCACTAGCTGAAATCGAGTTTCATGAAAGAGCTTTTGTACTGAGTGCAGTATCTTTGCAATCCTGTACTGAAGTCTATAAATTTACAATACCCATCGTCCAATATTTGAGCAATACACAGGTATTAAGATGCTTTTGAAATTAAAATGTATTTGATGTTGATGTAGTTATATGTTAACTTTGTAAATTAAACAATAATTTCAATTGAATTGTGTATTGCTTGGGTTATCCAAGGTTTTTTGGATAAGTTAGTTTCTCTACGATATAATTTTTTTTATCGGAACATGCTTATCCACAATTTCCACAACTAGATTACTTCCATCAAAATTTAGGCTGGGTCGCATTTGTTATCGAATATTTCTGGTATGTTATTAATTTATATATATGTATGTATATAAAATTATAAAAGTAATAAGTGTTTGGCTGAAATTAAGTGACATATGGATCAACATTTAGTACCATGTCTGTAGATACATATAAGACTAACAAATAATAACCACGGCTTTATTCTCCTCGAAAATTAAGTAATATATAACTATACTGCATGATTAATGTGATATGTTGCAATGACAGTAATAATATTATCAAAGTTATGTCCCTCACCACGAAAATCAAACCACATGTGTTGGTCAAGGAGACTCTGTAGCTGCCTGGGACGAACTCCCTTACTTCTTTTGATTTTATTTTTTAGCCGTGCCCAGGCAGACTCTATCTCCTGCGTGTGCACACCTGTAATAGGGTCAACGAAGTTGTCCGCGTGTGTCACTACCCTATGTCGAGACACATTTCGCGCATATCTAGATAAATCGCGGTACGCTCCCCAATCATCCGTATGAAGTTCGCTTCCTGGCAGAAGAACCCGTTGGATGATCTGTGTCAAAGTTGCTCTATCCCTTTTCTCAACGACCTCAAAATATCCTCTGCAAGGGCTTCGCTCTGTCGAAACAATTCCAAAAACCCAGGTATTGCTTCTTGGTAGCCTTCCTCGATTTGCCTGGTAAAAAATAGAATAGTCTTTTAGCAAAAGTGAGTGGTCGATTCACCAAATTCATGGGGGAGGGTGGGGTGGGGTTGGGATCGCTGGTCAGTACCGGTGTAAGTCGAAAAACTATACTTTATACATGTGAAAGGCACGTCAAGGCAAATAAAGGAACGAGTAAACTCCAGCTTTTTGGAGAAAACCTTTTCCTACGTTCCGTCATCACAGCCGTGTATTTAAATAAAGGATCAAATATCCCAAGGCCAGGTTCCCGAAGATGAATGAAGTCAGAATGAAAACTGATATGTATGACTAGCCTCCTCCGCAGGCATCTCTAATTTTCGAAGAAATCAGATTTTTAAAAAACATGAATTATTTTCTTAACCTGCCACAGGGAGCCCATAATCTGATTTCTTCAAAAGTATGACGAATATGTGCCTCATACGGCCACTATACACTAACCGAAGGTGGGAGGTTATTCCTATATTCGGCTGGTAGTGGTAATCGTCGTATTTTTTAGGGTTTGAAATCGACGATCCGGTATTTTTTAGGGGTTGTCCAAGTGAAATCCATTTTTTAGGGTGATTTAAAGACCACGAGGCATATTTTAGGGTTGAAAATTTTTCACGGTTTGATATTTTTAGGTATTTTTCGACGTTTTCCGACGGTCACCCCTATCCTTTTTACCTTGAAGAAACCCTCCCTCACCTTCGGCCACTAACCCCCGGTACCCGGGCCCGGTACTAACCTTACGTTTATGGTTGAACTTGCTCTCGTCACACTTACAAACATGAGCAGGTCCTCCGAAGGGATAAAACGGCCGATCAAGAATGTCTCTTGAACAAAGTAAGCGTAATTCTTTGCAGATCCGTCCCACGAGCTGTGGAGTTATACCAAGCATTTGTGCTGTCTTGCTCTGGAGTTCCTCCAATGACCAGAAAAAAATTACTTGTAGTAAAATTTTCAAGGACGTTTTGGGAAATAGCTCGAAAAAACTGTTTGTTCGAAGACTTCTACGCTTTAGACAGGTATTGCACCTCCTATTAATAAATAAGAAACAGAGAAATTTAGAATAAATTCGGTAAACCAACGTGGTGATTTTCAAAATTGACTGAATTACCATAAATAGCCATCAAATAAGTTGATGAAGATGGAGCCAGTTTACAAGATCCAGAGTTGATCTGCTCACTATATTTGTCATTTCTATCAAATTCATCTTGCAGACTTGCAAAGAGGCGAATCGTGTAGCAGATCATTTCCGGAATAGACAAAAGGTATTCATCAAACTGCAGTGACAGTCTATATATCAGATTACGCGGTTAAACTACAGAATACAACACGGCCACTTACACAGCTTCCAAATTCCTACACAAACGTTGCTCGAATACATCATGCAAGACGGAAATAGCCGTGGATCCAATAGGATAATTAAACGACAGTGTGTCGTTATGAGACCAAGAGATAGAAGGATGAACTCTGTCCCGCGTCGAAATAGGTTTAAAGAACTAATGGACGCGGGCAGAGTTGAAGATATACACTTCACCGACCACGACTCGAGCGACGCGATTTTAAGTCTGTTGGTGGCAAACTTCTCAGTCTTGAGACGCGAATCACGTCTTCCACAAAGGTAAGTCAGCTATTAACTAAGTAGTTAATCACTATCTTAAGCACTACAAATTGAATGGTATTGCATATATACCAGTGTGTTTAATCGCCATGCAGCGTCTCAGAATGGTAAGGTTCAGTTACATGGTCTTTCCCACGCAAACTGCATGAGCTCAACAGCACAGTGAATTTGTTATAGATTCTGAACATAGTCAGGAAAAGGCATAAATAGGTATACAATTATGTTTCGTGGATAGAAGATATTACTTTAACATTGTCGTAACTTAGGGCTGTGTTATTTCGGGATATATGATCTTAATGGCTTCCAATAGAATGTTTAAAAGCTGCACCCAGTCAGGTTGTGCCTTGAATGAAGACGCAGACATTTTTTTAAATATAAAGCGCTTTGGTCTAGCTGAAAGAGAAACTGACCTACTGAAGGCAATTAAAGCGCCAACGTTTTCACACTTGTGAAATCAACTCAAGTTGCGATTCTTTGATATCTTTGCGAACTTCTGAACGAATTTTCAAGCGCAAGTGTTCATGGGAAGGCCTTCCAACATCATTGTCAGATCTCTACTTGTAGTGACTCTAGTGCGTATCTAATCAATTGACCAGACAAGATTCGACAATATCGTATTATAAAAGTGGTATACCTAATAGGTAGGAAATTATACCACTCAGTTAATGGGTTGTATTGGAAGAAAACCTACAGTAACTCTTTGGCAGGAAAAATATATTACTGGTTAACAAATATCAAGGTGTGATGTGTGTTAGATGAATCTATTGTGTAGCCTGTTTGAGCTGTGGCATGTTTTTTCAAAATTATGACAATTTATTTTCAATTTGTCCCGATGTATCAATAATTTCACGGTAAATTCCAACATTTTCTTAGGATTCCCAGTAAAAATAATTACTGTTGTCTGGAAACGGGCATGCATATGCATAAGGTCACACTCGCCAAAGTTTACTGCAGTAAACCTGGAGTAAAGTGCAATTTACTACAGTAAACCCTTTTTCGAATGTGACCCCCTTTTCATAGTTTTAGTAAATTCATCTCTGTAGTAAACCTAAAATGGGTGGGTATATCTCGTAGTTAATCATTCTAAACCTTGTTGATTTAGGTGACATGTGTCAACTTTTTTGAAGCATTAAGTCAGAAAAGTACAATCACGTACTTGCAAACAGAAATAGATTGTAGCTTTATTCAGTCCTTGCGTTCATGCGATCAGTGTTAGGAGTATTTTAACATGCTTCAGCCGCCTCGTGAGCTAGTTTCTTCGATGTACAGTGACATTTTTTTTTTCATCTAACAGATGTTTCTATACTTGCCATTCAAAGCCAATCATGAATTTTGGTTACAGAAAAACTGCAATATTCACTCAGCAATGAACTCTGGTCACTGTAAATTTATCTTACTTTCTTCAACCTCTCTGTAATTGAAACATTTCGGCTAGAGAGGCACAAATCAGTGAATTAAAAGGCACATTACACATACATGTACATGTACGGCATCAGTTACATACACAACATCAGTCTGACTCAACAAGTCCACAAATATAGTCAAAAGTATTAACCCTTGAAACTCTGAAATCTTGTTTCCAGACCGTGGAAAGAGCCACAGCCTGGTTACAATAGATACGTCTCTTCGAACCATCCAAGGGAGGTTGAGCTCAAAACAATAGATATAGTTAACGGCAAGTTTGCCTTGAAAGGTATATATATATAAACATTAAAATAAAGCAAATTCTGTCAGCTCTCCTAGTGAGCATAATGAGTAAAAGAAGAAAAACGACCAAAACAATGGGGGCATTTAGAACCATTTAGTAGAGTAAGTTTTCTATTTAAATTTTGATTTAGCGATGTAAAGCACCATTGGACATTTACGTTTTGTATAAGTGGAAAATAAATGCTGTTATAAAAAAATATTATTAATTAACATAATTATATTATTCTTTTCTGATTAGTCTATCTCCTTTCGCTTTCAATTCCTAGCTTGTTTTTACCTATCAGTACCCTCCCACTTCCAAGAAATGTGGCCAGAATATAGGCTAACATAATAAAATTGAGAACAAGTGTACACTCCCTCTGATCAGGCTCCTGATACATTTTATGCTTAATTTAATTTATTCTTTGCAGATTGGAGTTTCTCAAATCAATTGATAGGGGAAACCAGTATGTTGTTGTTTTCCGTGATGAAATCCCCAATGGCTACAATCTGAAAAATGCATACAGGAATAATGCCAAAATATTCCTGTATGTACAAGATGAAAATGCCTCATCACAACCATCACCTCCTCGCCACAGCCTCAACACAGCCTCCTCATCACAACAACCACCTCCTCGCCACAGCCTCAACACAGCCTCATCACCACAACAACCACCTCACCACAGCCTCAACACAGCCCCGTCATCACAACAACCACCTCCTCGCCACAGTCTCAACACAGCCTCATCACAACAACCACCTCCTCACCACAGCCTCAACACAGCCCCGTCATCACAACAACCACCTCCTTGCCACAGTCTCAACATGGCCTCATCGTCACAACAACCACCTCCTCGCCACAGCCTCAACATGGCCTCATCGTCACAACAACCACCTCCTCGCCACAGCCTCAACACAGCCTCATCATTAGAACAGCAATCACCTCCTCGCCACAGCCTCAACACAGCCTCATCATTAGAACAGCAATCACCTCCTCGCCACAGCCTCAACACAGCCTCATCATTAGAACAGCAATCACCTCCTCGCCACAGCCTCAACGCAGCCTCGTCATCACAACAACCATCACCTCCTTACCACAGCCTCAACCCAGCCTCATCATCACAACAACCACCTCGCCACAGCCTATTAATTTCCCAAGGTGAGTTACGTCTAAGGGACTAACTAAAGTACATTTGTAATCATAAGGTTTATTTTTACTTCAAATTACAGGATCAATTATTAATTGTTTTTCCTGTTACTGTTAACTAGTCTGTCTGATATAAATCGATATAAATCGCGCTTCGCTCTCCTTCTCAGAGGAAAAGACAACTGAAAAGAGGTCGACTTAGAGGAAAAGACAACTGAAAAGAGGTCGACTTGTAGCAAGTCTAGGCTTTCATCAGCCCCTATGGTTGTTTCAGGTCCCGTTATAGAAATTCACGGAGAGTTTGCGGTTCATATTCCAACATTTTTTAAAGGGGTGCCAAATAATTTCAGTAAAATCGAATTTCTGAAATATTCAGCTGTTTACCATACATTTGTCTGTAACAACGAGTCAAAGTCCCCTGGAAAATTTACAAAGAAATGTATGGAAAACTGAAAACACGCTATCCGAAAATAAACTATTATAAAAAGAAATGTCTACAACTCGAAGCATTCCCAGGCGGTCTTTGGTGATCGCTGACCTAAACCGGAGGCCACAGGGAACCCAACTAGGTCTGTCAGGTGCACGATGATGTACAATGAATGTAGAAAACGTTTGCTGTTTTATTATTTTCTTCAACATTTTGGCAAAGTTGCCTTCTAACGTTCCCTGCTAGCAGTGGTCTCTCTCTGTCTACCTCTGCTAGCAGGGAACTTCGAACAATATCTTTGTGTGCTGTGATTAGCTTGCTTTCGAGTGCCACAGGTAACCCATCCATGGAACTGAGTTACATGAGGAAAACAGTGATAATTAATCTGAATCAAGGTTTTATCCAGACAAGCATTCACCATTTTAATTGTATCAGTGATTGTGATACTTACAGGCATGTCAGCAAGCCCTTGTATTGCAGAGGAGTTTGATGTTTATCATCGTCCCTGGGATGGACAGAATGATGCCACAAAACCTGAAGATATTTTTAAGGTATTAAGTTTTGTCCCAGCTGTCTATCAGAAAGTTATAACACTTGTAGTTCATAGATCTATTACTCACAAAATAATGTTCTTGAGCAACAACTGTACACAGACTAGGGTTATTACATGTACCTGTTATTACCTGATACAAGTCCTAAGCACTTTATGGGATTTTATAGTAATCTATCAACAAGTTCATGTTTGTGCATTCATGACTATGTTGGACTGGCACTCAACTGGCTCAAGTGAGGCTAGTGGAGTAGTGCACAGTCGTTGCTGCATTTCAGTCCTTGGTCACTAATATTGGTACTGAATGTAAATAACTACATGTACATGTACATGTAGCTAGAGTGGTGCTATTAATTTTATGTTCAGTCTCCAAAGGCAAAGGGTGTGTAGGAATCCCAATCTTTTCTCGTACAAAAAAAAACTATTGAATGCACTTTGATAATCTACATTTATGATTAATTGTAGCATATATTGTAATTAGACTAGGACAGCTCCACATCAGCCAGTGGATGCCACTGACCCTCAATCAGCATTAACTAATAAAAGATGTACACTGTATCACTAAATATATGTTATTCAATTATTATTAAATAGTTTCTACAAACATAGAAAAACATTTATAACTGTGATTAATTACTACATGTATAACATCTTTTAAAAATGTAAAATAATCATTCCAACAGGTCTCTTAGTGCAATCGAAAATCCTGTGGCCAACCCACTGGTGATGATGGTCGAAGAAAATTCCACAGAAGGGATTCAAGGTACACATACATACATAAATTGCAACACATTGTGAAAACATCTTTATTAGTTTCCCTTTCTTCCATTGAAAATCATGTCAGGGAGGCTACAAATCTTAAAGACTTTGCTGCTTAAGGAAGTCGCCATTAAAAAACGAGTACATGTATATTCGTCTTTACAAGGGTTAAATAAAGCTTATCTTATCTTAGCGTAAAAACTAAAACAACTATAAGGTAAGAGAACCATAAAGAAGAAATGTAAAAGTACTTTATTCTTTACATCAGTTTAGTTTCTCAATGTAATACAGTATTTAATTTACTTTAATATCTCAAATTCACCATCATAACACCAGATTAGCATCTAAGGCGGCCTACCATGTTCCACAAGTTCGAACAAATTATGGTAAATTTAGTTTACAATATGAAGGCATCATTTGGAATGATATTAGTGAGAATCGCATAGCCAAAGCTGAAAGACCCTGAATGTTGGTCAGGCCGGGGTTTGAAGCCGCGACCTACTGCTCGACATAATGGAGCTTACCACTGGGCTAACCGGGAGGCGGTATTTTCTCAGGGCTGTTTCAACAAATGGCCTGTTAGCATATAGTAGACAAGACATTAGAATTTGCAGATGTCAGCAACCATGAGGTGATAGTTCGAGCCTCATATAGATCTTACTGACGCCAATTAATATTTCCTTGAGTTCTCTTTGTGTAAAGTCATACTTAGAATGCAACCTTGTAGCTTAATTAATAGGTCTATCACATGCATGAATCTTGATGCCCAATAGAAAGCCAGAGGAAGATCACTATAGTGATTTGGATCCAAATTAATAGACAAAAAAGTGATGTTCCTCTGGTGTTTCGTTTGGTATCAATATATATACATGTACATGTACATGCACCTGGTCTAAATGACATGACCCGATTGGCTGTTCACATCATTAATTATTAATAAGTAAGATTTCTGTATTCAAAAACTGACATGCTAGAGGATGATACAGAACTTGAAATTTAGAGGGAAAATTTAGTTGAGAAGTTATTATTTTATGTTAGGATGATGTGAAAGAGTTATAGTTAGACATAATAACTCGTCTTTTATTAGTTCAGGCAGATTACAAAATATGATTGAATCAATTGATCTCTCAGTGATTTCTCGTTTTTTACAGCAATCTCAAAGTATGGATTGAACAAATCCAATACAGTACAAGTGATACTCTGCGTCCCAACTATTTCTGGAAAAGTTTCGATGGTTGAAAGGGATGTTGGTGAGCTACATGTACTAATATGTGATTACATTGTCATTGAAAGATGCATGATATGTCTAGGTGTTGAAGACAAACTTAGGTATTTTAATATGTCATGGGCTACACCTACACCTGTAGCTGACTATAATATGTGTATATGTATATATGTACATGTATATATATACATGTGCACAATTGTTTTTGGTGAGCAGGATAATTGATTCACTACCACCCTACATGATTCCTAAGATAGAGTTATTGATTGTCAACTGCATCAGATTGTCATACATGTAGAGCTCTATATAAAGCCTCAATGTTACTACATAATTATTTGGTGACATGCCGAGGATAAGCCACTGTCAACATACAGTACATGTATATGCTTCACTGAAGTAAATTAAATTTATACTGTTCTCTGAAGAAAAGAATACATTTAATTTACATGAATACTACAGAGCTAGCTACCTTTCCTACTTACTGTATACTATTCTCTAGAGAAAAGAATACATTTAATTTACATGAATACTACAGAGCCTACCTTTCCTACTTATACTATTCTCTAGAGAAAAGAATACATTTAATTTACATGAATACTACAGAGCCTTAGTACCTTTCCTACTTATACTATTCTCTTGAGAAAAGAATACATTTAATTTACATGAATACTACAGAGCCTACCTTTCCTACTTATACTATTCTCTAGAGAAAAGAATACATTTAATTTACATGAATACTACAGAGCCTACCTTTCCTACTTATACTATTCTCTAGAGAAAAGAATACATTTAATTTACATTGTACATTAAAAACTAGACTGTCTTCTAATCTTAATTAATCTCTGAATAATATAAATACATGTAGGACACACACCATAGAATGCCAATATTTTAAAGTGAATACGAAATTTAACTGGAAGCTAATGTAGTTAATGCAACACAGGTGTTACAGTATGTGTTCAAAACATGATATATTGCAGATAAGATGGGCACAGCATTATTGTTGTACCTGCTGCAACTTAATTAATTTAGTCTGCAGCAGACCATACAAAAGACTATTGCAATTATAATCTATATATGGCTAGTAACAAAGGCATGAACTAAAAGCTTGGCAGAATCAGTAAACAGATACTTTCTAATACGTCTTAGGTTATTTATGTAAGTAAGTGAAAAAAGGTGAGCTACATGACCATGATCTTGCTAACATGGTCATTCGTAGATATGTTAGAATCAAACCAAGATCCTGGTGAAACAACTTATTTTGGCCGAGAAAATCAAAGCCAAAGTTTATGTAAATCAGGACAAAATCTCTAGTAGAATTAAAGACACTGATATTTTATTAATTTCCTTTGTGTTTGCTTCATGGATTATTAATAACAAATACAGGCTGTATGATGAACTCAACATACTGCATCATGATCAGGCGTTACTTATGTATTTATAATTTTTTTTTTCTAATATTGTGTGTATTTAAAATAAAACACAGTCACCAGTTTCTAACCCTTACAAACATGACATACATGTTGTATGTAATATAGAACCATACAATGTATTCTGTTCGCTAAATAACTCTCAAATTTCAACTCATACATGCAGGTCTCAGCTCCCCTTCTACTATGCTTAGGGCTGCACTGGAAGCAAATGACCTACTACTCCAGTACAGAATGTTCAAGTAAGTGTAAATTATAGTCAGTCAGACCTGGAACAGATGACGAAAAGACATGTAAGCTGGATACACTTACAGTGTACCTTTCTTTGTGTTAACAGAAACATAGCACAGAAACCAGTAACATCCAACAAACAGGAATTTGTCTGAAATTAATAATACAAATAATACTCTAGAATAATTATGATCAATATCCCACTTTCAATATAATATGCTAATTCACTTGTCATACACAAAGGTTTAAGGTTACAATATGAAGCTCCAGGGTAAATTAAATATATTTTCAGAGAATACCCAAGAGAATAATTATAACATAAATCTAATTTACATCTAATCTAATTTACACCTGAGCCTCACACTGAAACCTTTGTGCATGGCAATTAAGTGAAGCATATATGGGGCAATTCCACGGTATGTTGCATGTCATGGAGGGGAAAATCGCAAGATTGAAAGCTGCCTAACAATTAGATACTTGAATTTAAACAAACTTTTGAACCATCATGTATACCATTTTCAATAGCTCCTTATGTGTGATGAATTTCAAAATGTTTTGTAAAATACCCAGGGAGATATTATTCTTAATGTTAGCTGTCACGGAGGGGAACAGAGAAGTCACAAAACGTACAATTCCAAATCTAACCACAAATTCCTGTGAATATATAAAAGCTACAACTTTAAACACAAGTTTTATTAAACATTTAGTTCATCAACTAACAAATGACATCAAATAATCAAATGTTTAATTTCTCTAACTTCTCCAGCTTGGAGGTAAGTCAAAAGGACCAGCGTCACAGAGGGGAAGTCATGGAGGGGAACGTTTTGTCCCATAACAATGCCATACCAATTTTGTCCTAATTAATCCCACTGGAATGTTAATTTAACTTATATACATGTAACATTAATAATGTAATTATCCTGGGCACATAAACAAGGCCTATAAGCAATATAATAAGTTATTACTAGTTACATTTACATGGAGCACATGGCAAAGTTTGCCCACAATGCATTGCTGCTATGAGAATGCTAAAATGAACTTTTGCCCACAATGCATTGCTACAATGAGCATGCTCAGAGGTTACAATTATTATCTGATTTGGGTACAAACAACATATATTGTGTTGAATGTATGAAAATGATACATTTTATGCAATTTCTAAGTAATTTAAACCGCTTTTTTAAGTTTTAACTCCCCTCCGTTACATAATTTTCTCCTCCGTGACACTTATTATTGAAATAGAACAAAGGAAACTTGTAGTTCAGAAATTATTTTCATTTGTATAGTTGTATTGAACTTGAACTCAGAAGTTTATATAATTTTGTGAATTTTGTTTTGAGTGTTTTGGAAATATCAAAACTTTTATACCAAATTTTGCATGGAGGGAAAAGTTCCCTCTTGGATGAGCTATAGCAACACCCCCTTAACAGCAACTGAAATTATGTGTTTCTTTATCTATTAGCTTAGTGCATGTGAAGAACTGTGTCCTATACTTCACATTTCAACGAATAAATCAATGAAATGACAAAATTATTTAATGTTTAATTTTAAACGTACATGTACATGTATGAATTGATTTCCAAACGTTTGCATGCTTTAAAATGAATTTACCAATATACAGCTTCATTTTTATTTATAAAAAAGGCAACGGCAATATGATGACTCAATGCTAAAAAAGAAGCAAGAGGAAGAGTTCAGTAAAGGGGCACTTGAAGATAAGCAAAAGGTAAATAAACACATTTATTTATTCTTCGACTTCCCCCATCAACCTCCTCACAGTATGTTTTAATTTGCATGTCATGGTTGTGATAGTATTAGCAAACACTTTCTGGAGACAATAATTATTAATAACATAATTATAAGAACATAACTTTTAAACAATGTACATGTACTAAAAGTGGCAACTAGTGTCTACACATGTACATTTGGGAAGATGATGCATTCAACATCTGAAGTATTTCCAGAGCCTTCCCCCTCCCAGATAGCAGCAACTGAAGTGCAAGACTGGGTGATCTAATCCTACCCCCTTCCCAGATAGCATCAGCTGAAGCGCATATCTGGGTGATCTAACCTCAGGTTCTAGCCCTAAGCCTTCCTCCTTCCCAGATAGCAGCATCTGAAGCACAGGACTGGGTGATCTAATCCCAGGTTCTAGCCCTAAGCCTACCCCCTTCCCAGATAGCATCAGCTGAAGCGCATGACTGGGTGATCTGGGTGATCTAACCCCAGGTTCTAGCCCTAAGCCTTCCTCCTTCCCAGATAGCAGCAGCTGAATCCCTTAGTTTTGTTGCAGAAGGTGCATGCTATGTAGTGATATTTGATGAGGGAGAGTGACAGGCTTAGGGTTAGAAGCAGCAGCTGGAGTACAGAATGTAGAATATAATAAATGTAAGGTGAATCTTTTGTAAGGAATTATGATGAATAATTATACACAATCAGTGTATTAGTAGCTGATTAACGAATCAAAAAAATATGGTGTATGCCTGTAGTTGATTGAGAAAATAGATTGTTCTACTTTTTTTAAATGCACATTTTAAACTATAGATAATGTACATTTTTTCGTATGTGATGAAAAAAGGAAGAGAAGCAAAGGCAAGAGAGGGAAGCCAAAGAAAGAGAGGAGAAAGAAAGGCAAGATTGCCAAACAGCAAGAGAAAAGGAAGAGAAGCAAAGGCAAGAGGGGGAAGAGCAAAAAAAAATTGACAGTGAAAGGCGAAAGAGGCAAGCAGTAAGACAAAGGGAAGAGGATAGAAGAGAGAGAGAAGCCAAAGACAAAGAGGAGAAAGAAAGGCTTGACAGACAAGCAGCAAGAGCCACAGAAGAGAAAGAAAGGCTAGAAAGGCAAGCAGCAACAGAACGGGAAGAGAAGCAAAGGCGAGAGAAAGAAGCCAAAGAAAGAGAGGAGAAAGAAAGGCTAGAATCCCAAACAGTGAGAGAAAGGGAAGAGATGTATAGATGGGAAAGGGAAGCCAAAGAAAGAGAGGGGAAAGAAAGGCAAGAGTGCCAAACAGCAAGAGAAAAGGAAGAGAAGCAAAGGCGAGAGAGGGAAGCAGAAAAAATAATGGACAGGGAAAGGCAAAAGGGGCAAGTAGCAAGAGAAAGGGAAGAGAAGGAAAGAAGAGAGAGAGAAACCAAAGAAAGAGAGGGTAAGGAAATAATTGAGAAACAAGCAGCAAGAAACACAGAAGAGAAAGAAGGGCGAGAACAGCAAGCAGCGAAAGATAGAGAAGAGAAGCAAAGGCAAGAGAGAGAAGCCAAGGTACGTAAAGAGACAGAAAGACGAAAACTGCAACAAACTATCAGGAATTTGACAAAATCCTTGGGTCTGGGAAGTTTCCTCAAAAATACATTTTAAATGAAAACAAAATATTGTCAAATTCCCTATACTTTGTGATGTAAAACCAGTAACCGTCCCATTCTCATAGTTCCTGTCCAACTTGAAAGGGTGTGGCAGATTTTCGAACTTGAAGGTGTGATTACATCCTGAGTGATTTCAATATTAACAGATCTTTTAAAAAGTGAAACTTTATAGTAATGTTTTCTTATTGTCCCTATAATTACAGTATATAGAGAGCTGTGACCTACCAAGAAACTCAACTAATTAAAATATGCTGGATCAGAGGTCAATAAATTATTGAAGGGCTGTGTGCAATAAGGGTGTAAGTAACTCCTGATCACATTCTAAATTCTTCATAAGGAAACAGAGAATGTAAATGAGAATTTAGAATGATTGTGATCAGGAATCACTTGTTCTTCAATAATTATTGAATCCTGGCCATAGAGGCGAGAGATGAGTGTTCACACCACTCAGCTATCCATGCTTCCCCAAAGAAAGCCTTTTTGTTTTAATTTCTTTTACAAGCTGTTTAGATTTGAAAGGACAATCAAGAAAACAAGGAGTGCAAGTCTATAATCAAAATAATTGTGTTTCTAGATAAGATCAGCAAGAGTAAAAAGAGTTCCAAGTGCCCCAAGCAACAACACATTACTCGTCAAGGTCCAAACCCCTGCTGGACTTCGAGTAAATAGGTTCCATGCAGATGACTGCTTTCAGGTACATTTGTACATGTATAATAAAATGGGTTAATTTTAATACACTAATAATCATATACAATTGGGATTTACTTTTTTCATTGTAGGTGACATACTATTATACAATGTAGTTGTATTTACATGTATGAAAAGCAGTTTCAGCTGTATTGATCCAAATGCCTCACTTCAATGCAATGAAGCACAATTCAAACTGTGTATCTTAATTAGTCATGCTTGTTTTAAAGATGGTGTTGGTGTCATACATGTACAAGGATAATGGTTTCACTGGTGTTTCATTACATTGAAGTGAGGCATTCGGTTCAATACCATTGAAACTGATATTACATGTATTAGATGCAACTGTAATATCAGCAATTAAAATTGCACTTGGAACTGTATTATTTATATACAATGTACATGTTTCGTTCACCCTCCTCTGTTTTCCTATCTCCCCTTATCACCACCTTCCCCTACCCCACCCATATAATCAACTATTCTAACTATCATATTTATTTTAACTTCACTGTGGTGATTAATGTGAAGCACCATACTTATTTGCTATATACATGTACTGTATCATGCATGGTGCTACAAGTAACCGTGCAGTCACCTGCCATCTTGTCAGGAGCAAAGCCTTGTAGCATCTTGAAATTTCACTAAAACTCAACTGTATAGAAATTGATTATACAAACCCAGTACACAAAATACAAGTAAAAAATTACGATTCCAAACAAGGGGCCGGAGGGTGTGCATAGTAGCTACATGTATAATTTACATGTATTTACCAATAATACAGTATGTGAATCCCCCCAAAAATATCTACATGTACATGTACACTATAGTTAAAAAAATTACCTGAAAACCAAAATCATCAGCAACACACAGTTATTTTTATACAACTTCAAAGGTTTTAAAGTACTGATAATGTACATGTAATTATACTTTGTAATATACAGGCAGTGTATGATTGGTTGGGATCAGACGAGAGCTTGCCACTCCATTTTGTTCTGAAACAGACCGACGGTACGATTCCTGGTACAAGTGAAATAATTGCGTATTCACAATTATTGTGGCTTATTGAAAAGGTACATATAGAGGGGTATAGCTATGAATAATGCAGGAAACCTGGAACACCTATTGAACTATAATAATAAGAGGCACAAGTTTTTCATTGACACCACATTCTTGTCTTTTTCATACATGAATTTTGCAAGCACTACTTGCTGACAGTACATGTTTGAAACTACAATAAGTTATTTTATTTAAAAGCAATGAAACAGGAAATAAAGGAAAAGTATAGAATTTGGTGGCTCTTGATTTTACATCATTTAGATAAAATGTTGTGTTTTTGTTTTAAACAAGTGAGATTATATCTCGAATTTTAATTTTAAGCAAAACCATTTTTAACTCGGAAATAAGCAAAATTAGTGTCTATAATTTTATGCATTGTGTTAGTTCAAAAATTTGTTTAACAATTATTACAACTGACAGGTCCGCATTCTAAATTAATGGCAGTTGAATAAAAATGCCATTTAAAACTAGACTAGAATTATATATAATATATATATAATACTTGTTTAACCAAAAGCATTATTTCCCTATTCCATCAATTTAGCCTGAAGACCAAGTGAGGATGTGCTTAAATGAAACAGTAAGTACAGAGCTTATGAACTTTGTGCTTACGAGTGGAGGTGTAATAGATAATAATAAAAATATATGCAGGCAGAGGTTCAAAATATTTTTGAGTACTTAGGAGGTCGACATAGAAAAGTAGGCATACAATGTATGTGACAGAACTTGGGACCAAAGCAAAAGTTTCATTGTTTGTTGATAAATATATAATAACTGGAGATATACAAAAAGTGAAAGTTGGAGATGTATGAAGATTGAAGCTGGAGATGTATAAAGGTCAAAGTTGGAGATGCATGCATGTACATGTGAGCTTGAGCTTATTGGGAATGTTGTTACTTGTCAGTGACTTAGTATCTAACCATAGGATTGCATTGGAAACTGAGACATTTATATATTGGAAGCAGATATTTGACAACTGCATTGAAACAGACGCTTTTTGATTGCAAAGGAACCTAAAACTTTCTGAAAGTTGACGCTGTATCTGCAACACAAAAAGTGAAAGTTGGAGATGCATGAAGATTGAAGCTGGATATATGTAAAGGTCAACATTGGAGATGCATACATGTGAGCTTGAGCTAATTGGAAGTGACAGTTGTTGTCAGTGGTTTAGTATCTACATTTGTAACAATAGCATTGCATTGGAAACTGAGACATTTATATACTGGAAGCAGATATTTGATGACTGCATTGGAAACAGAAGCGTTTAAATGCAGAGGAAGCTGAAACTTTCTGAAAGTTGACGCTGAATCTGCAATACAAAAAGCGAAAGTTGGAGATGCATGAAGATTGAAGCTGGATATATGTAAAGGTCAAAGTTGGAGATGCATACATGTGAGCTTGAGCTAATTGGAAGTGTTGTTGTCAGTGGTTTAGTATCTACATTAGTAACAATAGCATTGCATTGGAAACTGAGACATTTATATACTGGAAGCAGATATTTGATGACTGCATTGGAAACAGAAGCTTTTAAATGCAGAGGAAGCTGAAACTTTCTGAAAGTTGACGCTGAATCTGCAACACAAAAAGCGAAAGTTGGAGATGCATGAAGATTGAAGCTGGATATATGTAAAGGTCAAAGTTGGAGATGCATACATGTGAGCTTGAGCTAATTGGAAGTGTTGTTGTCAGTGACTTAGTATCTAACCATAGGATTGCATTGGAAACTGAGACATTTATATACTGGAAGCAGATATTTGATGACTGCATTGGAAACAGAAGCTTTTAAATGCAGAGGAAGCTGAAACTTTCTGAAAGTTGACGCTGAATCTGCAACACAAAAAGTGAAAGTTGGAGATGCATGAAGATTGAAGCTGGATATATGTAAAGGTCAAAGTTGGAGATGCATACATGTGAGCTTGAGCTAATTGGAAGTGTTGTTGTCAGTGACTTAGTATCTAACCATAGGATTGCATTGGAAACTGAGACATTTATATACTGGAAGCAGATATTTGATGACTGCATTGGAAACAGAAGCTTTTAAATGCAGAGGAAGCTGAAACTTTCTGAAAGTTGACGCTGAATCTGCAACACAAAAAGTGAAAGTTGGAGATGCATGAAGATTGAAGCTGGATATATGTAAAGGTCAAAGTTGGAGATGCATACATGTGAGCTTGAGCTAATTGGAAGTGTTGTTGTCAGTGACTTAGTATCTAACCATAGGATTGCATTGGAAACTGAGACATTTATATACTGGAAGCAGATATTTGATGACTGCATTGGTAACAGAAGCTTTTAATTGCAGAGGAAGCTGAAACTTTCTGAAAGTTGACGCTGAATCTGCAACACAAAAAGTGAAAGTTGGAGATGCATGAAGATTGAAGCTGGATATATGTAAAGGTCAAAGTTGGAGATGCATACATGTGAGCTTGAGCTAATTGGAAATGTTGTTGTCAGTGACTTAGTATCTCACCATAGGATTGCATTGGAAATTGAGACATTTATATACTGGAAGCAGATATTTGATGACATTGCATTGGAAACAGAAGCTTTTAAATGCAGAGGAAGCTGAAACTTTCTGAAAGTTGATGCTGAATATGCAACACAAAAAGTGAAAGTTGGAGATGCATGAAGACTGAAGCTGGATATAATTATGTAAAGGTCAAAGTTGGAGATGCATACATGTGAGCTTGAGCTAATTGGAAGTGTTGTTGTTAGTGGTTTAGTATCTACATTTGTAACAATTAATAGCATTGCATTGGAAACTGAGACATTTATATACTGGAAGCAGATATTTGAAGATCTGCTGCACTGTTGTCAATATGAACAACGGTCTCGAAGGCATTAAATTTTACATTAAATTACATTATATTTTATATTTATATTTATATGAACTAGCTAATTATAATATACTATTATATTATTATAGGTATTGTGTACTATTTATAACACGAGCGACTGAATTATATCGGATATAAAATGTAAATTTGTAATATACAGTCAATGTACTTTTAAAATTGAAAACATTTCTGAATTGTTGATGAAGAAACCCTATACTAGCTATAGTAAATTAGTATAGTGTACTGATAAAAATATTATATTTAGTATTAAATCTTAATTTTCGCCCATGATACTTCCACTTTTTTTTTAAAGGTAACTTTTCGAGGAAACTACCGTTCTGAAAGCAAGGACACAGAACGAGAAACAGTGATTGTTGATGAAGGTAATCACTTAGACTCTTAATACACACATTATGATAGAGAATATATGCATAAAGTTAATTAAGATAGCACTTGTCTTCACACTCCTTAAAACTAGACAAAAAAGTCTCGTTTCGATCGTTACATCCCCATACAGACTTCATCCCTAAATTTGTCATTTCAAGAAATTTAGGTCTAACTTAGACAGTAAAATTTAGTCTTGTCTGGGGACGTAGCGATCGAAACGAGACTTTTATGTCTAGTTTTAAGATTTAACTATAAGTCTGTACGACAAAAATAGGAATATAAACTATAATTAATTATTAACTTAAGTAACTTAGTTGTAACTTTATACAGTTATACTTATACTAGTTATATAATTAAGCCATCGAAGGAATATGATATTAAACTTACCTTTTCAGTCTTCTACTTCCCTTTCGACTTTCGTTGCATGAAATTCCAACAATTTCTCATCCCATATTTTGACTGCCAGTTATATATGGTTTCCAATAGGCAATACACGACCATTTCACATTTGGCTGGTTTCTACTCGTTTCCCATCTTTTGACGCCATCTTGGATCCCAGGGGTCTTCGCGCGCCTAATCCAAGATCACACAAGCATGCAGTCGATGTAATAATCATTTAAAACGTTACAAATTTAAATGCCACAATCCACGTCGTTGCCGAATAATTGATAATCAATGATACACGTACTACCTAGATGACTAGTAATCCTCAATTCTAGAAACAAAACTTTAAGGATTAAATAAAAACGTAGTAATACTTATTCTAAATAAATTCTACTTTAATACAGAAGAAGATATTGTGGTGACATCCGAAGCCGAAAAGATCAACGTGGAAAAAAGAAAAGGGAAAATGGACAGAAGAAGGAAAAGAAGAAGAAATAACGCGAAAGAAGAAAATAATAAAAAAAGGAAGGAATAAAATGTAATATGATGGAAGAAGACATCCATTTAAAGTGCCTATAAGCCCTAGCCAGAAATCATTTACTTGGGCGAGTGTCTAATCTTTTTCAACCATTTTGAGGCGATTTATGTTCATAGCACTGCTATAAAAAGCACTACAAATCCTTGAAATGACGTCATTTAATGAACTGAGTTGAAAAATTGAATTTCTTCATTTATATAGTTGTTTTACAGGTGTAAGACATTGCATACTTACAATATTAGAGAATGATCTTTTATTAAGTAGAGCTGACATAAAAACAGAGCAAAAGGCTATATATAGTTTGTCCCTGAAATGACGTCATTGAAATATGATTCCTTCATAAACGAAATTGACAAACCAACAATGATTATTTTTCCTATGTCGGTCATTTCGTTTTACAGTTTAACTTGTAAATCAACGATAACTGGCTAGGGCTTATAGGCATTTTAAATAATTTATCCTTTGACTATCTATTGAGAATATACCGATTTCGCATTCCTCAATGTTGTCCCAATTACAGAACATGTGAAAGCTCTCCAGAGTTCTACAAATTTATGCATTTTATAGCCTTTGGAACCCCTAGGGTATTCACGGTACATCGATTGTACTTGTATACCACAAATGACCAGTGAATAGTGGTAGATCTCATGTTTTGCCGTATACCTGACGAGCAAATAAACCTGCTTGTGTACATGAGATATTGCAACATAAATTCGCTCTTGAATTAAAAATAATCATTAATTGGCTTTTGCTCTAGTCGCTATTTCTAGAACGTAAATTAAACAATGACATTCTTAAAACCAATCAAGGATAAATAAAATAAGTATATACCACACCTGTGAATATCACTTTTCGCGCGCGCTTTGATTGGCTACTCAATCAGTGAATATTATAGGTAAATTCATTGCCTGACGAGGCAGGCAATGAATTTACCTATAGAATCCCATAGCACGACTCAAAATCGCGCGCTGATTGGCTAACGAAGCGTTTAATATTTTGTGGAATTCAACGGTTTGAAAAGCTGTATTCAACGATATACAGGAAGCCCGCGCGTAAATATTTTGTTTATTTTTATTATCGCGAACAGAGACACAAATCATGTTAAAATTACAAACCAGGATATTCACAAAGTTAACAGTAGTCAAAGAACGAAAAAATTATATATCTTTTATTTTGTTTTTCACGAGAAATGATATGTTTTGGCCTTCGACTGAAAGGCAAGAGTGACTCTACTATAAAGGAGACTAGCTAATCCGAGGAATCGACAAAAACAACTGCAGCAAAAAGGTGCGATTTTGAACGGAAAAGCTGGACAGGGGCTTCGTGGATTTGCTGATTTAATTCATGTAATATTCACACAGAGAAGCTAAATGACTGAAAACAGTAAAAACAGGACGAAAAGCACGGCTACAGAACGGTACTAAAATCGTGGTACAAGGAAAATTGTGGAAACGAGTGGACTGAACACAAGTATTAAACATTCAACAGTTTAAAAACAGGCTTATTTATTGTGAGACAGAAATTGAGCATTAACATTTGGTACTGAATTTGCTTAGAAAGTAAGGAACACTGGCTTAATTCTTACAAGTTTATGCGTATACTTGTGCAGCAGCTCTTCGGTTTGTCAGGTTCAGTTTAGATTTTCACTTATCGACAACTGGTTTCACAAACATTCACAATTTTGTCTTCAGTTAATGCACTTTCGCTTTCTTGGTAAAGATTAGATCGAAATTAAGTGTACCTAAATAAAATACAGGTGTTTTCGTGCATAAAAATCCAGTTTTTATGTCGGAAAACCAAATTTTGTGAGCAACGACTGCACTTTTAGTTGAACATCGTGTGAGTTTCAGTCTAATTTTAGCTTGATTCCTATTCGCTCGTTAGTTTACCGCGCAATGGGTTCCTGGCGCGTGGCGGGAATTTCAGCAACTTTCAGACTGAGTATATTCTTTATTTATTTTCGTAAATCACTAGATGCAATGGGATTCTATTTTTAAAATATTCAGCTCCGAGCGAAGCAGCGATCAACTCGCGCGCGTTTTTTGTCCATTTGGCAGAAAATAAAATAACTAATTGGTGCTGGCTATTTTCCTGCAGTGTGGTATATACTAAAACAACTATTCACCTCAGTGTCGGTCAATAGTGGTAGATATTTACCTCCACTTCAGTGAATAATTGTTAAACATTTGTTCTATTTCAAACGGCGGAAGACGCGCTTGGTGTAGTGGTCATGACGTCTGCACTACCAAGGACTACACGCAAACGGTTACGAGTTCGAGCCCGAGTAGGGGCAGTAGGGGCGCTCAAAAATTACTTTACTCTCGCTTACCTTCTGATCTTGTTTACCTGTGAACCCTAGCTCTAGGTGAGTGAGAACCCGTCGTTCACCCGTGAACTCGTCCGATGGTTAGGGTTCGTTTTGTGGTTCGAGTTAGGATTCGTTTCGGAATTAATTAATGTTTAATTTGCGTTCTAGAATGAGCGATTATTGATAATAGAAGAGCAAAAGCCAATTACTGATTATTGGTAATTCTAGAGCGAGGATACGTTGGATATTATTATTCCAGTGGTAGATTTCAGTAAATAGCCACCACTAGTCACCTGAGGTCAATAATTCATTGTTAACTAATCACCACTGAACGAAGCAGCTATTTTTGTCCATTTGTCAGAAAATAAAATACGTTTTTGGCGCTGGTTATTCACTTGTGTGGTATATATTAAAACAATTATTTACCTCAGTGTTTCAACTGATGGCACCCCTTATTTTTGTTGTGTGAATGATCACTCTAGGGTTCTTAGACCCTTTCGATGAAAAAGTTAGGAGTGACGTGCCCAGAATGCTTATCGTGTACACCGGGCTGATGGGTACGCTTACCGATTATTACAAAGTTTCCTGCGTTTGTGTAATGTGATGATTCATGCATTACCGACAAACAAGCACTGATAATAATTAATTTCATCTCAACTTTATGAAATAGAGTATACCAGGAGCCCAATACCAGGAGCGTGCATCCCCCAGATTAGGTCTGTCCAACAGCAGAACAGATGATGTAGCTCTTTTTAGCCTTGTTTCCCGCGAGAAGAAACAAAGACCGTCACTTTTAACCAATCAGGATGCACTGAAGAATTGTAATTGACACGGTTCAAACTGCTAAAAATACTAAAGCGCAAGAGAGCAAAAGACAACGTAATCGCATACCAGAACTTCGCGACTATAAATAGCCACATCGTCTACTGTGCTGTGGGCGCTACCCATCACATAGGTACGCTCCTGGTAATGGGCTCCTGGTGATATATACTATAAATAGCCACATCGTCTACTGTGCTATGGGCCCTACCCATCACATAGGTACGCTACCCATCACATAGGTACGCTCCTGGTAATGGCTCCTGGTAATGGCTCCTGGTAATGGCTCCTGAGTATACATATTTCAAAAAAGGTTGTCACGTACGAGCGACAAGCGACAAAGGTTGTCATTATAACTTGCGGCAGGTATGCGGAATGGAAATTGTTATTAATATTTTTATTAAAGCGTTTGACTAAAAAACAAACGAATTCACCAGACTAATAGCAACAACCATAATTCTATTCTCTTTCTCTTCGCTCAGGCGAATAGAAAACATTTCTATTGACATTAATAATGACAATGAGACAATATATTGGAGGGAGCCGCACGGAAGTCAGCAACGTTTTATTGAGACGTACAGAATGTGTTACAATTTACAATCATACAAGAAAACAGAAAAGCAGCTAGGAACTAGGGCCGCTGAAAGTGCGACGTCGAGTGGTTTATAAGGAGTATGAACGTCCCAAGGGGTCGACGATGATGATAAGTTTATTACAAATAAAAAAATCATCCATTTCGGTCTGGGGTATGTCGCTTATCGTTTGTCCTGGACAACCTTTAATGTAACAGGTGTATACTTTTCGTTTTCAGTTGTAATTTGCCACTGATAGCGATGACTTCAGACTCACTGCGCAGTGTTGGTTAAATATCCAATGATTGCACCTAAGGATAGCGGGATACGGGATACTGAATCGCAAAAGCGTAGCAGCCATGAACATTGTTGGTATAACAAGAGTAGCTAATGAGGCATCGTTTTCCCGCCGCTGGTACATCCCACCATCTAAAAATATATCTACTTCTGAAAACGCCGTGACACCTACATCGGAGATATGTGCGCTCCTCCGGCAATGACGACGAGTCATCATTAATCAGCGGCAAATTGCAAATACGAAACTATTTCTCCCAATCAAGTATTAAAAATATATACGATAGCAAGTGATTCAATGTTTTCGATAAAACTAACCACGTTACCAGACAACATGGATGCATTACTCTATTGTCTTCAGTGCAGTTGTCCTGGATGTCAACGGTCTCGTTTCTTTAACGTACTGGCAGCCATCTTGAATAAAATTATTTAGCCGAGGCTGGGCCCTTTGACTGTTTTGGGTTGTAGTATTCCAAATGAGTGAGATTAAAAGAAAGACAAAAACAGAACTCAGTTATCCTTTTTATTCAGAGACTATATATGTACATGCCATTAATCCAAATTCTGATATTACTCGTGATAAACTCGGAGACGTGTTATGATCCATCCCTTATTTCTAGTTTATTTGCGCGTCGTATGTATGGCAAAACAATTTCGAGGGCTCTGGGACTATAGATTTTCGCAATTCCTCGTCGCGAGTCAATTTGTCAAATGGTATGAAAATGGAAAGGAAAAAATCCTGGATGATCACACCTCCCTCCATAATATTTGACCTGCAAATTTTTGAAATCGAGCACGATTTCGACCTGCAAATTTTTTAGCACGATTTCGAGATTGACATCGAGCACGATTTCGACCTGCAAATTTTAGATCGAGCACGATTTCGACCTGCAAATTTTTGAGCTCGAGCACGATTTCGAGATTGACAACGAGCACGATTTCGACCTGCAAATTTTAGATCGAGCACGATTTCGACCTGCACGATTTCGACCTGCATGGATCGAGCACGATTAGTTATCGTCTACGATCTCGTGATCTAACCCAGATAAGTAAATTGATCCCATATTCCTTATCAAAACATAGGAACCGACGAGAGCTCATTTTCCTACGGTGGCCCGGTCAGGTTACCACGTTACCACGTTACCACGATAGAGCCTATCGTGGTAACGTGGTTTTGAACGAAATTCAAAACCACGTTACCACGATTAGGAACCTAACGTGGTAACGTGGTTTTGAACGAAATTCAAAACCACGTTACCACGTTAGATAAGTCCGCGTGGAACCGGGCCTCGAAGCACATGGTTAACAAAATGGCGGAGTGTAAGGAAGGCAGTGAATCGAGCGGAGATTTGCCCGGAGATTTTCATCTGTTTGAAGATGAGGTAAAGCTCAACAAGCCAACTTTAAATTTTACAAGACTAACCTCATCCTGACTGCATGATATGTGAGCAACAGAGATAATATAAGCGTATATGGGTAGCCTGCAGTGAAATATTCACGTATGACGTCCTGCACTACAATACAAAAAGACCCTCCTATAAATGTAATTGTTTTTATCATATATATAAGCTTACGACTGCCACTGACAACTGATTAAAATTTAAAATGTCTCAATCGTTGAGGGATCTTTGAAATAAACACAGCAGTATATAAAATGCTAACCATTCAAATGCGTTGATATCGGAAAATCTGGTGGAATCGGGATTCTCTGTTGACTACTGCTCAACGGAAACCATAAAACAAAAAGAAAACTAACTAAAAGACGAGGCTTTGCCATTATATCAGTCATTTTTGTCAACCATGTGCTTCGAGGCCCAGTTCCATGCGGACTTTCCTAACGTGGTAACGTGGTTTTGAATTTCGTTCAAAACCACGTTACCACGTTAGGTTCAGTCCTAACGTGGTAACGTGGTAACGTGGTTTTGAATTTCGTTCAAAACCACGTTACCACGTTAGGTTCCTAACGTGGTAACGTGGTAACGTGGTTTTGAATTTCGTTCAAAACCACGTTACCACGTTAGGTTCCTAACGTGGTATCGTGGTAACGTGGTAACCTGACCGGGCCACCGTATTTTCCTGCTAATTCCCACGGTCAAACGCAGAAAAATACCGTACTCAAACATGATGGTCGTGATGCGCGGTGGCCAAGCTCGGTTCACTGAATACAAAGAATACGACTCAGTTGGAGTAAAATGGTCACGCAACTGCGTAGCCTGCGTAACGGCGCAGGCCAGCAATTGCGTGACGGTTTAATAACAAATAAACTGATATAGTTCTTAATTTTAGTTGTATATTAATATTACATTAGTATTCAGTGAAGGTAGGGGAACAAAAACGCCGACTTGTGAGTGTTAGCCAAATCCATTTCATCGATACAATTCCAAAAAATATGAACTGGCTATTTTCTGAGGATACACAAATATATTTATTCTAAAAAGAACACGTTATTACTAAAGAGCTCTATTATTGTGCAAAATATGATGCACCAGTATTTCGAACTGTAAAAGTTAAAACAAGCGACATTTTCATAAATGGTTTTATACTATTTATTTCCCGCCAATTTTTGGTGAGAAAATTACCAAAATTCAAAATTTAATAACTTTCGTTTACTTCAACCAATCGAGAACGGGTTTTCGATTATTTCATTCTCATGAACAAGAGATGTTAAAAAGATATAATAAATCGTTTTCAGAGGTAATAAAAATGTATAATAAACCTATTAGAAAAGGATATATGACGTCAATGTGACGTCATAATGATGGCTATATAATTAGTTTAACTTATCAGACTATGTTTTGTTACACTCCTTTACACACCTACTTAAATTCATTCTTCTATGTCGAAAACTTAAAAAAACAAAAACGCCGATTTTACGATCATTTGTGCCCGGCGTGGTCAGACACCAGTCAGAAAAGCAGTTAGGGCACTTCGGCTACCATTATAAAACGCGTGCCTTGAGTTTCTTTGATTTGGGGTATTTATTCTAAAGTGGTCAGAACCATCCCTTACAGGTCTAGCCTCATTGTCGCTCTTAACATTCTTCCTGATCTCGATACCGTTGTTGTTTGGAGTCTGAGGAGAGCCAGTTCATCTGTGTCAAGATTATTATCAATCTCGTCCCTGACCAGTCCCCAACGTGCGCGCCATGAGCTGACAGTCTGATTACCCAGGAGGCACCGCGAGAATGAAAACGTTGCCTTAAAATGTGCCAATTTCTATAATTATTGGAAAACAAGGCACTGAAACCTCTGGAGAACTATCACGTGGTCTGAAATGGGGCAACAAACAAGCAAGCTGAAAGGGTCTATTAATCTCTGAAATGTTTTACAACACTTAACTGCTAATTTTTACCTAACAGCTAGCACTTAAATTCTGGGCTTAACACTTAACACTAAAAAAAAACCGAGGCAATGACAGTTAACAGTAAACCCCATCTACACCATCTTGGCGGTAAACAGCCAACATTGCAAACAGTCAAAATCCCTCATTTGACCTCCTCACAGTGTGTGATGGTAGAGCATTTCAACAATATCAACAACGCAACACTGCAAACCTATGGCACTTTGATGCAGCAGTACAGGCATTTTCTTTCAGTTTCCGTGGATTATTATTGGACCAAAACCAAAACTCCTCCTCCGGCCGGCAAGTCCAGCCAGACTAGCTGACTGTGCGATTGGATCGCCACATCCCTTTCGTAAATGTGAGAATTTTCCAAGGAAAGCCCTGTAAAGCCCTAGAATAGCTGAACATCTTGGTATTTCATTCAAAGAAACCTTTGGTTTCAGCAAAATAATGGTTAAGAATGGCCCCGAAGAACTTTGCCTAGCGCCTCCACAGAAAACAACCAAGATCCGGCGGGTTACGAATCTGATTGGTTGATCCTGTCACGTGTTGGGAATCGAACAATGGACTCCTGTGTAATTTGATTGGCTGCCGTCGCCAAACAGCGACACAAAAAATAATAATGTTAAAACACTTGCGAATTCTGACTCGTGCCTCGGCCGAAGGCCTGGCCCGAGTAATAAAATAATATAATAAACATAGGGCCCCTAATAGCAACTCGTGGATGGTCTGAGTTATTTTGGCATTTACTAAAAATCACGTGACCGATGACGTCATCGTTACATCAGCACCACTAAGTGATTGACAGGGACCCACTACCATGTCTGACCAGGTTTGAAGTGTCTGGCATTAGAAGGGCACCGTCAATACATCTTCTCCAGCATGACCAAATCGTTCAATTATTGGACGCGTACCATAAATATCCGTCAATATATCTTCAGAAAATCAAACGTCATTCGGAAAGCCAATGGCGAGTCGTCGATCCACACCATAAAACGATGAATAAATTATCTCGCCTGATGTCCACACCATAAAACGATGAATAAATTACCTTGAACCCCTAACCCCAATAACTCGTTCTGCGCTTGCGCTTTTTTCACTTCATAGGCACTGTAACTCACCCAGTGTTATTTACTGTTTCTGATCGATATTTACTGATCGTGAATGGGATGTACCAGGAGGGAGGGGATGACTCTAATTGTTGTCGCAATAGACTTTTTGGCGACTCCTCACTACCAGTGTGACGTCACATAGCAACGCAAGTGCTCTCTTCTCAGTTCGGCGTAGATGGTATTTAAGTTAGGGACAAAAGGAGGTCAAAAGCAGAGGTTTAACCTTACTTTTTTCATCAATTTCATGTAAGTGTTGATGCTTTGTGTTCAATATTACACATTTAACCTGGTTTAACCCTTTTGTTGTTTGAGTACTCGCTCTGACAAGAAGTTAATTGAGCTATTGTCATTTTGCGAGGAGGCCATCTTGGTTCAGGGCGAACAAAACTTGGTTTACACATTTTCAGATTTCTCAGGATAACGGGTGAATTTGTAATCCAAAATAGGAGGTTTTATTCGTAAGTTGTTGCTCTTGTAGTAAAGCTAAAGTATACGGCTTGTGCATGTTTAGTTGTGCTTAACAATCCTTTTGAGTACAGAAATTGTAATTTGCTCGTTTGTTTGCAGTGTACATCTACGTGTATAAACGATTGCCTACCGCACAAAAAAATACAATTAGGCTTAAAACTATTGTTTTAGTCCCACATTTCAACCTCAAGAAATTTATGAGATACTTGTTCATCAAAAGCGTACGTAGTTTCATTGTTTTCTGGGGTTTAAAACAAAAATAATAGGGTCTTTGTTTATCAGCAGCTTCCCACAGGGAGGGGTAGACCCAGGCCGAGGGGATATGTTGGGTTTGTTTGAAGTTCCAAGATAAGGCAATGGGAATTCGTAATATTGTAATCTCACATGAGAGGGATTTTCTGCTAAGGAAAACATGACCACCCCATGACCACTTCAGAAATAAAGACTGACCGGATCGTCTCGGTTGTTGGGTTTAGCTTCACAGAAACTGTTTAAAAACAACTCAATCCCAGAAGTCCAATTTTCAAAATGGACCCTTTCACCGAAGAGATACATTTATTCTTTCTTCAGACAATGATTATAACTGAAGCATTCAGAAGAGGTGAAACTGGTCTAACTGAACAAAATACTTCAAATGGGAAAGTATTGCGTCAGTAAAGTATTGGGGAGCCGGGGTGGCGCTGTGGTTAAGCGCTTCGCCTCTCACCTCTGTGAGGCCCGGGTTCGATTCCCGGACGCGGCGCCATTAATTTGTGAGTTGAGTTTGTTGGTTCTTACCCTTGCTCCGAGGGTTTTTCTCCAGGTCCTCCGGTATTTCTCCCTCCACAAAAACTATCACGCTAAATTCCAATTCGATCTGTGGATTAGCCGGGTCCTGGCTTTGATCAGCCCCTATGGTTGTTTCAGGTCCTGACTTTGATCAGCCCCTATGGTTGTTTCAGGTCCTGACTTTGATCAGCCCCTATGGTTGTTTCAGGTCCTGACTTTGATCAGCCCCTATGGTTGTTTCAGGTCTTGACTTTGATCAGCCCCTATGGTTGTTTCAGGTCCTGACTTTGATCAGCCCCTATGGTTGTTTCAGGTCCTGACTTTGATCAGTCCCTATGGTTGTTTCAGGTCCTGACTTTGATCAGCCCCTATGGTTGTTTCAGGTCCTGACTTTGATCAGTCCCTATGGTTGTTTCAGGTCCTGACTTTGATCAGCCCCTATGGTTGTTTCAGGTCCTGACTTTGATCAGCCCCTATGGTTGTTTCAGGTCTTGACTTTGATCAGCCCCTATGGTTGTTTCAGGTCTTGACTTTGATCAGCCCCTATGGTTGTTTCAGGTCCTGACTTTGATCAGCCCCTATGTTTGTTTCAGGTCCTGGCTTTGATCAGCCCCTATGGTTGTTTCAGGTCCTGCCTTTGATCAGCCCCTATGGTTGTTTCAGGTCCTGACTTTGATCAGCCCCTATGGTTGTTTCAGGTCCTGACTTTGATCAGCCCCTATGGTTGTTTCAGGTCCCGTTTTTCAGAGTAGCAAGTCACGTGCTCAAAAGTCTTGTCGAGAAAAATGAGAAATATAGGGGACACTTGTCCCCCATTCCATACATTTCTCTCTCATTTTTATAATGTTAATATAACTGAGCTTACAAATATCAGCTTTTCAATGAATTCATCTCTTCCATCCAACTCTGCAACAATTTTTTTTCCAGTTTATACCCCCTCCAAAAAAATAATGGTTCGTCACTAACATTGCATTTGTTTTTAATTTATTCATCAGTTGTATTTGAGCTCTGAAATGTAAATAAAACAGTGAATTGGCTTCTGTTGCGTCCTGCACGATCCAAGATTGCAAAAGATAATCCCAGTGGCCGTGAATGATAAAACAATTATTGGACGAGGTTGAGCAAAATATCGGGATTAGTTAGTGGCGAGCAATCAATTATTTGCCGATGCCGAAATATTATACTTAGTCTGTGTGTCTAATAAATTAATCTACTGAATTCTATCAATAAGAAGGTCATAAGAAATAATGCCTAAGGCCAAGGGATAACATTTTGTTGTTAAACGAAGCCAGCGACTCGCAACCACGCACTTCATTGGTACGGAGTTCCATTATTTTGCACCATTATAGCTTAAGCTATTTTTCAGGACTTTTTGGTAGAATTTCGTAAATTGTAATTACTATTGGTTGCATATGATTCCCTAAATATATTAGACAATCTAAATAAGTGCTAAATTATGAAGAATCTTTATAAACGTTAATTTACGTTCAGCCAGAGTAATCCAGCCAAGGGAGCGTAGGGCTATTCCTGACTGATCAGTTGCGTTTTTGCAGCGCATAATTACCCTAGCGCATTTTGCAAACGTTGGGCAAAAGTTGAAATAAAGTCTTAACAATTATTTTGAATGGAAAATCAGGATCAGATCGCATCCGATTATTTCTTCACAATTTATTTTACTTTTTTCGAGTAAAGAATATTTTTCTCAAATGTGGACCTTAATTTGGGCAGGATGTCAACTGCGCGTCCTCGTTCCCAGTGCCTCCTCGACTTGCCAGAAACGCGTCAGTTAGCGCATGCGCCCTAATCTTTCAATTCGTTTCCGGTTTCACAACAGTTCATTCACGGTGAAGAGAAGGTGGTTGTGAAGTGTGGAGTATTCTATCGTCAGACCTTCGCATTTAAATATAGGTGAGAACAAGTTTGGTTTGTGTTTTGATTAGTTTTTTGTAAGTCCGTAAGTCTTGCGGTAATTAAGAACTTTGATAGACCCCCTCAGTCCTGTCCCCAAACTGACTCCATATTTAATAGCGTGGCACGTTCGATGTTCGTTCGTTTGAGAGAGCGACCCTGTACGTGCCACCAGTAGCGACGCTGAGTTTTATTAACCAAGAGTTCATGGTGTGTTTACCTCCGTGAGAAGCGAGGTGCAGTCGTAATGTGACGCGTGCTTCCTGCATGCAGTAGCTCAATGACTTGCTCAATCACCACCGTTCTGATAAAGAGCCAGCCCTCCAACTCGAAACGCTTCCCACGGCGGTTAGCATACCCTCAGTTGAACACTGAATGAATA
This sequence comes from Actinernus sp. WN-2022, assembly GCA_030867875.1. Lineage (NCBI taxonomy): Eukaryota > Metazoa > Cnidaria > Anthozoa > Actiniaria > Actinernidae > Actinernus > Actinernus sp. WN-2022. The sequence goes on from JAOWCC010001634.1 coordinate 63,733,194, forward strand.
AAGCCATTAGCTTCTCCGGTCCGGCAATGCAGACCCACAGAGAAGTCAAGCCAAAACATGCAACTTCTGCGAATGCCTCTTTCTTCCACTGCTACAAATTGTAAGCTTTCATGACAGCATTCCGATCATTCCTTTTCCATGGAGTGTTTCTTTGCTCGATACTCGTTCCGGTTTCAATTTGTGTACTTCGTTTGTACGAGAATCACTACCAGATATTGCCTACATGTATACAGCGGCGGAGACTTCCACGTTTCGGCAGATATTAGGTCTACCTTTCACTCTTGTTGTAGTCGCTTTTTCGCCGGTTTCCCTGTCATTCGGCCTGTGTTGATCAGTGAATAGTGCAGCATGTAACCGCTTTGAGAAAGTTTATCGCAAGAAAGAAGGACAGCGGATCCACAGAGTGACCGGACGAGAAGATTCAGTTTGGAGAACACAAGAAGTAAACGGTCAACAGGACACAGGAAGCAGTTACGCTGAGCGAGATATCTATACAGGCTGGCTACATTCCAAGTTGTTGCAATATACATATAATCTAGAAAACTCATAAGCAAATACCGTGGACAAAAATCCTGTTAAAATACGTTGGATCCGAAGTGATGACCTATGCAGCCAAAAATATAAACAATAACGAATGAAAAGTCCGAAGACTACAGCAAAGCTGATATACAACGTAAAAATCTAACACAAAGCACTACGGTTAACTAGGCCTGACACGAAAAGCGCTCGGACCAGATTGCAGCCATAGACAGCTGTTTCGTTCTTATTAGAACTCGTCAGTATGGCATAGCAAACAGTAAGCAGGCTTCGGTACCACTGCACCATCGACCCGGACTGAGCTAAAAAGCATCTAGTTTCGAGCAACAGAAATGCTTGGTTATCGGGTCACACGTCATTACGTGTGGCGAAAAGCCAAAACCAAGGAAATCTGAACTAAACGTTGCTGTAGTCTTCGGACTTTTCATTCGTTATATAATCTAGACCGGAAGTCAACTCGTGTTGCGTGACATTATGATTAATATACACGGAGTATTGCTTCATTCTATTGTATGGCGACCTAAGAGAGAGATTATAAAACCGAGATCTAAGTGAGTCGGTCTCAGAGTCTTATTATCAGCAATATAGCTATTGAAACACTGGTAATTAGGGCCAATCTGCAGTTCGAGTTCGAATCATTGTTTATTATATGTAGTTATGATAGGAAATCATGTTTACCACGTAGCACTAGTAAGTGTAAAGGATGTGATGTAAAGTCACGTGGTAAGCTGTAGTGCTAAGTGTGCACGCCCTACGAGGGAAAGAGAAAAAAATCTCTGACCGAAGTGGGACTCGAACCCAACGACCTCCAGGTTACATGTCTGGCGCCGAGTCTTAAAATGCAAGTGGTTATTTTTTGTTTTGTTGGGTGCAACAAAATGTGACTTTTGACCCACGTATTAAATTTCAGCACCAATCAGATCGCACTGTGCTGGTCACGTAACACTCGCCAGGTTAATTTCTGTACATAATTTAATACAGTAAATCAAAATGGTGGATCCGCGAGCAAATGTTTCTCAAATTTGGAGTCTCATCTCTCAAATGTAAGCAGTTTAATGTTTTATTACTCGGGCTGCCTGTGGCAGCACCGAGTCTTAAAATGCGAGCGGTTATTTTTTTTTTTTGTTCAGTGCAACAAAATGTGACTTTTGACCCATGTACTGTATTAAATTGCAAGTTCACCACCAATCAGATTGCACTGTGCTGGTCACGTAACACTCGCCAGGTTAATTTATTTACATAATTTAATACAGTAAATCAAGATAGTCGACCCGTGAGGAAATTTCTCTCTAATTTGGAGTCCCATGTCTCAAATGTAAACACTTTAATGTTTTATTTAACTTCACTCGTGCGAAAGCCTTCCAACTACCCTGGGTTCCAGAGGTTCTACTACCTCTCTCGCCGAATATTTAAGGCGCGAAGCGACGAGGAGCGAGGAGCGAAGCGACGAGCGAGGGAAACTACCTCTGGTGGCGCGAGCTGCAAGTCTCACTTCCATGTTCCGAGTAGATACAGAATCTGTATGTAGCAGTTGATTGGTCAGTTATAATTAGCATACTTTTATTGAAGGTGATTCGCTAAATCTACTCACGTGACGAAAACCGGTTTTGTCGGCAAACTATTTCCCACGGTCTACACCCGTGGAAAGACCGTGGGAAATAGTTTGCCGACAAAACCGGTTTTCGTCACGTGAGTAGATTTAGCGAATCACCTTCAATAAAAGTATGCTAATTATAACTGACCAATCAACTGCTACATACAGATTCTGTATCTACTCGGAACATGGAAGTGAGACTTGCAGCTCGCGCCACCAGAGGTAGTTTCCCTCGCTCGTCGCTTCGCTCCTCGATGGCGGCGCTTTGCGCCTTAAATTCGGCGAGAGAGGTAGTAGAACCTCTGGAACCCAGGGTACCTTCCAACAGGCTCAGGATATTTCAACTGGCGCTCTTGTTATTTATTTATGCTGAACCCGAGTGAATGTGCGATCGAAAAATATGCTTGGCTTGTTCGCTGCATATTTGAATTGTGCTGCTCGGTTTGCCGATACCACTGAACTGCAAATGGTCAAGATGCTATAAATCATACCTGAAGGCTGAAGAGAAATACATGGATATCAATATTTCAGTGTGAGTTGTGAAGAAGCTTTTTAAATACTACACGTGTGCATCGTGGTGGTTTAAGTCAAACATGGTCTGTTTAATTACGACAGCGAAGTTGAAGTTGAACAGAGAACTGCGAGTCAAATCAACTCACCATAATTTGTAAGCAACCGAGTGAATTCTGTTGGCTTGCTCGCTGTACTGGATTCTGCTTTTCGCTGTACATACAGATACCGAAACTACAAACAGTAAGATGACCTGGCTGAAGAGAAACAAGGTCTGTTCTAGATACCCGTAATCGGCGTATCTTGTGTGAGTTGCGACACTGTGTACATCTTGGTTATACAAATTAAAGGATTCAAATTAACACTACATTCAGACAGAGAGTTAATCTATACCGACACTTTGATATTCCAAGGAACTGGAATATCAACACAGTACAAGGTGAGGGAAATTTAAAGTACTGCATGACTTCATTGCTGTGTTCAATTAATCCACTTTCATGACAAGCGAACGTTTCTACTTTCGACACACGGTCGCTAAACTGTACGAAATCTCCAAGGATATATCCCTAATGTCCAAACTAAAGGGAAAAACTGAAAGAGGAAATCATTGTGACCAATCGACATACATATGAAGCTCCAGAAGTAATTATTGATTACATGAGAACCCATAGAGAAAACCGATAATAATGAACACGGACATTTGTGGCTTAACTGAACTCGCGCTACAGCATAGCTTGAAATGCTGTACGAGAACTCCCGTTTAAAAATTTCCTGATGCCGAAAGGACCGTAGCATCTTAAACAAGATATCCTTCTGACCAATCGACGTACATATTAAGCTGTGAAAGTATGTTTCCATTCCATAACAGCCGATAGTGCAAACTAGTAAACTGCCACTAGTAAATTAACCTTGAGTACTTTCACCGCCGTACTTCCACGAGTACTGAACTTTCTAGCGTCAAATGCATGTGTTACGTTTCCAAAGTTTAGGACAAGAAATCTTCCATAGAATGTTCAATTTTTTTTACAGCTGAGAACTGTATTATTAAACATAAGAAATAAAACAATGGTGCCATTTGAAGAATTATATCATGTCAAAAGTGCATAACGAAGAAATATATATCTACGGACGCGAGCAGCTCGATCGTTTCACTTTGGTCAAATTCGGACTGTTTATGACTGGAACCTGCAGTATAACAGAACAGCAGACTAAATTGTAAACGTGTGTTGCATGAATAAGTAGTGTTTACGAGAAAACAAAAATATTAAATTACATACATGTATATATACTAGGGGAGCAGAGAATGAAAGTCACCGCGCTACCGGCCACTCCTAAAGACTGCTAAATTCAGCTAATAATTCTTCCCTTTGGTTATTACTAAGAGGATTTCAAATGAAAGTGTATTTCATTTTCAATCTCATGTGGCCCGAGTGGAAGCCCAGATGGGCTCTTGTTTAACTTCACTCGTGCGAAAGCCTTCCAACAGGCTCAGGATATTGCAACTGGCGCTCTTGTCGGAGCCGAAGGACCGCGTTTTTTACCCAGATGGCCTGTGATTTTATATACGACACGACGCCGGAACTGAAGGACTCAAAGATCCACACATATCGAATTGGAATTTAGCGTTTTCCTTTCTGCTGAAACCAAGGCTTCTTCGATAGAAAGGGCAAGATGTTGTGTTTTTCTAGGAGGACAAAATATTTCTCGTTTAAGCTTCTCTTTCGCCACGGCTTTGTTATTTGAATCTCTGTGGATTGGTATACTCAAATATACTGCACAATACCATACAACTGAATAAGAAGTCTTTAACCGGCAAAGCCGAACTCAACTGAGAGTGAAAGTGAAACTGAACAGTGTCTTGGTAGGTCATGAATTAAGGTACGGTGAGGTTGAAATCATTGCGTGTTTATATCTACATTTCTTTGTCGATTTGTTGACCTCGCGGCGCTGATAGATTTTGCCATCGGACGGTATTCTTGTTTGAGGTACGTTTCGTAGGTTTTATGCCACATTTCATTTTACTCTCGGTCATAATACATACCAGCGCAAACACCGTGATCTGATATATAACCAACAGGCATTTCAGTTAATAAATATCAAATTATATGGACGCGAGCTGCGATAAAGAGCCGCAGGGTAGAATGAACAGTAGAGAAATATATCATGTGATAGCTTCATCATAGGTGGACAGGATACAACTTATAATATGGGACAAATATAAACATACATTTGAGACACTCATCTATTAGTACTCTGAAACTGGAGAACAGCAGACTAAATTGTAAGCGTGCGGTACATGAATAAGTAGAGGTCAACTTCTTTAATTTACATACACGAGAAATATATATACTGGGGGAGCAGAGAATGCATGTCAACGCGCTACCGGCTACTCCTAAAGACTGCTAAATTCAGCTAATAATTCTTCCCTTCGGTTATTACTAAAAGAAAATGAAAGTGTATTTCATCTTCAATCTCATGTGGCCCGAGTGAAAGCCCAGATGGGCTCTTGTTTTCCCATCAATGTAACAGCAAAAACATGTGTCACGACAAAAGCACAACAACATTTGATTGGCATTTGATGTAGAAATACACATGATTATCATGTGATCAGAATACACCTATTTTTGTCCCGGTCAAGCAACATTATCAGACCGTAAATTACGATGTCATTCGAAAATCGACTCGCAGAAGACTAAACACTTTAACCAAACGAAGACTACATCCACAATCCATTTCGGCTTGGGAATGTCGCTTGATCGGGACCACAGGAAACCCAAACTCTGTTTTAAATTATAAGGGTTTGTATGAGATTTTTAACGAGTATTTGGTTGTATCTGTTAGGCCAGAAATACTAAAATAAAATCAATGAAAACTTACCTGAAGTCTTTATCTGTTCTTCATTGGGCTCTATGCAATTTTAGCGAATTCTGTTGAAATTTAAATTGCATACAGGGTCAAGAAGTCTCGGGTTTTTTTTGGAGAGGCTTTCGGAGTCGCGCATTTTACTCTCTTTATTAGGGTTTATTGGAGTTACGGTTTTTTGGTGGCCTCTGCATGTGTTTTATAAGCTACGCGAACAACATCTAATTGGTTGAATGATGAATTCCTCACCTGGCGTGATCAAAGATACGTCGTAATAACTACAATAACAACAGTCTCGGGCTCTGATTTTGAAAAGGGACGAGCTCGGGCTCGGATTTTCATATCGCTCGGATTTTGAAAACGCAAGTCTCGACGTCTCGCAAAGTCTCGGATTTACCATTCGCCACCCTATAGGTGTATACCCAAGGAATCTTACATGGTGGCAGTGAGCAAGACCCCTAGCGCTTACAGTCAGCCATGGGCGAATCCGGCGAGAACACAGCACAGTAGTTGACCATATCGGACATACCAAGCGCCAACCTCAACCTATAGCCGCAGACAGCATTAGATTTAAAAGACACCGAGAAAGCCGAAAATTGGAAGACATTTAAGCAGCGCTGGCAAAATTATGCTATACCGGCTTACTCAGCTTGAAAAGCAGACAGAGGAATATAGATAAGAACTTACTAAGAACTGAAGTGGTTAAACTGGCCTACAACACTGAGGTTTGACCTACCGTATCCGAAGAAAACAGAAACATCCTCAGTGCAATAAGATGCCTTCGACAAGTTCGCAATCGGAGAAAATTGAACGAGATCTATGAAAGGTTATCAGTTCATCAGCAGAGGACAGAGAGAGGGGGAGTCCATCACCACATATAAAGGAGCTCAGAACACTGGCCCAAACATGCAGTGAACAGTGAACTGACTTCTACGCAGCTCAAAATCCTAGACCGACAGAAACGAGATGAAAATGACCACGAAGTGAGGGGCTCATCGAGATCATCCAAGCCTAGAACGTACAAACCTCAAAACAAGCCAAAACCACGATCAAAGGCTGATACGAAATCCGCCACTGATCGAGCTCCTGTTAAGTAATGGTCCGCGCAAGAGGTTACAGAAGATAATGCCGCTACTGTGGTAATGCACCTATCAATGTTAACCCCGAGGGGAGGGGGCGGGCAAAGGGTGGGGATTTGACAGATAGGGCTACCCCGAGGGTGGGGATTTTGACAAACATTGCCCGCTCCAGGTGGGGTTATTTATAGGAAACATAAGGAATGTAGGGCAGATATTTGATATTTTTGGCCGAACGCCTGTTGTCCCGAGAGTGGGGAATGTGATTTTTTTTGGGGAGAAAATATAAAATCCCCACCTCTTGCTCCCCCCCCCCCCTTTGTGCGATCGGCCGAGAAACTGTCCGGCATGGGGAAACCCTGTTCAGCATGCGGTATTGGTATTGGTGTTTGTGGTGGATAAGCCATTGCATTGATCCTTAAACGGCCTGAGTTTGATTTCAGTTCATGCAGTTTTTTTTATATACTGAGGATAACGTAAATCCTTCAGTTCCTTCTAAAATTTCTAATCGTTATAAGGTTTATTATTGCACACATTGTCGCATTATAAAATTAATTACTATGTGTTTACAATATACAATGATAACAATCTAAAAATGTACAAATAAATTACAATATCTAAACATTGGAAGAGACTTCAGAGGAAACTTCAGTGACTGGGCCATTACTAACTTCTAATTAACCGAGAGCGAGGTCTTTACGGGAAAATATCAGACCGAGGTCTTGACAATACATAAAATACCGAGGTTTGATATTTCCCGTAAAGACCGAGCGGACGAGGTTAATAAGATGTTTATTATATGGCACTTTTTTAGTTGGAAAACAAAAACAAAAAATATGTAAAGCCGGAAGTTAATATTTTACATCCGGTTAGCGCGCGCGTCTTGATTGTAGTTTTCGTGCCCTTTTGAGTTTTGTTTCACGACTCAAACCACAAAATGAACACAGTCGTGGAAGGTTCTAATCTATAAAGCCTCAAATCAACGTTATTTTTAAGAATTTATCGGTATGATTATAACTAAATTGAATTTCTGAAGGCAACACTGTTTTTGTTGTTGATGAATTGAGACGGAATAAGTTTTTCTAAAGAAAACATACGGACGAAAGGACGAAAAAACCTGTCAAACTGAAGTCAGTCTTTATCGATAGTTTCTCGATCAACACTCGTCACCTGTTTTGCGAACCTTGAACAATTTGTACCTGGCTATCACTAGAAAATCTGTAAGTGGTATCCTGAGACACTGCCAATGTTTGCAGCCAGAATGCAAATCTCGCTTGGCTGTTTTCCTCAGAAGTACTGCCGTGGACAACGAGTTGGAGCTTTGTCGGTTTGTCATTTTGTGTACAAGATATTTTCGCTTTACAGCAAAAAATGGACGTGACTTTTCGAAGCCCTTATTCCAAAAGATGTTGACTAGCCTTGGGGAATTTTCATTAGAGAGGAATTTTTGGATACTATTTGAAAACACGAAAGCCGGTGTTCCAGGCTCGTAAAGTCGTATACTTTGTCGTCCAATGAAGAAGTTGGATAAGTAACAGTTGGTCGAAGTCAGCTGGAGGTAAGGTTACAAATATTACGTTTTCCTTGTTTATCGACTCCAGGAACCGAAGATTTTTATGTCACTATCTATTTTTTCACATAACTTTTCTGTTTATTTACGAACCTCTCGATTCCTTGCTGGCTGTTCGGAGCCTCCACCGGCCTTTGCCGTTGGTCATGTTGTTTTGTTCACTATAACGTTGCTTTCTATTTCAGCAGGGTAATAAATACTTACTCATTTTGCACTTTCTCTTCGTTTTTCTCTAAAATTATGACAATTCAGCTGTGTTTTGGCTTATTAAAGTTTGCCGGGCATTAACATATCTCATAACGCCCGTGCGTGGGCATTACGGGAAATCTCGACCGCTAAACAGCCAATCAGAACGCGCGCTTTTACCGGAAGTAGCTCTTGCCATATAATAAATAATAATAATTTTAAAAGTAATAACAGTCAATCGGCTAAAGACCAATTGCATGAAAAGTATTCTAAATTCAACATAAATATTTAGAGTTGTGATCTAAAACAAACTAATTAACATTACAGGGAAAAAAGTGTCGCTTCGGATGTTCGTGAAAAATTTGTTCATTATTCATAGCGAAACATGAGGTAACAAATAGAACTGATTTTATGATGTAGTTGGTTAAACGGTACACGACAATACTACCCATTTCACTGTGTCAGAGATTAACTAGCCTGCGTACAGCATCCCCTACTTGAGGGAGAACGGCGATTACACGGAGGTCTTTATTAACAATGTTGTTTGGAGGTTGGGGGAAAATTGTTTTTACATAGGAGTATAACAGGGATCGAAGTAATGAAGCATTTGTTTAGTTCTGCTATGTTTCTCACCCTCTCTCCCTGCCAAGAGGCAAGAATATAGTGGTTAGTACCGAGCTTAACTATAAATTGCATTTATTAATCTCTGTTCAGACAATTAAAATCCCTGCTCAAATATTCACCTTAAATCCATGACTATGTAAGCGCTTCACTTGATCCTTCATGAGGGCAACAAGCGGAGTAACTTCAATGACAAATGCATTTTTCTTCCAAAAGCGCGAACCTGGCCGCGAGTTGGTTTGAAGGGGCCGCCAGTTGAAAATATCAGTGACCTTCCTGAGCCTGTTGGAAGGCTCACGAACACATCTTTCCCACGAATAAAGTTACATAAAGCATTAAGCTCTTCACATTTGAGAGATGGGATTCCAAATTTGAGAGAAAGTTCCTCTCCAACGGACTTTACACTTGGAAATCTCATTTCAATCGCCATCTCGTTTTTACTTCGTTATGCATAAAAAGCTAATTACCAAAAATTTGGAAGTGACGTCACGGACACGGTTTTGGGCTCTGAGTCGCAGACCCTACATGGGGAGAAACGGAAACGATGAAATCGCCGTTCTCCCTCAAGTAGGGGATGCTGTACGCAGGCTAGAGATTAACTAGCAGTAAACGATGGTCTAGTCTACAGAGGCAAGAGACTATTCATTCCAAAGGACCTCAGACCAATGATGCGCAAGCAAGTTCACGACTCTCACATTGGGGTAAATGGTTGCCTACGAAGGGCACGAGAGCATGAATGCAGAGCTGAAAGAATACATGGCCCAGTGCGAGACATGCATACTGTTCGAGAACAAGCAGCAAAAGGAGACGCTCAGTAGCAAACTCCCACAGATAAACCCTGGGAAAAGGTTAGAGCGAACATATTCTCCCACAGTGATCAAATAATTAAAGGGCCGCTTCGCAAGATAAGGGATTCCGGATAGCATCGTCAGTGACAATGGTCCTCAGTTCACGTCAGATAACTTCAAGCAGTTCGCTGATGACTAGGACTTTGAGCACTACACCAGCAAACAAACTAGCTCATTGCAGACTGGAGTATTCAGGCAAGTCCCAAAACTGGCCATTGTCGGAAAAAATGGGAGAAAATGCACATCCTGTTCCACCAATTATTGTAGACTTTACTGCAACAACAGTTCTGCGACTATTTCACGACTACAAAACAGGCACTTTCTTCACTTCCAGTTTCTAAAAATCCTAAACATTTAGCGCGCTTTCACTAAACACCAAACTTTTTCCCGTTAAAATGTTTTCGACCCCGTTCTCCACAAAATCGAGCATGGATTTTGGAAACCGACAATAAATGCGAAAGTTATGGCTTCTCATTCGCCAAAAAAGCTTAAAATTGGACTGAAAAGTGTTGTAAAATCTTTATTTTTGTCGTAATGGCAAACGCATGCTCGGTTTTATGCGCCTTAATTCGTAGGTTCGGAAAATATTCACAAATTATTTTGAATTTGATGACCTTATCATGACGTTACTTAATGACGTCACCAAACTACAAGACTTTACCCTAGGAGTCACCTTGACAATAATCATACTAGATTTATGTCACAGCGTCCATCTCGCATACTAGACCTATGTCACAGCGCCCATCCCGCATACTAGATCTATGTCACAGCGTCCATCCCGCATACTAGACCTATGTCACAGCGTCCATCCCGCATACTAGATCTATGTCACAGCGTCCATCCCGCATACTAGACCTATGTCACAGCGTCCATCCCGCATACTAGATCTATGTCACAGCGTCCATCCCGCATACTAGACCTATGTCACAGCGTCCATTTCGCATACTAGACCTATGTCACAGCGTCCATCTCGCATACTAGACCTATGTCACAGCGTCCATCCCGCATACTAGACCTATGTCACAGCGTCCATCCCGCATACTAGACCTATGTCACAGCGTCCATCCTGCATATTAGACCTATGTCACACCGCCCATCCTGCATACTAGATCTATGTCACACCGCCCATCCTGCATACTAGACCTATGTCACACCGCCCATCCTGCATACTAGACCTATGTCACACCGCCCATCCTGCATACTAGACCTATGTCACACCGCCCATCCTGCATACTACACCTATGTCACAGCGTCCATTTCGCGTGCAAGACCTATGTCACAGTATTTTCGCAAGTTAGGTTATTTTTAGAACGTTTTTCCGCTATTCTTGGGTTGCAATCATTCCTTAGTGAATAAAATCACAAAAGCGTAGCAGCCATGTTGTTGTTATAACAAAAGTAGCTAATGAGGCATCTTTTGTTCTGCCACTGGTGCAATCCACTAATTGGTAGGAAAATTATCTAAAAACAGCCCAACTTGTGTAAACGCTGTGACAGCTATACAGGGGGTATGGACGCTTCTGGCCTCCTGTCCAAAGCGAAAATTTAAAACAAAAACTTCTCTCGTCAGGGCTAGGCCTAAATGTGTAACACCAAACTTAAGGCGGTTCAATGGCTGACTAAATTTACGAATAAAAGCAAGAAACTAACTTTGTACCACGCAAAAACAGTTCTCAGTCAAGAGTTTTTGTTAATTGTGTTTGTTTGTGACTAATAAAATAGTAATTAGAGTGTTAATCCAAAGTAATAATTCAAATTAGTATGCAGGGCTAGATTTTGGCGCCTTTTTTAATATCATTGCGCGACAATAAGAAAACTCCCCTAGCTCTTAAACTATTAGCCAAACAATAGAGGGCCGATGCATAATATCATATTCACTGTAAAGAAACAAAGAGAAAACTATGTAACAGAGAAGTGTGAGCAACTGTACACAATGCCGGCATTGTATCAAAAACACTTCAGTTAAATTAATATTCCAAGCAACAACTTTAATATTTCACCACACCAGACTACCTACCGGCCGATAGATGTAGCCTTATAGTCTTTTTTTCTGATTAGGAACTTTTCTTTCGGGTATAAATCAACACAGAATATTTATATCCAGTCTACCCCATAAAAATATTGGTTGCATTACCTGCGGCTAAACTGATGAATTTTTATTTTTCAGAGTAGCTGAAAATTGAATGGCTTAACATCGAATGGCTTAACTTCATAGACAGGGGAATACAAACTAATGCAATCATGCGACACATCAAATGTGTAGTTGTTGGTGACGGTTGTACAGGTAAAACTGCATTACTTCTTGTCTATACCGAAGGAAAGCCGATCACAGAATTAGGGTCCATCCCACCGACTATTTATGACAACTTTACCGGTACTGGTTCGGTTGAAGGTGAATCTTATACCTTGGGCCTATGGGATACTTCAGGCAACGAGGACTTTGATAGGTTACGACAACTCTCCTATCCACAGACAGACGTCTTCTTGGTCTGCTTCTCCATCTCTAGGCCAACCTCACTGCATAATACAATTGAGAAATGGGTTCCTGAGATACAGTACAACTGCCCGGGAGTACCATTTATTCTGGTTGGCATAGATAGAGGGGTAAAAGCAAATGAAACTATAACTCCTGGAAATGCTGTGAATGTTGCACGAACGACTGGGGCAGTTCTGTATCTTGAATGCTCATTGTCAACTCTGAAAGGTGTAAAAGAGGTTTTTGATCAGGCTGCTGTTACTGGCGTCACATCATGGAGTCAGAAGGCAAAGGTCAGTGCTCATTTTAGGTTAGTTAGTGTCTTGTATCACAGGGATTTAACGCTGCCAGTGTTTGTAATAACAGGAATAAGGAAGTACATATCTGCGTTTGATTATTCTACAAAATGTTTGATTATTCTTGGAAGGTTTTGGACTGCTCTTCAATTTAGAAAAAGAAATAATTTCTTTTTATACAAAATATGGAGTCCTCATCGCCGGTTCCCCTCTTGCTACTAACTGTAAAGTCACCGCAAAGCGTATTTATCCACTTTCGCTAGCAGCTGTGTTATCCATGTGGGAGATGTGTGTGCTCATTCAGCTGCGCATATCTGAGTCCCGCCGATAGTGACGTAAAACCCTTGTACGTTTTCATGCCTAACTCGCTCAATATTAGTGGATCAAACTTTGACAGACATGGTATTGGGTTCCCATCAATCACGTAGTGGTGATGTCGTAGTGGTGATGTCGTAACGCTGACGTCATAGATGTCGTGATCTTAAGTACACGCCTGTATCTCCCTCAATTCTAATGCCAGGCAGCTCAAACTTTGACAAGCATGGTATTGGGTCCCCATAAATCACTTAGTGGTGATGTCGTAACGATGACGTCATCGATCACGTGATTTTTCAGGCTAGACAGGCTATCACAACAGCAATAATATAAACTAATTGAGATTTTGAGACGCCGATACCGAATTATATTGCCGGCCAGTTGGGAGAAAATATATTCCAATACGAAGAATATATTTTCTTCCAACGCCGGCATTATAATTCCGTATCGGCGTCTCAAAATCGCAATTAGTTTTGTATCACGATTCAACAATTAAATCGTGAATTGTTAAAAGAAAGAAGAGAATGAAGCACCAAACTTATGCTGATCGAAATTTCAATTCTCAAAAGGCGCCTAGTATATCTATGGCAACGGTTTCACGGCTTGCAAGTAGAGAAAACTTTCGCGACGTGTTTTGAAATCTCTTCAAAAATTGTGAAAATTGTACTTTCTGACGGAAACTACAATGCCAACCTTAACTTTAGGATTGAATAATTCTTATCTTGTAATTTACAGTGTTTTGAAGGTGAAATTGTAGAAATCTTGCTGTTGGACAAACGACTTTTGAACTTGACCTGGAACCCATGTAACTGCAAGGGCTCGCGCAAGAGCCAATCAGAGGCTGGTATTCTGAGATGCCAATACCATGTTGTATTGGCGTCTCAAAAGTAAACAAAATGATCAGTGGATCGTGATACTATACTGTATTATACTACAAGTATAATGTTCATTAATTGTAGACAGTCCTCATGTTGGCTAGTGTTCCCCAATGTACAGCCTTTGAAACTAGTAAAAACTGTGCTTAGTTTACATTTTTGGCTACTCAACTGATTTTGAATGTTTGAATGTTCTTTTATGGTTAAGGGTTCTACTTTTGGTAAAATTAAAAACTTACTTAAAAAAGAAAGGCGTCCCCAACCCCCTTTTCTATGGCTGCGTGGCCTCTTGCTGTTATTATTTTTGTAATCGCGCTCGTAGCTCTGTTTCTGAGTTTCGCGATATGAAAGGAATAACAGTCTGTTCAGATTCAGTAAAAGGATGTGTGATACGAACGTGTCAAATGTTTTGTTAATAGAGGTTTTGCACCATCACGTGACTTCCTAGCAACTGTTGCTACGCCGCCATGTTGGATGGCAGGTAGAACCAAAATGGCGTACTGTTTGACTGAGCACGCAACGTCTTCCTCCAAGTAACGAAGACTGAGTGATAGAATCTGGCCACTATTAAAAGACATGGAAAATATTGCAGAATATTTACATAAATCGGCTTGTCTATACTGAGATTGATGTATTTTAAGTGATCTTAGCAATGTTTTAAACTTTTAAGAGCTGCGCTCACTGACGGCTGAACTCTTTGGTCGAGTTCATGGTCAACAGTAACTGCTCCCCTCGCCTGATATACATATTGCATCTTTCTGAAGAATCAATAAAAAGCCTTTACTTATTATTTAGTTTTAAGATGATCTTCGAAAACATCGAAAAGGTTTTGACAGACAGCCGCACCGGATCACGAACTGTCTGAAATAAGACATGACTTCAATACATGTTCAATGTGGATTAATCTCGGGAAACATGGCTGGCCTGTCGCATCCCACGCTTTCGAGATTTGACTAACAAGAAAAAGCTTTCAGAAACTTCTTACTTGCATTTGCCGATAAACTGAAACTGACGACGACACCTTTCTTTGATTCTGTCACTGGATTCTCATATGGTTTGTTGTTATCAAGCTATATGCTAATTTGTCAAGCATTTGGTAATGAACGCAAAACAATGGCGGACGTCGGTGAGAATAACATAGCACACGTTTCACCAAGAATAAAAGCCCTTCACTTTTGTCTAGGTTTTACAGGCTTTCAACGAATTATAAAACAAAAAAGGCGATGAAAGTTAGCTTCACAGCAAAAGTTTGTTCATTGTTTTGAAGGCAACCAGTAATATATGTTTGGTTACTTAAGTTGTCTCGGCCGAGAACACTTATCATGGTCCTAAATGCAAGAGACACTGAAGAGAACTTATAGTTTTAGTGACTATACATCGTTTACGATGACTCAGTACGCACGTGTTTCCGATAGGAATAATGCTTCACGTTGGGTTCATATGCATTGTTTCCATGCTTGCATTCTCTTAAAACACCAGATAGTTACTGAACATCAACTCAGAACATTCTGAGCTACATGAAAATAGTGCGGCGGAAGTAGACCAGTCGTAAGTTAGTGTAAACTTAAATTACAGGGAAACTTAGTTCAGAAACCATCGTGGTCAAACTGTTTTTCAATATTGTATTGAACTTTGCCCAAATTTAGGCCAGGACGAATAAAGGTAGTCGACATTTCATCACTCGAACTCCCGCGCTCAGTCAAACAGTACGCCATTCTGGTTCTGCCTGCCATCCAACATGGCGGCGTAGCAACAGTTGCTAGGAAGTCACGTGATGGTGCAAAACCTCTATTGGTGACGTTCAGTTGGATGCGTTTAGATCAACGTTTGGAGCTCGAAATTCGCGGCCTTTCGTCGGCTCCCAGCGTAACCTCTTTCCTTTTGCAGTCTTTGTTTATGTTTTAGCAGTGTATCCTAACTCCATTTATTTTATTTCTTCTATCATGCAAGCAGTCTCGAGCTCAGCTCAGTTGAAGTAATGTTTTACATAAGAAATGCGAAATACGACCCATTTCAGTTACCTCGAATTTCTGGATCATTCATAAAAGCACCAGGGATGTTCTGGCATTTTGTTGGCTGGTAGAATCAAGATATTGGCAGAAGTTTGATGAAGTTCTTACAAAACTTTAGAAGCCAAAAACTCAGACTACGTTTTCTTGCGTATTCCGTCTTTTTGCATGAATCAAAGTAGTATGAAGATTTTGATGAAACTTGGCTTAGCTAACAAATCAAAGGGTGTAAGGCTTTGACGATATTTTAATTATTTCTCATAGAGTATCTGGGGCAATGTAATTGTTGATGACTAAAACTTTAGAAATGAATTGCATTCGAGCTAATATACGAATATATAGGTCCCACATGGAAGAGATGGTGTGTACGCAATAAGAGAGCAGATGTACTTTGTCATTTCATCCTACCCGGGATAGGGGAAGTCAGTGATCGGTCGTGAGACCTCCTCATACTAAAGCTAGCATGTTAGTATCCTGTATCATTCCTTACAGGATTCTAGTTGGCTTACAGTTAGTACTCTGTATCATTTAATACAGAATACTAATAGGGCTTATTAGAATTTTGTATCATTTGATACAGAATACTAATAGGCTAACTGGAATTATGGTAAGGTTTACAGTGTATTCACGTGACCCGAATGCTGGGTCTGGATTGGCTAGTACCCTTATGAATTATTAATGAATATTATAAAGTGATATACAGGTTCCTGTCGCCGTTTTATTCAGTTAAAGTAGTATGGGTCGTAGGCCTTTACAAACTATGAGAGACACTCACGAAGGTAAACGGTAACCTTAAAATATGTAGCCTTAATACATACAATGACAAAAGCAGAGTGTTCCATTTTTCAGATTTTATAGCGCGCCTTCTCAAAATATCACTGACATTTGTCCTTTTACTGTTCCAGATGTTAGACTCTGTACTGTCTACCCGCGATGACGGCGAAGCACTATTGAATGTTGTCGACTGTGGATTTGAAATTTCTTACAAGAATCCTCCAGCTTTTAATGAAAATCACGACAAAAGGTTACAGGCAATTTCCGTTGGATGCAGATTTGATTCTACCTCTCAGAAGCCGATGAAGTATTGTGAAGTCTGGTTAGTTTCAAAAGGTAACTCAGGTCTATTGCGGCATGATAAGGTATCCTGGAAAGGTGAGGCACTATCAAGTTTGACGTTAAACGGGATACATACCCACCAAACACTATCGATCTTCCTTTTTCGACAGACAGGAAGTGACATCTCCAAGTTTGTGTCTAAAGTCCTACCTCACATATGCGTGAATACGTTGGTAATAATGGATGCCATCGGATCTGTTGCAACACCGTTTCCGCACGGTTACAATCATTTGGAAACGCTTGTTGTGATTAATAGTCAACTCAAGCAGATACATCCAACAATCTTCTCGTTGCCAAACCTCAAGAGTCTAATCCTTGTTAAAGCAGATATTCATGTCTTGCCTGCTGAGATAGAACAGCTTTCCAATCTTGAACGACTACGACTTCCCTCCAACAAGCTACGTTCTCTTCCAAGTAGCATCGCATCCTGCAAGAACCTTCGTGTTCTCGACGTTGACGACAACTGCCTTGAAGATCTTCCCCCTGTAATAGGGGAATGTTCTCACTTGGTAACTCTTTGTTTACGCCACAACAAGTTCGAGAGGATACCAACTTCCTTGAGCATGCTTAGTGGATACCTCAAAGATCTATGGTGGGAAGGAAATCCTTTGAAGTTTCCAAACCCGGAAAAAATCAGGTTCAGGTCTACTTCAGAAACTCTGACTTTCTTAAAGGCCTTTTTCAACGATGAGCGCGTCTCTCGTAAAAGCATGAAGGTGACGATAGTTGGACAAGAAGAAGCTGGAAAAACGACTCTTTTGGAAGCGTTAAAGTGCAAGAAAGACTGGAGATGGAGCGGTGTTGATTCTCCAGATAAAACAGATGGAGTCAATGTTGCACAATTCGAATTAGGAAAGTATGAGCTGACTGTGTTTGACCTCGCGGGTGACGTTGAGTACCTCAAGACACACTCTCTATTTCTCTCTGAAGACAGTCTGTTCTTCGCCGTTTTTGACATGAGTCAGTTCGTCATTAGCAGAGGTTTCCGTTCAGCGGATCAACTTGGTAGACTGGAGCTATGGCTGGAATCCATTCATGCCCAAGCTCCCGGGTCCCACGTCATCATCGTGGCAACGCATGCAGATGTACTAGGCGAAGACGTGAAAATTATTGTTCGCCAGCAAGTCTCCAGTTTGCTGTACAAGTTTTGTGCGAACCACGGACGAGACGTCCACAACGCAGATCAATGCATCCTGTGCGAGCGTTCATCTGGCCTCCTCTCGATAGAGGAACCACCATCTCTTTTCTTAGGTGATAAAGAATCATCTTCGAATATCCAATCTCAACTTCCAGGTACTGGAGGGATTCTTCACATCATGGGTTATTTCGAAGTTGGAAGCAAAGAGCAATACCCCAAGAGTCTTATGACATCTAAAAACAACAGTGTTGAAAGGCTGAAGGACAGAATCCTCAGAGTGGTAGATTGGTTATTTGAGGCTCGATTTGAAAATGAGATTCCAAAGAAATGGGCTTGCGTTTCAGATCGTATCAAGGAGATGTGCGAAAAGGATGCCACCCTAAAGCAAGAGCCCGTCATAACCTTGGAACGGTTTGAAGAACTTGCAAAGACTTACGGTATGGAGCCCGACGCTGTTTCCATTATGCTCAAGTATTTTCACTGCCAGGGAGAGTTTCTGTGGTACGACAGTATTTCTGAGCTCAAGAATAGCGTCATTCTTAATCCCAAGTGGCTGTCAAATAAACTTATTGCCTTGATTTCTTACAGACCAGAAGTCAAGTGTATCTCAGACGGAGTACTCAACCACCAAGACTTGGCTAAAGTCTGGAGTGATACCAAAGAAGAAACCCGAAACGCCATACTTGCCCTTTTAAGACGTGCTGAGTTGTGCTTCAAGATGTCAGAGACTGAGGAAATGTTTCCATGCAACCTTCCCATTGGATGGCCAGATACAGACATGTGGCCCGTATCACCGGCTGAAGGCGAGCACCAGTTGACCTACGAGTTTGTTTTCGAGTTTCTACCTCCTTCCTTTATGGCTGACATCATAGTGGCAATTCATCAGCTGCGTCATTCCTTCGCCCGAGGTGTCAAGCCGTTATACTATCGCTTCCACGCCGTGTACTTCATCAAATTTCACGGCTACTGCTCGCTGCATCAGAGCATCAAGTCCCAGGAAAGGATTAACTTAGAAGAGAAGATCGCGTCGGCTGATTTGCATAGAGTACACTACGAGGTGACTCCATACAACAACACCCTCAAGGTGACTGTACGTGGACCGCTGCCCTGCTGCGTGATGAATGGCATAAAGACTCTCGTGAAAATGTTACAACAGTCTCGTCACAAGGGCGCAGAGTACGTAGAGCACCTGATGTGTCCAGAGTGTGAGATACGCAAGACCAAGAATCCCGCGTGGATCGATACGACAGAAGATTTCGATGGCGTCTGTGCCAATGGTCACGCGACTGGAAGTCGTGAGGATCTGCTAACCGGAAGTCGACGCCCTGATCCGTTGACGTCCAGCTCGATTTCCCAGGTGGGTAGGATCATTGGAGAAACACTCGAGGATCACTACTGTCCAAAACTTTTTGCATTACTTCCAGTGAACACCCAGAGTCTTCCTCTTAAAGATCGCTTGGTTTATACATATCTTCGCGACGGGTACGCAGTTCATCTTCTGTGTGAGTGTCCAGGTCACTGGCATTTTCTTGACTCGCCAGGATTCCGCATCAGCAAGCCTAGAGAGTTTCTAAAGAAGCATGGACGTAGAGCATGCATGCTTCTAAAGGCCATCAGTATGTTAGAAGGTCCTCTCAAGGCAGCGTCCTCACTGGATCCTGGTGCTAAGACAGGAGCAGCCATTGCTGCTGCATCCGGAAAGGTCGCAAAGGCAATGGAGACTTTGTTAGCAAACTACTTCGAGTCGTTTCCTCATTTAAAGGGTTGCACTGAGGGACCCGTAGAGGAACACTTGAAGGAGCTGAAGAAAGGAAGCAAGCTTCAACGTAGCGAACTGGCGAGTTTACTTGAGGTTGCCACAAAAGGTCGACAGTTCGGTCCTCTGGTGTGTACGCACGTAACCAAATGTAACGAGTGGTTGTGGCTTTGTGAAGAACACAATAAAGAGTATGAGATAGTGGAAAGATGAATTGACCTCTGAAACAAGCAACTCAGTAATGGAGACAACGGAACATGTGGTTTTCTCAGTTTTTTTTGTAGTTTTAGAAGTCATGTACCACTGACGTAAATACAATACAAGAGAGATTGACAGAAGTCATAAATGAAAATTTCCCACAATTCGTCATTTTGTCCCCCCCCCCCCCCCTAGCTCCCCCGTTTCCCCCAATTTTTGGGACCTCCTTACGCCCCTGATTAGAAATGTGACTTGAAACATTTTCGATTCAGATTTCAGATTTCTTTATTAAACACTATTTAAGAGAAAGTATACACAGAAATTAAGTAAAGATTACTATTATAAAAAGATACGTATAATCGAGATACGTATAATCGACTAACTTGAAGAGGTCGCTTCCTACACATGAGCCTGTAAAGAGAGATGTTTACGCTCCTCGCGCCTTAACTGTACTTAGAAATTCTGGTATACAAGGGACTTCACGGCCGATTGGCTCTATAAAGCGCTTGAATGGCTAATTAATTGTTATGAAAATCTCTCTTACCTCCTCGTTTTCTTATATATGGTTGCACATGACGTTACGGCGGCCATGTTGGTGTACTTTTAACAATAGATTCTTCGTTAGCTTCTTTTGTTAGGTACACCAACATGGCCCGCCATGCCCTTTGTCATTTGAATCTCTGGGGATTAAAGTGCATATAAGCCCTTGCCAATTATGTTTTTTTTTAAGCTTAGACCTTACAAGGTTGAGAAAAAATTACGAAATCATTTTTTTTAGCGACTAAACTTCCAAATGTAGAATAATTTCCGCGCACCTTCAGGGACTAGGACGAGAATAAAACGTGACGTCATCAACAGGACTCATCTCTTCGCGGGTTTAAAACGTTGGCTTATTTGCAAAATAATTGAATAGATAACCGAGAAAGATGATAGTATCGCGCTAAACGTTGCGGAGAGCTTAACTCGGCAAGGCCTTTCATGCAATGGCGCATCGAGCGTGTTCTGTTGATGACGTCAAACTAGATCCAGTGCCAATTTTGTTAAAGCGCTCTAGCGCGCTTGATTTTCGTCCACAGGCAATCCAAGACACGTTTTTGGGCAACTTTGAATGGCCAACAAATAAATCAAATCAACTTTTTATTCCGGAATCCTTTGTCTATGGCCTCTAGTCTCTTG
The DNA here is from genome assembly GCA_030867875.1 of Actinernus sp. WN-2022. Lineage (NCBI taxonomy): Eukaryota > Metazoa > Cnidaria > Anthozoa > Actiniaria > Actinernidae > Actinernus > Actinernus sp. WN-2022. The sequence goes on from JAOWCC010001634.1 coordinate 63,754,352, forward strand.
CACTTTAAGTGCAACCATCTATTAACAGGAATGTTTCATGGATGAAATATTATTTAGCTGTCTATATATATATATATATATATATAGGTTCCTAGCCTTACTCCTAACTGTTATACAAATTTATTAGCTTCAATTCGTATTTCAAGTTGATACGCGGATTGATAGTTTAGTTAAAGGTCAATCTTTTGAGGTCTCTTCCTTACTCAGCGCAATTTTTTGTTTTTGTTTTGAGAAAGTACTTGAGCTAGAGGCCTTATTAAAAAGTGAGTAGTATTTAACACCTTAATATTTTTGAGCCTTTAAAAGGAAGATTTCTATATCGGCTGAGCTTGAAAAACAAACCCGAATTTTGAGACCTACCAACCATTTATGTTCATACGGACCCCGTTAAGGGCCATTGCAAATATTTTTTTATGGCCGAGTTATTACTGCAAAAAACAATTCTGGTCAAGTTATCGGCGAGGACCTGGGGACGAGGAAAGCGCGGGGAGACCGCATGTCATTTCAAGATGGCGGAGCATTTGGGGAGCTTAGACTTTCGTACAATACTTTAACCTCGGATATAATCACGCAGAAATTATTTCTCGTCTTCTCCTGTTACACGGCAGAGAACTTAGTCTTAGAAAGTTGAAAAGAATACTCGCCCGCAGACGGCAAAATTCTTCCGACTTAAGGTCCATTGAAAAAGAAGCTGAAATTAACTTTCTCTTAATAAACTTCGCCCAGTTGTTACCTCAAGTAAGGTCTCTCTAAAATGCAATAAAAATAGGGGTCGCCATTCTCGTTTTTGCGTGAAGTAGCTGCAATTTATAGTAATTTAGAGGTTCCACAGCAGAATATGTGAAATGTTAGCACGAGTTAACAGTGCCCATTAAGGGACTGTTCGTTAATTATAGCTAAGGGGAGGCTGGAGTTCAGAGTGGGAGGTACAATTTAAAAAATCAGTTGAAAGTGAGGGGTACAGTTTTTGTTATGGTAAAAAAATGGGCGGGATACAGTTTTTGCTGCGCAGCTTTAGAGGAGCAGCACACTAATTTGGGCAGAAGGCGTGTGGTGAGTCAGATGCCAAGATCGTTTGAGCTTTTTTGTCGGTATGGATGTCCACTATACCGCGAGGAAACTGGTAGCGAATGGTTACAACCGCTGATTAGTCTGAAGGCTCATAACGTGCTTTCAGTCGTTCGTTCAAGTATTTTGGATTTTTGGACAATTATTCGAGGTAAGCTTTATCATTTCTACTTATTATCATGTTAAATTCCACTTTATTTAAAGCGGGAAGTATTCAGCAGGGTCACGAATGTTTTAGTGACGTATCTAGAGGAAGACAATGTGCTTTCATGAGTTTTTCAGCGATGTTGTGTGATCACCCGTGTTCAGTCCACAGGCAGCCCAAGCTCAAGTGTTTTTTCCGAAAAAAAACACCCGGCTGAAATCAGCTTAAAACCACCCAACAAGGAGAGAAACATGCACGACAGAAGACATCATAGTGGCAAGATAAGTCATTTTATTCAAATATTTTTATTTACAGTATTTCTGGCTAGTAAACGGAGTTCGCTACGCTCCTGATACAAACCCTTATATTTTCGTAACTTGAGCTTGGGCTGCCTGTGTTCAGTCGAGCAATGGACTTCCGAGACAATTGATGAAATTCTCCGCCAAGGAGACAGGTTATATCTCGATGCTCTTGAAAGTGGAGGTATTGCAGATACAGAAACAATCTCCCTGAACTACCTACCGGTTGAGGCTTGTTGGCCAATGGTCGCTAATTCAAACTATTCGCCCGTTGAGGCAAACACACTCGGAAGTCCATTGCTCGACTGAACGAGTAATCACACCACAGGTACCCCAGGCTCATTATGCGTAAAACGATTATTTCTCGGATATTTGAAATTACAGTAAATGTATGGAGTTTTAGCTCGCATGCCCGTTTGCTTTAAAATAAATTTCAATAAATCGTCAAAATATTCTTACCTGTCTCTTGTGTGTTTCTTGTGTGTTTCAAGCCATTCCGTCCAGTATTGAGTGAGCTACAGGAATTTTCCTTCCCTTGGCCGATCAGCCGCCGATCAGGGCATGTACTAAAACCCGGAACACCGGAACGGAACCACCGGAACGGAACCACCGGAATCACCGGAACGACCGAAACCACCGGAACAGAACCACCGGAACGACCTGAACGGAACCACCGGAACCGTTATTAAAACTGTCGAAACCAACGTATCTAACGTATCGATTTGTTAGAGATAGCCGACCTTCAGTACAGCAACCACAGACTACAATATTTGACATTCTCTGCCTTGGTAAATTTTGAAAGACGCTAGGGTTATTGTAGAAACAGTAATAAACTAATTCACGCAAACAGTTATTTGAGCTAAAGTTAGTTTTTGAGCGCGACAGTCCACATTGTGATAGATTTACAGTCCGAGAAAACAGAGATAATTCCTTCTTCCCTCCCCTCCCAGGCAAAAAAAAGAACATGAATTCTCCTCTCCCACCTCTGGAGGTTTCCAGTATATTTTTTCTTCCACGTGATTTGTGTTCCCGCGCTTTGTACGATGGGCAGCCATGGAAGACCTGGACGAAAAGGTAAGCCGAGAATATGTATTCCATAGGGTGAAATATCTAGAGATCTACACAGTATTTTATTAACAAATCGTTCATTTCTATGTAGCTCTTTCGTTGGCCAAAAATAAGCGTTCTTAGGTGATAACGACAAGATGTAAACCGTAAACTATCGATTTCCGTATTCCACATGAGTAAGCGATCCTATTTTCGTTTTTCTTCGGTTTTCCCCTCTCACATTCAAGACGTCCGCCATCCTTTGCCTCTGATGACGTCAGAGTCAAATGATACATGTAACGTGGCGCCTGATTGGCTGAGGATTTTTTCTATATTAGGCGAGATTTGATACAATCTGGTACAATCTGGTACAATGTGTTACAATCTGTTTTACTGCTCATGAGACGTTTGGTGCGGTCTTAAGATCTCCTCAAGAGGTGGACGTTTTGCGGGGCTGGGGGTTACGTTCAAAAATACACGCCATTGTAAATCTTATTATACCTGAACAGGGCTCCTGACCTAGGAGAGCTATGCAGACGTATTATTTCACTCATAAATTCGAAGAAAAAAGTAACTTTTTTTTCGAATTTATTGAGAGTGAAAAAATACGTCTGCATAGCAGGCTACTCCTGACCTGAAGAAGGCTGGTTACAGCGCGTTAGATTTTCAGGCTATATTTAGACTAGTTTTTCGCGCGAAAAACTCAGCCAATCAGTGATTAGTATGATTAGCCTATTCAAACTCGCCAAATTATTGCACTCTTGAAGTTCTAAAACGTAAACATGGCGCGGATGAAGAAGTGCCAAGCGAAGATTCAACAAAATGCCATATTGGATCATGCTGACCGTTACGGAAACAGCTTTTTTCGCGGGAAAACGAAGTTAAAAATAGCCGGAAAATCTAATGTGCTGTGACACATATCCATACTAAATGGACGCTCCAGGTAATGGGCTCCTGTATATATCAAACTCGTTGCATGGCACTACACAACACACGCTATGACGTAGCTAGCGTCTAATACGCATGCTCACATCTTATTACCGGTAGAGTGGCAACCATGTACAGCTGTTTCGTCCTTGTTAGGACTCATCAGCATGGCATAGATGTTTCTCCGGTTAGAGTAAAGCAGTGAAAGGGAAGCTGAGTGCGGTGAAGGACCTGTGTCTGGGCAACCGTTATTTGAAGGAATTTTGGAGATGTACGGGATTTTTGTGGGAATTCGAGGCGATTTTCTGCAGCTGATCGGCGGCTGATCGGCCTAGAGTTTGCTACCTTCCCAATAATTATACTAAGGGAAGGAAAATTCCTGTAACTCGCTCAATATTGAACGGAATGGCTTGAAACTTCACAGAAACTGAAATAAATACACAAGAGACAGGTAAGAATATTTTGACGATTTATTCAAATTTATTTTAGAGCAAACGGGCATGCGAGCTAAAACATTTACTGTAATTTCAAATATCCGGGAAATAACCGTTTTACGCATAATGAGCCTGGGGTACCTGTGATCACACAACATCGCTGAAAAACTCATGAAAGCACATTGTCTTCCTCTAGATACGTCACTAAAACATTCGTGACCCTGATGAATACTTCCCGCTTTAAATAAAGTGGAATTTAACATGATAATAAGTAGAAATGATAAAGCTTACCTCGAATAATTGTCCAAAAATCCAAAATACTTGAACGAACGACTGAAAGCACATGTTATGAGCCTTCAGACTAACGCAGCACTTCACTTTTGGTAAAAACTCCTAGTTACAGTATATTCGGGGAGGGGTATCTTTTTAAGAATTCAAATTTTTTTTTTTGGGGGGGGGGGGGGGGAATTACATTTTTTGTTGTGCTTATCTGATTATAAACTCCAGCCCCCCCTCCCCCCTTAGCTATAACTAAACGAACGATCCCTAACTGGTAGGTCTAACTGTTCATAGCGAACAAATGAACTTATTATGCAGTATGTATACCAAACTTAATGTCAAAACCTTAAAAATACTGCAAGTGGACAGTATTGTAGCAGAATACGACGAAATCTGTTTTGTTAGTATCCCTACATGAGCGTAAAAATAGCTACTTACAGTATCTAAGCATCCAGAAATTAAAATTCCTTATACTTTGTTCTCGAACTCACGAATAATTAATGAGCTTTTTAGTCAATCAGAGGACTGCATTTGGTCACATGCATGAATCTTGATATCCAATGAAACACTAGATGAACATCACTAGTGATGTGCTCTCATTGGGTATCAAGATTCATGCATGTGATGGACCAAGAGACCATCACTAAGAGAACTGATCTCGTACCCTATGATAGTCTGCGCCAATCTATTTTTGGCTCAGTGGACGTCACGATGCTATTTTAAGATTCGGTTCCAGCTCCTCACGGATTTTCATCGCTCCATCTCGTGAATTCAATTTCAACAAAGAAAGAGGGGCGATGGATGCGAAGCTTCAAAACTCTGAATTATGGCTCTGAATTATGTGTTGCTCCATAAACATACCACCCGGACTGGTATGGGACGGATCTGACCTGATCTGACTTGAACTGCTCGAGAAAATGAACTTTGAATTTGATATAAGCTACGGAGTGTAATTTGAAACCCGTTAAAAATATTGCCGTTTGGATTTGACTGGGAAACTGTAGGCTGTATTAAGCCAGACCCGTAAGAAATTCGGATGTGACCTGGAAGCCGTGACAAGAAACTAGAGTGACCTGAATTTCGTGAAACTATCAAAGGAAATGAAGCCGTATTCCATTCAGTTTGTAGCCGGACCGGCGAGCATGGAAAGTCTTCCAAAAATTTGAATAAATTAACAATCCCGTATCGTTGTTATTGAAACTTCGCTTACCTTATAAATACTCGTTCCCTGTAGTTCATATTCATGTATAGCTAGATAACATACCTAGGGAACTGACCGGATTATTTGCTCTTTCATCAGGCTAATAATTTTAGAAACGTTCAGTTTATAGCAAGCAAGCACGCATCTACTTTTGACCACAATTTCGCTAAATTATAAATCCAGTTAATCTGAAACAATGACTGACTGAGTTTGGAATCATCATAAACAGACGCTTACAATTCGCTAAAGAAATTAGAAAAAGAACCTATAATATCGTAAATATAATCAGACATGCTTTTGCAACACCGTAATCAATATGAATCTGTAGAGTAACTGTCGTGAAAGTAGACAATTGTGAATGCTTTGATTACTGAGTAAAACACTGAATGCATTCTTCTGCTCTCGCCGCCCGCTGGGCCATTCGGACACGTGACACCCACAACCAATCGGATAGAGTGGTAAAAATAGTCCAACTAATTTATGCAAGCTAAAAATAAATCGGCGCAGACTATCATGGGGAGAGAGGCTAGTATGGGGGATCGGTTCTCTTAGGTGATGGTCTCTTGGATGGACCTAATAGTCTAGTTTCGTATTCGAAAATTACCGCTGAATGCAATGACTACAGACGCATGTACGCAGGGTTAGCCTGAAGTTAAACATTCTTAAATACCAGCGAGAAGGTGCAAAACTACAACAATAAGCAGAGTTGTGAATAGCCCACCTCGCTGGTATTTATGAATGTTTCACTTCAGAATGAGGCTAACCCTGCGTACACGAGTCTGTAGTCCTTGCATTCAGCGGTAATTTTCGAATACGAAACTGGACTATAGACCCTTTTCACGTGACGTCATAGCCGCCATGTTGGTGTACAGTTAACAATAGATTCTTCGTTAGCTTCTTTTGTTCTGTACACCAAAATGGCCGCCATGCCCTTTGGCATCTATTAAGCTACAAGGATTACTGCATAAGTATGACTTTACATGGAGAAGTGAAGGAGAAGACGGAAATAAAAATTGGTGTCCAGTGTGACTCGAACCATCATCCTATTGACTATTAGTCCGCTGTCTTATCCACTATACAATCAGTCCGTTTGTGGAAATGAGTATGAGAAAATAACAATCACAACCCTTGTAGTTTATAATTGCATGCAATAAAATTCCAGGCAAATAATACTTTCTAATGATTTATGAATGCAGGTATTGTTTTCGCTTGAGAAGTCATAAAAAACTCGAGCTTCGTGTTTCACCAGGGAATTCCAAACACACCTCGAAATAATCTTTCTCGGTGTTTGGATCTCCTGGTAAAACACTAGCTCTCGTTTTTTATATATTACGTATCTGTTGGCTAACCTTGATATGATTAAATATGTGGAAGAAAAAAGGGGTCACCATTTTCGTTTCGGAGATATTTTGTAAAATATCGCAAATTTAGCTCCAAAACAACTTTTTCCGCGGAAGGACTGGGGCGAGTTTTGTAAAACTTGTCTCAAATCTACCAAATGAACTTGTTAAAAAATAGGTACGTTTCAGTAATACACCCAAACACAGATATTTGTACCTATGATTTTAGATTTTACAATGCGCGGTAGATATGCGCATTGCAAAACAAAGGGATCATTGAGAGCAATATTGAGTGGTGTAGAGCACGAACTACGAGGTAGTGGAAGTGGTGTCAGATATAGAACTATTTGGCAAAGATTGGTGACAGAACATGGCCTAGTGCATGGTGAGTAAAGATAGAGTACGTCATAGACCTCGATGGTGTAGATAAGCGGTAGAGGCATTGGCTACAAAGGCGTCAATAAAAGGGAAGAGGGCCAAAATTTATTTGGCATATAAATGGTTACGATAAACTAAAACATTTGGTTTTTGCATCCACGGTTGTACTTGTATAGATGGCTATATTTGCAAATCCTTGCGGACGTTATTGTTTACATTTTTGTCTCATTAGCATAAATTAAACTTAAAGCTACAAACAGACTACATGTACATCAGTTGAAAGATAATTTTAAACTACTTAATCACCGAAAATTTGAGATTGATACGTTTAATATTTACGGAGAAATCGACTTTTCAAAACTGTAAAATGGGCTGGGTGGCAAGAGTTGCTGACAGCCATACATTCTTTGTAAATTTTGAGATTTTTAAACGCTCATTCCTGAAAATGTATTTATCATATCACTCTCAAATTTTCGGTGATTATCAAGTGTGCCAATCTCTTTCGATTTATACACTGTTTGTATGTACGTCGCTTGAAGTGTGATGTATGCTAATGAGGAAAAAACGGAAAGATTCGCTAAGAGCATATACGGCCGAGTATATATTCTTGAGCCCGCGGTAAACGAATTACTTTTCATCGAACATGCGCAGCCTCAGCCCCATAATTCGCCCCAAAACTCGAGGCAGTTCAGCGTAATGCCTTCCGCTTTGTGTGCAATGATTAATCGAGATATTCAAGTGTTACTTCAATGCGCCAATCTGTCAGTTGGAACACTTTAGAATACTGTAGATACCTAAATACTGCAAACTGTGATGTATAAAACTGTTCATAATATTTGTTACCTAGGTTTCACGCTCGAACCATCCTTACAAATCTCGGCTAACATAAATGTGTATAAGCTTTCTTATTCCAATGCGGAATAATCTCCCATTAAGCGCAGTCAAAGCAGGTTCAGTAGATATTTTCTAGACTGAGAGAGGCACTTTCTGCTATAGTACAAATGCCGTATTTTCCCCAGTAGTCGGTTAAATAGCACAATGCTATAACTAGCCTGCGAAAGCAGCCGCATCTTTGTGCTCGCTCCGAAACGGATTCCCCCTCTTTTGGTCATCGTATTTACTTAGATACGTTATAATTGCTGTTAAATTGCTGTTTTTCCCCTGCCACTATGGCCGTTTGACCTTTTTATAACATCCTGTACAGTCAGTTTATGACTACAAGGATTAATAAATATGAGATGAGTCACATAACTCGACCTAAACCTCGACCCAAAATTCGACCAGAAAAAATAAATTGAAATGGCCCTCACTAACTCGATCAACAATTCAACCGATAACTCGGCCAGAAAAAAAATGCAAGAACGCGATAGTTTCGTCAGACGTACTGGTTTTGTAACGTCGGAGATGTTTAATCGACAAAGTACTTCAGCGACATCCAGGTCTTAATAGAGCCTTGCCACATTGGAGAGAAAAGTTGGGTAATTTACATTTTAAATCGGATTTTCAAGCCTTAGAAAAAATATTTCGGAAACAGCCAATGCAAGCTTAAGTACAGAATGAATCAAAATTTTCTGAGCTTTGATTGACGGACGGCGTATATTATACTGGACCAATCAAGACTGCTGAAATATATATATATGAATATTACATGTCACACTTTTTTTATTTAAAATCTCTTGACAAGTCTTTCAGAAAGCAATAAGAAAATCCTAAATTTAAAAGGGGCGTGTGTTGCACGCGATGCAGCCCGCTAAATTCGAGTCCCGTGAAAATTCCATAATTGAAGCATTACACATTGGAAAGGTATTTAAAACTTCACCATATCGACTTGTATTTTTAACACACCGAGGAATTCGTCATCTTGAGAACCCTCGCCGCGCATGCGCGTGGGAAGGACACTCGAAGGCAGCGACATGTTTTGTCTTCAGGTCCACAACATTACACGAAGTGATTGAGTTCTGTTTCAGTTTGTATCTGTTTATCCAAGGCGAAGGAGATCCGTTCCGTAGTGAATACAACACTCTCCTGTTATTCAACACGTTCTCGGAGTTCTGCTGCGGTTTTTCTGGCCTCAACATCGCAGGTTCAGACTGCTGACTGCACTTGGCACCAATTCGCCCCAGGACTGCGCCATTTTGGTAAGGTGAGACGTTGGGGTCTGGGACAAGCTCTTCCAGAGATGTATCCTAGCGAGAAAAAATCAATTGAAAAGTGTGTAGGTACCGAGTAGAGATTATTTAGTTTGAGCGGCGTAAATAACGTGCCTCAAGAATCGTTCACGTCATGTCCATATTCAGCTAGGCGAAACTCTATTCCCTGGAATTATAACCCTCAATTTCAAACACTCATTGTTCGTGTTTCATCAGGGGATCCAAATATTTCGAAAACAATAAAATCCTCGAGGCTACGCCTCTCGGGTTTCAATTGTTTTCTCAATATTTGGATCCCCTGATGAACACTACAATTCGTGTTTGAAATAGTACTTCTCAAAAATCTGTGTAAGAGGATAGTATAGTAAAATAGGACGAAAGTTGGTTAAGTGTAACTTTAGAAATTTTTAGATCAGCTGGCACCACACCTTGAAGTAGTGAGTGATTAAAAATTATAGAAAGGGGTTCACAAATGTAATTACACGCCAGCCGAATGCAGCTCTTGGAAATGCCAATTGAAGATTTGTTTATTTCCATCCATTATTTCATCATAAACATCGTACATATAACTGCCGCGAAACATGAAACTATTTTGGAACGATTTGTCTATAAATTTAGTTGGGCTAATATGAAGTGGAGGGAGCTGTGTAGATAGCTTAGAGACCACATTTATATAATGCGTATTTAAGTAATAGATAAAATATGAGCGGACGATCTTTATGATCATTTACAATGGCGAGCCGCTTCGACTTCTTAGAGAAATGAACCAGCTTCTTAGAGAAATGAACAATGGAAACCTATATTTAATCGCAATTGTGAAATGCCATCGCACTTGTGAAATGAAACAAACAATGCAGTGAACATAATTGTTCTATGAAAAGTGCCGGGGGCTCAAGAGGTCTTTAGTGTCGGGGGTTATTCCAAAAAGTACCCAATACAACACCAAATGGGGTCTAAAACTCTTTGAGGAGTGGAAACAAAAGCGACAAAATAAAGTAGCAGAACTGGAATCAGTTGGCGTGGACGGGCTGGATTTTGACAACGTCGAAGACCTGACGGTGAGAATAGAACACATGTCGGCATACAGTCTCAACTTTTGGTTATGCAAGTTCATTTGCGAAGTTGCCAAGCACAATGGTGAGCGATATCCCCCTAAGACGTTGTATTTGTTGTTGTGTAATTACTCGGGCTGCCTGTGGCAGCAACGAGTCTTAAAATGCAAGTCGTTCTTTTTTTCTTTTTTTTATTCCGTGTAGCAAGCGTTCTGCGCATGCGGTAAAGGTCAAATTCACACCAATCAGATTGCACTGTGCTGGTCACGCAACAATCGCCAGGTTAATTTATTTACATAATTGAATACAGTAAATCAAAATGGTCGACCCGCGAGGGTGAAAGCCTTCCAACAGGCTCAGGATATTTCAACTGGCGCTCTTGTTGACCATAAAAATACATGAACAACCAGGAGCCGTAATACATTCGATCAGCGCTGTCTGGACAGATCCAATGTACATTCAGAAACGTAAGCGAAATACAATATCCAAACACGTTTGGATCAGTCAACGGGTATCGAATTATAATCAAAGGTTAGATTTCGTCAGGCGCGCTCAGATATAAAGAAAGTTCAAAGCTCTCAGACTAGGCGAGACAAGGAGATATCAATTTCAATGAATCATTGTCAGAAATCTATTCCATTGTGGGCAATTATGCATTGGGTCAGGTCTTGTACAGCTAAGGCATGTTTTACGACAGAATAACCAGAGTCTTTCTACTGGATTGAGAGCTCGAGACATTATACATGACTGCTAATATGCGGGGAAAACTGAAACAAAAAATGAACTTTGACGGCAGAAACCCTCATTGAGCCAAGCGGAATATTTACATGATCCACTAAGATTTTTACAAATCTTAGTTATTTATAAGCAGATGTTTTCAGTGTATGCCAACTGAAATGCTGTGCTCGTTTTCTATGGCGCGTGATTGGGGTCAAAATTCAGCTACGTGAATTGCATGACAACTTTGAAATTGCGTGGCAAGTTCAGCACGATGGTACAGATTGAGTGGCGAAAACAAATCACCAGGTTTATGATTTGAGTGGTAAAATCCTCATTGAGTTGTCAATTCTTCATGACGACTGGCGAGTAAAAGCTTTCGCCGCTCGTCACGCGTTACGCGCAGCATGCAATATGAGTTGAGTGGCGAACATGAATTGAGTGGCGAATTCCCTCGTGCAGGCGTTCCTCGTCAGATCGCACCGAGACAAAGGAGGCCTGGGACCGAGATAACTACAGATTTTATAATCACTATCTAGAGCACATGGCAGTACCATTGTTTTGACCTTCGACTGTACTGAAACGATATGGCAGACAATTCTGAACGTATATTGAGAGAGTGTGCCCAACAGTTGCTGAGAACAGCAAAGCAACTAGTGAGACCAAGGTTAAACCCGGCTGGAACTGTCGCAGATGTGAACTCTGGCAGCCCAGCGATCAGTACAGCAGCTAGCCTAGCGTCGCCTGCTGCCCTGCCCGAAGCCGTATCAAGGTCAAACTCAGCAGTACAGGAGCACAGCCGTATTTTCGGTTTCCAGCCTCCCAGATCATCAAAGAGAAGGCCTATTCTTAGCGGCCGTTCTGCTGGTCGGTGAGGAATACATGGACCCGTTCGTTCGTTTGTTTAGCTATGGTGTCCCAAAGTACCTCACCGACAACAAATGAACGCATCTCTCTGAGTATGGCAGGCTTGGGGGAAAAGAAGATCTCCTTCGACAAGGAAGGCAAGGCGGCACATGTAATGGAGAAAATTGTGGAGGCTTTTCCACCGCTGGGAGGCCGAGGTTTTGTTATCCTTCGTTTGGCTGAAGGACGGTCCAAGTCGTTAACAGAGCTCCCTATACCTCCTGATGACTTAGGACTGCAAAATTGCAAAATTGATTTCATTAAGCATGCACGGTTATGTAAGAAATAAGAGAAGGGTCTGGGGTCGAGAAAGCGGAAAATCACCGTGCGCGCATCATTTTAGTTGAATTTTCACTTGAAATTTTGAACTAGGCAAAGCATTGTTACAGAAAAGTATTAGCTTATAATTTAAATTCCTTTCATGGACGAATCTCACATTTAATTGGCTTGATGAATAAACTAATAAAACTCTTGCGATTTTCTCCTTAACCCCAGTCTTTGCTGCAATGCGTTGAGTTTCTGAATATTGTCTGAGAACTGCTCCCGCAATTTCCGCCTGCTGACTGGACATGTGCAGAAGTTAAAGGCTAATCTATTCCTAACTCAGGTATTCTCTTTAGATAACACAGTGATGAATAGAATGGGACAGCCGCGCCCTAGTGGCGCCACGAACCTTCTTAACGATAATATAATATTAGATTACCAAGTTGTAAAGGAGAGTTCGAGAGAGCTGTTGGAAGAGAGAATAATCTTAAGTTTTGGATCTTGGAGTTGTGGTTATTCGGCACGTTACACATGCGCACATTGTGCAGACCTGTCTCTTTATTATACTATATTTTACCCGGGTCTTTTTGTTTAAACATATTTATGAGTGCGAATAAAGTATTGTTCTGTTAGCATATATTTGGAAAGGAGGAATCAGTTATGTAAAATTTGATTTACCGCATCAGCATGACCGATATTTAGGTTCTCTACTTCGATATCAGTTTGCATCGGTTTCACGTAACCCCTCGCCTGGCCAATGACACTCTTTAAGTATGGCACCGTATACCCACCAGGAGGTATACGACTTGGACCGTCCTTCAGCCAAACCGGCGAAGGATAACAAAACCTCGGTCTCCCAGCAGTGAAAAAGCCTCCACAATTTTCTCCATTACATGTGCCGCCTTGCCTTCCTTGTCGAAGGAGATCTTCTTTTCCCCCAAGCCTGCCATACTCAGAGAGATGCGTTCATTTGTTGTCGGTGAGGTACTTTGGAACACCATAGCTAAACAAACGAACGAACGGGTCCATGTATTCCTCACCGACCAGCAGAACGGCCGCTAAGAATAGGCCTTCTCCTGGATGATCTGGGAGGCTGGAAACCGAAAATACGGCTGTGCTCCTGTACTGCTGAGTTTGATCTTGATACGGCTTCGGGCAGGGCAGCAGGCGACACTAGGCTAGCTGCTGTACTGATCGCTGGGCTGCCAGAGTTCACATCTGCGACAATTCCAGCCGGGTTTAACCTTGGTCTCACTAGTTGCTTTGCTGTTCTCAGCAACTGTTGGGCACACTCTCTCAATATACGTTCAGAATTGTCTGCCATATCGTTTCAGTACAGTCGAAGGTCAAAACAATGGTACTGCCATGTGCTCTAGATAGTGATTATAAAATCTGTAGTTATCTCGGTCCCAGGCCTCCTTTGTCTCGGTGCGATCTGACGAGGAACGCCTGCACGAGAGAAGTCGCCACTCAATTCATGTTCGCCACTCAACTCATATTGCATGCTGCGCGTTGTGAACCATTTGCCATTTGAAACGAAAGGGAACGCGTGACGAGCAGTGAAAATCGTCATGAAGAATTGACCACTCAACGAGGATCATCTGTGTTCGCCACTCAACTCATATTGCATGTTGCGCGTAACGCGTGACGAGTGGCGAAAGCTTTTACTCGCCAGTCGTCATGAAGAATTGACCACTCAAATCATAAACCTGGTGATTTGTTTTCGCCACTCAATCTGTACCATCGTGCTGAACGTGCCACGCAATTTCAAAGTTGTCATGCAATTCACGTAGCTGAATTTTGACCCCAATCACGCGCCATAGTTTTCTGGTTACGGCTCAGTGGGGCAACTACACAAACTAGAAGCATGAACTGCCAGCAAAGAGAGAGGAGAAAGTACTTGAAAAACACAGCGCTAGCTGAAGAAGGGCATATATATAATATCTGAGACGTTAAATTACTTTACTGTGAAGAGGATCAAAATTCAAGTTTCTGTCTTCTGCCGTGACTCGTGAGAGAAATTGGAAAACATCTAGCTGTTTCATTCAGACACTGGCAAATTTATTGAAAGCTACGGGCTTTATGAGATTATTATTCATTGTGGAATGAAAGGAAACAGGTTAGCTGAAAGTTAAGTTCGAGGTAGGCTTCGACTTTCATTCCGATTCAGTGCATATGTGCACGAAGGTGCGATGCTGTCAACAACACTACCAAAAGATCCAAAACGAAAGATTCAGTTACGTAAGTACTGTAAGTAAACTCTTTTTGATTTGAATAAATTTCCTCTCAGTTTGTCTGTTAATGTACTTTTCTTCTAATTATCGCTTTATTTAACATCTCTGTGATTTAGAGTATGCGTACCTCAGAATAAATTATTTGAAAGGTCAACTGAACTCTTGTGTCGATAAGCGCAAATGTTTTTGTGAAACTGAGTCTGTGAATTTATTTGAGAAGCGGACTTAGAAGAGCTTTAGAATTCCAATTTTTTTCTTGCTATGAAATTTATGTTTCATTTCACATTTATTCATACAGTTTTAGCCGGACATTTCCCCGAGTTTTTGATCTATTTTCAATCAAATTCAAAGTCTGATTATGTCATTGTATTGCATTTATACACTTGAATTGCCAGTATTCTGTTGTTCAAATCCTGCGTTATCATAGTCATGTCATAAAAGCAATTAATAGGCGAATCCTTGCTGACGTCATTGTTTACATTTTTGCCTCATTAGCATAAATTAAACTTCAAGCTACAAACAAACAGACTATATCAGTTGAAAGAGAATTTTAAACTGAGTAACCACCGAAAATTTGAGATTGATATGTTAAATATTTACGGAGAAATTGACTTTTCAAAACTATAAAATGGGCTGGGGGGCAAGAGTTGCTGACAGCCATACATTCATTGTAAATTATGAGCTTTTTAAACGCTCATTCCTCAAAATATATTTATCATATCACTCTCAAATTTTCATTGATTATCAAGTGTGACAATCTCTTTCGATTTATGGACTCTGTTTGTTTGTATGTACGTCGCTTGAAGTTTGATGTATGCTAATGAGGAAAAAACGTAAACAAGGATTCGCCTATAGACCAGACGTTTTTATGACCTTGTTACTAAGAGGATTTCAAATGAAAGTGTATTTCATCTTCAATCTCATGTGGCCCGAGTGAAAGCCCAGATGGGCTCTTGTTAATTCAGTTACTGAGGATTTTTATCAAAGTTTATGCATACGTATTAGCTGAGTTAGAGAACTTTATCAAAGTTATGAATACGTATTAGGCTGCTAATTAATAATTCATCAACCCCAGCCTTTCCCTGCTGCCTTTTCAAATCCTCCCCGTGCTTTTAGCTACTTGATCTTTATTGGGATTTACAGTACTGTCCATGTGATCTGAATACTGACCTGGGATTGGTTTTCACCCTCATTAATTATTCATGAATTTTACAAGTAAATGGCAAATGCTAGCTTTATCTGTATAAAATTTATTCTCATAAATAAGTTTTTTTATTGACGTCGCTACAGCCTTTTTCCTATTTTTAAAACGGACATGCCAATTAGTTTCCAAGTAGTATTTATATTGAACGGAGAGCTAACATATGCTTTTTTTGGCTGCAGCTTTAACCTTATTCAATTTATTACTGTAGGTTTTCTATTCTTTTATTTGCATGGGATCAGTGTGATTTAAATAAACGCTGCCTCTTCCTTATCGAAGTAAGGATTGATTTAGATATCCATGGCCTTTTCATTTTTTTTCACATAAGATGATTTCCAACAGGAGCATGTTTGTCAGTATCAGATTGTAATGCTTCAATGACCCTAGTCATACTATCATTAACATCAGTGGTATTAAATTCGATTTCCAAAATCTATATCTTGCACATCTTTTAAGAGCGATTATTAAAAGAGGAAAAATCCCTGTAATATTGTGATCCGTTTAACGAAGAAAGTCTGTTTCCAAAATATCGGTAAGTGGTCCGTAATGTTGGCGAGACAAATTTCTGTTTTTAGGACTTTCTCCGGTGAATTGGTATATATGTGGCTGACAATTTTGTAATATGATCTGGAACCGTGGCTCCGCAGTAATGGCTTCCGAGCCGTGGACTGCCACCATTTCATACGACTTCCAATTAACTGTGAAGCTGCGGTGCCACCATTTTATCAGTACGCCTTACCCTTAATTCCTCGTTCTTCAAATCCTTCACATTCAAAGTCTAATAATTACGAGAGTGCGGAGCCGGTATTCAGTTATTAGACAAGAACCGTGTAGATATAGGGAGCCGGGTTGGTTCCTCTCACCACTGTGGCCTGGGTTCGAGACCCGGTAACATGCGAGTTTGTTGGTATCTCGCCCTTGCTCCGAGGGTTTTCTTTCGGGTTCGGCTCCGGTTTTCCTCAGTCCTCATAAACCTGGTTTAGCCAGGTCCTGTCTTTGATCGGCCTCCATGGCTGTTACAGGTCCTTGTTTTTTTTGTATAGGCCCGTTTCACGACAGAGAAAAAGGAACAGTTGGGATAGAGAGAAGTACCGGTTCCATTTGCCCATTTTCACGAGAAATATCTTTTTAAAAACGGTTCGGATAAAAAGTGGCACTGGTTCTCAAGCCTAGGTGGAACGGCAAGGGCTGTGTACACGAGAATATTTCCGAGACCGGACATGGTTGAGCGCACAAAGGCCGATTGACAACTGAAGGCGACAAACTCCTGGCCACCCGTTTTATACCAGAACTTCGTGTTTAAGCTGCAGATGGAAGCTAATGATTCCACATGAAAGACAATCATTAAAACCAGTAATTGTGCCTTCAGCTATTGGACAATGTGGAGAATTGTTATCAAGTTATAAGCATTTCAAATGAAGGGGGGCCAAACAAAAACGACTGAGGTTGCCTCCGTTGTTTTCCCAGTACTTTACTGCTTTTAAGCTCCAGCACTCCAATTTCACAAGATCACTGTCGCCATACTCTTTCACATGGTAATGTTTTCTGTACATGTGAGTAAACTATTGAAACAGAAATACGGCACAATTATGAATAAAGTCTACAAAATAATCAGTTCAGCTCGATGACTCAGTTGACTACAAGTCGGCACCTTAGCCGTTTATCCACAACCCAATGTAAACCACACAATACGGAGGTTTCCTTACAAAATTAATGTACAAATTTAAGGAGTAATATCGAACATCCATGTAAAGAAAAAGACACGAATGCAAAAAAACGGAAGAAGAACTTTGATAGGTCACCATTTTCACATCACAACTGTGCTAGATGGCAGCAAATGAACTTCTGCGTGCAGCTGCAGATTCGAGATTATTCTTGTCAGTCGAGTCATAAAAAGCGTAAAAACTTGCAGGGCGGCGTAAACTAATAAAACGATTCAGCCCCTTTCGGGTTTCAGCATTGCACTCGGTAGACAACTTTCGCAACGTAAAAGTTTCAATCGCCGGGAATCAAACGATCAAATTCGATAAAAGTCGTTTTAATTCAATGTGGCGGCGCTCCGTTTACACTCGAACTCGTCAATGCATTTACATTGTACTGACAAGTTAATACATGTACACCAAGTGAGCGTAGTTTGTTTAAATTGCAGTCATTCATTTGTTAGTTACTTTGGATTTGGTAGAAAATCCGAACTAACTTCCCGCTTAAGACCTGACAAAAAGCCAGGCAGCTGAGTTTCGTTGTTGTTCCTGGAGGTAAAGACTGTTCTTGTTTTCGTACGTGCCCGAGTTGCCTCAAATTGAAATCAGTACAACAACATCCTTGTCTCTGATGTTTGTTCATAGTTAACGGAATGATTAGAAAAAAAGTGTCATTCATGACAGTAATGGTATTGTCACTGTCGTACACAGATGGAAGGTTCGGCGAAGGTGGTAGATTACGTTTCCCCGATAAAGAGATCGCTTGGCTAGCATCAGGTTATTAAAAAAAGCTATTCAGTCCTGGAATGACAGCCCCATGAGATTTCCGCGACGCATGATAGAGCTGTACGTCGCGACATGAAAATGAGATATAAGGCTGCCAAGTTAATATAACCCCGATAATGAAAACAAGAATATGGCTCTTGTCGACAAAAAATCGAACCGTGCCAGGGCAGAAAGCAAATGAAGAATAACTTCGGCAGACTGTGTCATAAACTAACCCTGCTGATTTTCAAAACTATTTTTGACGACTGTTATCTATTTATGTCTCCCTAATGGTTGGTATAGATCAAGTCTAAGGACGGATATATATATTCTTTATATATATATTCAGAGTCAGATTAACAGTTCATGCCGCAATGGTTTTCAGCCGTTGTTACGGTCTGTCTAGCAACATGGGTGACCAGGAAAAGGAACTGTAAAAAGTTAGAAACCAAGATTACACCTGCAGGGGACCGTACTTTTGCTAGTTTTTGTACACATATACCTCACTAATTTAATACGTTGAATGTTTAAAAAAAATAAGCTTAGCAGAAAGAAACCTAACGCGTAAGAACCTCTCTTTGTTGTTGGAAGTTGAAGAACCATCTCGATCCTTTCCCCACTGATCATTATATAAATATACCGTTGTCAAGGCATTATCTTTCACATCAAACCCTCCCCAAAACTCAGTATTTAAACTAGATGATCGATTATGTCTTACCAGTTTTTCCTTGGCGAGAGTTGGACTGTTGCTATGGGTGGTCCTTATCTTCGATGGAAAAAAGCCATTGAAGATTCGCCTTGGTTTGTGAGGAGGTTGGATCTCAACATATTGTTTCATGGAGGCAAAGTCGACGATAGGAGGGCAGGCGTACTGTCGTCTGTTCTTCAAGTTTCGTCGACTTTCATCATGCCTACCGATAATTTGTTTGATGCTCCATATTTCTTCTTGAGTAGCAGAGTATCTGTCGGAAGGGAGCACAACGATAGAGTTCCGAGGAACGCTCCTTTTCTCGGTGGTATAAACGACTTCGTCAGGCCCAGGGAAGACAACGACCTTTAGCGAAGTTACCGGCTCTATCATTTGGTCTCAGTTTCGTCTCGAAAGTAACCCAAGTCTTTGTGAACTACATGTTCTGATTTCTGATCCCAAGCGGTGTGTGATCCAAGACTTAAAGACAAGTCCACTTTGCTGCCCTAATTGACTTATAAATCACATGTGAAAAGCTTTTCGTGTGCTGTTTGTCGGAAAGGGTTATTGCTTGTAGAATCCAACGCGTGGACCAATTACCGGTGGATCACTTGTCCCATGTGTATTAGTTGATTAGAAATTGTTGGCAAGCCGAGGTTGATGCTTGATGACCTCACAATTAAGAGCCCACGAGTTCGTTCAGCGAGTCTGTCTCTAAGAGACTACTATTGAAACTGATCTGTTAACCTGGTTTTAGCTTCCTTTTCAATTGACGTACTCGGGATGAAAAAAAAAACGCTTGGAGTAATTCTAGTTAACTGTTGTGTAAAGAACTCGAGCCGAAGTTAAACACTTTATATTTGATTCTCCGCGCTAATAAACACAAATGACAATGATAGCTCCAGAGAGTTTAGCTTGCTTTGTTATCCTGGATTAGGATACTAAAACATTTAGCAGTCTTATGGAAATCGAGCTCTTTTGAGTTTGCCGACCACTTGTTCATGTCGGTTCCAATCAGCTAGTTTTGCGCAGAGGCTGCAAAATAACTGGAAAAATTACGTTTGAATCCGGCTCTTGTAGTAGCCTCCTTCGCAGGAAACTCTACTCATTTTACTAAAGAGACGATTAAAATATTTCTTTATATCAACAATAAAAACAGCGGATTTTAAAAAAAAGGCTGTTTGGACATTAACGAGTACATTTTCTTGAATGGATGTGCAAATTATCTAAGCTCTGTTAAATTCTTACTTAAGATATTCTGAGCTGGTATTTTGAAAGCGAAGTGGTGTTCGCAAAACATTCTGTAAGTATTAACACTAGAATTATCACCTACAGACCAAGGTTATTTTAATACGGTTATATAGTTGTTTACAAAGCAATCAAGTTATCAAGAGGTTAAAGTAGCGGCTGTTTGATCGTGCGGTATTTCATTTTCGTAAATTATTACAATATATTATACATAATATTTGAAGCTTGTGACTTTATTGAAAAGTAAAAAAAAAATGCTCTAATTGGTAAAAATAGAAATAACTGTTGTAAAAGCAGAACCGAGCAGTAATTTAATTAAGTTGCTATTTCTTCAAACAAAATGACCCAGAGAAATATTAATTAACTCTACAGGAATAATTAGCTTTTCCGGCTGTGGATGATGTTTCGACAGTTCATGCAGTATTTTTCCACACCATAGCTAACTATTATGTGACGTTTTTCTTTGAAGACAAAAATAACAAAATTCAGTGATCAAGGAAAGTCTGATATACGTATACCAACACTTTTACATCTAATTATTACGTTGAGAACTCGGATACTTAATGAAATTTTCTCTCCTAGAAAATATATAAACATGTATTGCGAGTCTAGTGTGCTACTGACACAAACAAATAAGCCATATTAACATACACACAACGAACACATACATAAACACACCACAACACTAGGTCAAAGAGATACACAAATAGACCAACAAATACAGACCAACCAACACATTTACATATACGTGTATTTATAGAAAGTTTGTTGGCTTAAAGAGACCAGCCGGCATGCTTTGCACGCTATCTGATGGCGGCCATTTCGTCACAGTTGAAAAGTCGGTTTTGTACGAGTGGTCTCCCAATCTTTTGAAAATAGTTAGTCCCGTTGTTTTGTGTGATAGTTTCAATTTGAATCTGTTTTTGGAATGTTTCTTTAGTAGTTTTCCTGTCGAGTTTGATAGTTTCACGAAGCGTAAATAAACAAAATGCCGCTAAGCATCACGGTTGGTTCATATTATTTAACGTTAGAGTGGATTTCGAATGAGTGGGACACAAACACGGCTTACTTTTCACAATGGCGAGGTTTTCTCGTGGCACACAATCTCTTCTTATTTTTCACATGGCGCGGTTTTCTTTTCGAGGGAATATATCTCTGAACCTCTTGCCAGTTCCAAAGCCAGAGGGAATCTCTCAACATATTCCCCCGTTCCTCGTCATATTCCCCCATCCCTCGTCATATTCCCTCATCCCTCGTCATATTTCCCCGTCATATTCCCCCGTCCCTCGTCATGAGAAGGAAATATTTCACGAGAACATGGAAAAAATGGCATGTGTCGTGAAATAAACCAGGTAAACAATGCTTACAAATGATTTATGTAAGGAGCCAACCCCCCCCCAGGAGGCCTTCACCTCTCAAAACCTTACATTTTATTGGACCCCATTGGACTGCACTGACAAAGAAACCCATTGTTTCAGAGTTAGGGTTTGTATTGTTTCAGGGTTAGGCATTGTTTGGATAGCCAATAGTATTCCAGGTTCCGAGGAGGTGAAGGCCGCCCCGATATATTTGAAGAGGGTTCCGCACGAGGGCGCAGTCCGAGGTGAATAACTCACATACACCCAAGAGGAAGGTCGATACAATGCTTGTTTTTTTCTCAATAACAACATCTCTTATCATAAATCATTAGAATGATTGTTTGCCTAAGGCTTCTTAGTTCTTATTGTTTTTTTTTGTCGATTCTTTCAACCAGCGTAGCTTGTAGTGTGGTGGATAGGACAGATGACTAGAAACCAAGAGTGAAGGTTCGAGTTCGATTCCGGCTTGTGACACACGCCTCCTTTTGTTCCAATCTCCTACTTTCAAGTTGCTTCTCTGTAGGTTAAAAGTAAGTCAGTAGTTCTAAGTTACTAGGAAATGCGTGAGGGAATAAGTCGAGGGGAATAACATTAAAATCCAAGGGGAATATATCAGTATTAAAACATTGATAAAATGGAAAGGGAATATATATTCTCCCGCAAAGAACTAAGAAACCCAGGTGTGAAAATAGCACGACTCCCCCAAAAGAACAAAGAAAACAGAACCATTTGGTAAATAAGGCCCGTTTCAAACGTCGAACTTTTCATGCGCCGAACCTAATTAGATCAAAAGAAGCCGCCTAATTATTTTTTGTTTCAATTGCGTTCGGCGCATGAAAAGTTCGACGTTTGAATCGGGCCTAAGGTTTGTCGGCCTTCGGCTCGGAAGTATGAGATTTATTCGGGTGCGGCCCGAGAACAGAACCCTCAGTGAATAAATCCCATATCCCCGAGCGGAAGGCTGAAGCCCCCATAACCATACTGTAACTTACTGTATCGTAACTCGGTAATTTGATTGATCTGACAGACTAAAACAATAGGGAAACCATTTCAATGTCACGACATTGTAATGTACCGTGCCGTAAGTCATTAGAGCAGTTTTCGTATGAGTGGGACAAACTACAGCACGGTTACCGTACGGCATGGCGTGACATTGAAATGGTTTCCCATTGTTTTTGTCCTGCTGATCCAATCAAATCACAGAGTTACAGTACAGCACGGTTACGGACATGCCGTAGTTTGTCCCACTCATACGAAATCTGCTCTATTGTAAATTGGCCACTGATACGCAATCTGCTCTATGATGGTTGTAACCGGTACATACTTCATGGTAGTGTTTCGTTCCATATAGTCTCCCTGCATTATACTGTAAAACAGTATAGAAAATGATTATGCAGGGAGACAAAATGGAACGAAACACCATCATGAAGTATATACCTTGTAACCGTATTACATATTATCAGGAGTATATTACACACGAGTATTCCTGTGCCCTTGTGTTGGCCCCTAACACAGTGGATGGTGTGTCTATTTATAGTCGCGAAGTTCTGGTATGCGATTAGGTTGTCTTTTGTTCTCTTGTGCTTTAGTGTTTTTTAGCAGTTTGAACCGTGTTAATTACAATTTTACAGTGCATCCTGATTGGTTAAAAGTGACGGCCTTTGTTTCTTCTCGCGGGAAACTATGCTAAAAATAACTCTACCGTATATAGTGTTGTGTGACAATATTATGTGGGAAGAGGAACACTCCTCTGTAATATACTCCTGATATTATAATATAGATACGATAGTACGCGCGCTCTGATTGGCTAAAGAGCCATGTTTTATCATAGCATATAACATGGTTTGCCATGTTGTATCGTTTTCAACTGGCGGTTTCCTTTCATCACGCGTGTAAATCTATATTATAAAACAGATAAAGAAGCCTTAAATTCATGTTTTATACGGCTGCGCCCTCGAGTTTTAAACCTGATAAAACACTGCTGCTCGTTTATTAAACAGTACATAAAACACTCTGGTCATTTGAGAACACTCGAGAAGTGTTGAAAGCACGCGCCTTCGGCTTGTGCTTTAACATTTCTCTCATGTTCTCAAATGCTCATCGTGTTTTATGATAGTATAAAACATGGCTAAGGCTTCTTTATTTGTTAAATGTGGTTTTTTTCTGTCTTCAGGGAATTTTTGACAAGACAAAAACGATTTTCTTGATTGAGGATGGGTGAAAGCAATGCCGTATTTACCGAAACAACTCTAAATTTCTAACGGGTTTGCACTTGACTTCTGTCACTTAAGGCAGCACTTGGATCTGCACATGAGCGGCTTTTTACCCAAATCACAGTGCTCTGCTTTTACCAGCAAGCTAACCAACAGTATAACGGAAGTAAAAATAATCTCCACAGGAAGCCCAGACTTATGTACCTATCAATGTTAAGCCCGAGGGGGTGGGGGGCAGGCAAGGGATTTGACATTTTATCCCCCCAAAATGACAAATTCCCCACTCTTAGGACAATACGTTTGGTGAAAAATTTCCCACCCCACTGCCCTACCTTCCTTATGTTTCCTATAAATAACCCCACCCTGGGCCAGGCAGTGTATGCCAAAATCTCCACCCTCGGGTATCCCTGCCTGTCAAATCGTCACTCCTTGCCCACCGCCCGCCTCCTTGGGCTTAACATTGATACTTTAATATCTCTTCAACATCAGTTTAACAGTTTTGAAGCATTGTTGAATGGAGCTCTTCCACGGGATGGACGTTTGTTTGAAAATATTTGAAAGGTGGAATAGGACCTTTGCAGGATACAGTCACGTGCTGATATAATACTTCATTAAAGAATGAATTGAGCTCGTGATCCCCATGGGAAAGGTGTTGCCATGGATGCTGGATTAAGCTATCTTTAAAAACGCTGTTTTAGAAAGATCGACAATAGATTGGAGGTGGAAAATAGCATTTACAAACAGGTTTTCCTAATAACACTACCGATCTCGTAAAAGTGCCTCTAAATAAATGATGTCAGATTATTTTGCCAAGTAGCATAGCCACGTGATTGCATTCCTGCAAGGTACCATTTCCATAGTTTTGTACACTTCCAACAGATGGAAATATCCTGAAAATTTTGTTGGGAACTCTAATTTCCAAGAAATTCCATCCATACAAGAGGTCCAGTTTTTCCGGTGGTGCTTGCTATTGCAGGCTAGATAAAAGTAAATAAGAGTGTTTTTACTTGTTATTTTTAATAAAAATTATGTAAATAACAATGTCCGAGTGTTTTCCATTGCAGCAAGGAAGTTCATCTGTCAGGTAATTTATAGTAGGGAAACCTTAACTGAAAAAAAAGAAGAGAAAATCCCAAATTAAGCTGTGAATGAAAAAGAAAGGGTTTGTTTCATTGACAGGCTTAGAGTGAATTTCTATAGTGTTTTAAAACAAAAACAAGACTAAGTACATAGCCAATCACAGGAGCAAGTAAAAACACAACGAGCCAATCACAGGAGCAAGTAAAAACACAACGAGCCAATCACAGGAGCAAGTAAAAACACAACAAGCCAATCACAGGAGCAAGTAAAACACAATGAGCCAATCATGAGCTGAAGTAAATCATGATTGGTTTTACTTGAACCAATCATGAGAAAAAGTGAACACAATCATGGTAACTCTCGCTAAAACGAAATGGATTGCGTGAAGGACTAAACAATGTTTGGTTTTAGTTTAGAACTTGATCAGCTGATAATTACACAGACAATTATAGAAAAGCTAAGCAAACGCAAAACCAAAGCAATCGCTCATTACTCAGGCCAGGCCTTTGGCCACCCAAATCAAGAATTGCAAGTGTTTCTTTTTTTCTTTTTCGTGTTGTGAGTTGGCTCAACACATGACAGGCTCAACCAATCAGATTCGACACTGCTCGGGACACTGGTAGGTTGCGGGTGATCTGTACGATCAATCGAAGATGGGGAAAGCAGTCGGTGGGGAATGAGGAGATTAAAATTCATTGAATTCGCTTTAAATTGCCACAAGAGAAGAATATCAACTACTCTTTAAATCAGCTATTTACAGAATCTTCCTTTGGTGTTCCCTGAAATGACTACAATATATGGCTTGGAAAAGGATCTGAACAACAGTGAAAGCCCATACTGAAAGCCCATAATTATGTAATAATTACATAATTATGGTGATATGAGTAAAGAGATTTAGTACCACTTGCCATTATAATTGCTTGATTCATTGTAAAGGAACTGTGCCATGCTGAGGGGCTCACATTTCTGTTCCCAGCTGTGTCACAGGAAATTTGCACCCCCAGGATATTTGCACCCCTTTAGGAAATTTAAATCCCCTGTACGGGAGGTGCAAATTTGCCAAGAATTTTGCACAAAAATGTTCAGTAGTTTCTTAGCTCAGACTCAGTCGGCAAAACTGACCTTAGAATCTTATTTACAGTAAGTTCATGGCTTGAATCTTGGTCGAATGCAAGTTTGTGGATAATCAGTTTAGCTTTCAATCAGCCAAGCTTCAACTACAGTAGGACTTCAGTTTGCAAACCAGAGTTCAATAACTGTACACCTTGATCAATTTACACAAAATAAACTTATTCAATAAGTTATTTCCTCAGTGTAATATGCACATTCAAAGCTGAAAGAGCATCCAGTTCTGAGGTTTTCCATGGTTTTGTCAACTTTCTTTTACTATAAAAATTAAACTCTTTTGCTCAAAAACAAAGTATACATCTACATCTAAATACAGTGTTCGTTTTGTATATATAACCATCCAAAGTTGTAGATATCCTGCATGCAAATCCAAGGTTCAAACTTTCTATACTATTTCAGCCTCAGAGTTTTTAACATTGATAGTGAGGCAACAAAAGCTGGAAGTAGTGTTATTCAAATCTTAACTACAAAATTGTAGCACAGAGTTTGGAATAAACTAATAATCATACATGTATCTTAACATTCAATTAATTCGGTTGGGATCTTAAGAGTCATTTCAGGCAAATTCTAAAGACTATTTTAAGATCCCTGCCTTTCAGTGGCCTGCTATTCATGAGCAAGTGTTGCAAAGCATCATCTGTCTTCAGAGCAAAACAATTTCAAAACAAACACCACTCAAGGTGCTAAGAGACTGTGAGGTTTCGATATGAATGCTACATAACTATCTAATATGCTGACAAATCCAGGGTCCTTGTCTAGAAAAATAGTAGCTCTGTGACTCCAAGTATAATGTGAAGGATTTGAATTCATTATAGACCATGATAGGCATATAAAACAGTGGCTTGGTGAGTCCGTATGTGTTTAAACCATCAGCATTCAATTTAAATCACCTTGAGTAATATTAAAACGCAAGATTTCCTAATGTTTCAGTAAGAACTCTACATAACCATCGGTGCTCAATTCACATTATTACAAGTAGAGTAATAAAATACAAGACATGGGAGTGCAAATTATCTACACTGTTATAAGCTAAGGTTTTGGTAAGAACTCTACATAAACCATTGGTGCTCAATTCACATCGCCTCAAGTAGAGTAAGAAATGCAAGATATGGGGAGTGCAAATTTCCTAAGGTTTTGGTAATAATACTATACTAAATCATTGGGACACAGGAACAAAATAATTTTTCAGACATTGTCATATAGTTGAAATCAAAGAAATTGCAAAAATGATTAACAAACTGGGAGTAGATCTAGTCTTCAAGGAAAGTAGTGCATATCCTTTCAATCAAGCATTATAGGAGGTCAGCATGAATTGTCTTGTGAAAGATGTTAAAAAGGGGACACCATTTCAACAAGACATTCTTTTTCCCCATTAAATCAAAACTAAAGTCGATAACCTTTCCATACTATGACCTTTGTGGCAGTAAAATATATTTTAATTTGTCAAGGTTGATTTCCTTGGATGTAAAATATTGGGTAGGTTGTAGCTGACTGCTACAACCTAAAACAACACACTTACCTTATTCAGTAGGCAGTGTCCTCTCACCACAGTTCACTCTTCTGGCCTTTGAGGTGGAGTTCCGCATGGCTGTAGCATTTTCTGTAATAATAATAATGTAACAAATATGGCTGAATACTAAAGTGTATGGTACCAACTTTATTCAATACAGTTCTAAAGTAATGACATCAAAATTACAAAAAAATAATTTTTAGCATTCTTTTTACCTAAACCAATGTTATTGCTCTTTGTAAATTATGAGTACAAAACAAACTTGTTGTTGTTGTTCAGAAAGCCTTAGTAAGTCTCACTAAAAACTGAGATCACTTGAGAAATAAGTGGTTACTTAACCTTTTACACAACACTAACCTGGCAAATGTGTTAGCAAAACCTATTTACTCAATTAGTTGAGCTTGTTTGACCCAACTATGTTGGGAGTTATTTAAAAATGTTTGACAAGGGTTTACTTAATTATTATAACAAACATGGCTTACTTCACAAATAGATCAATCAATCAATTGGCTTTATTTAACAAGGGTGACACTTGACAGTAAGTATTAAACTGATAAATTCAATGTCATTGTGCCATGCGTCTCTCTTCTTATTGATGCACAGATGATGTCACAATGTGAAGAGAACAAAGAAGTGTGCCACAAGACACAGTTAAGTGGTGCAACTGATGTTCTCTTCATGTTTTGACATTATCTGTACGTCTATAAGGGAACAAACCCACAGCAAAATGAAATATATTTGTAATATACAATAATTAGCAAACTTTCCCAACAAAACAGAGCTGTGTATCTGTACTCTAATACCATGAATCACAGCATGCATTTCACACTGTTTATTGTAATCCTAGAACAAACATGTACATGCATCTCTCACCTCCAGTAAGTTGAATCTGACTCTGGCTTTTGATTCATTCTCTACCAAGGCAAAGTAATCCAGTAGATTGTAATGTCCTATGTAAGCAGCTGAACTATCTCTTTGTTGATTTACAAGCCACTCACTGAAAAAAGGTTATAGTATCATAACTATATATCTCTTTAAGCATATCATGCATGCAGAAACTACTTACACCTCAAATTACTTTAGTTGGTGCTTAGCTCATTGCATTTTACTTGCTCTAATGATTAGCTTGTAATTACTTTGGTTTTAGAGTGATTTTCAATTGAAGGGCTGTGTGCGAAAAGGGCATAAGTGACTCTTGATCACATTCTAAATTCTCCTTCAATTTCTTTGTTTTCTAAGGGTGAATTTAGAACGTAATCAAGAATCACTTACGCCCTTTTTGCACAGCCCTTCAATTGAGTGTTGTAAAACTAAAACCTGAGCCAATCACAGGAGCAATAAAAAACGTCAATGAACCAATCACGAGCAAGTAAAAACATCAATGAACCAATCACAAGCAAGTAAAAACATCAATGAACCAATCACAAACTGAAGTAATTCATGATTGGTTTTACATCAACCTATCACAAAACAAAGTAAACACTATCATGGATAACTAACCAATCAAATTCGAAAGCAATCACCAAACTGACATTAAATTATTTTGGACACTCAATCCAAAACTGCTCTATTTAACTGCAAACAGTTAAGTGAAGTGATTTCCTTTCTGTTACATGTTCTATGATCAAGGGAATATTTCTGTTTTATAAATCTAAAGCACACTGTACTTACAATTTTGTGGTATCTGAATGTCCTGTCCCTACATACTTGGACTGCACTGAAAGTAAACATCCAATAATACGATTGGTTTTGAGGATAACAAATTAACAATTTTTGATTCCTCAACATCCATGATGAAGATACCATTAGCATGAATTAAAGCAACTCTTGCTAGACTGAATGGAAAGATATAGATGGGTTGCACATGACGCCATGGCAGCCAATGATGTTGGTGTACCTTTAAACAATAGATTCTTTGTTAGCTTCTTTTGTTAGGTACACGAACATGGCCGCCATGCCTTTGTCATTTGAATCTCGGGGGATTGAGTGCAACCCATCTACAGAGAGAAAATCCCACTTTTGACATTTTGTTTTGGTTTCTTTTTTTGTGTGAAAAATCACCATTAATTTTGCTTTGGTTTTACAATGTACATGTACTCATAAAACTGTGAGCTTGCAAAAATTGGATATTATTTTCATATTAGTTGTTTGTAAAATGAAAGAAAGGTTAAACCTGTGGTTCATGATTCCTGTACTCTTTCCTCATGTTCTACAGCTCCAATCATGTATTTGTATTTTCTTAAATACAATAAGTACATGTTTATTAGACGTAGATAGGGCTTGAAATTCAAGGGAAATATCACCAGAAAAATAATGTTGCTAGTTTGTTACTAATTATTACTAGCAATATGGTCTGATCCAGAATCAACAGTTCAGCAAGATTCTACTTAAGCAACAGCTACTAGTTGTCCTGAGATTCTACTCACATAATTTTTCTAAAAATCCACTTAACTACAAGCCCTGCATAGGAACACATTGTATTACCTTCACATAAAATATTCAATACTACTGATTTCCTTGATTTGCAACAATAATTATTATTAGGTAAAAAAGTAAGAGTTGCAAGGAGCTTGCCATATAAAACATTATTTCGCTTTATAAACAGACTTTTGCCATTGCAAGTAGGCATTGTAAATGAATAAGTTGCTGTATGATGCAGTAGCCACTAGCATATTTTGAAACACAGACTTCTGTCAATCATTAGACAGCAATAGTTCATTGAGTTTTCAACATATGTTGCTACTATGACAGCCAACAACTTGCTTCACTTACATGTAGCAAGTCAGATCTATTAAAAAATCTTTTTTTGAATCTCTGTCTAAAACAGTCCTGCAGTAGAATGGGACAATGTCAGTACTTACAGTGTTCCAGCTGGCTGTGAATGTTATATCTGTCTGACTGAAAACATGTAGTAGAAGAAGAACTGTAAGGTATACATACAGTAGATGGCTCATCACATATTACATGTCTTATACACTCTGTATAAACCTTATGAAAGAACTTAGGTTGACCACCTTGACCCAGCATATGCAATCAACAGAAATCAATAAAATAAAATAAATTACTTGGGCCAGGCCTTTGGCTGTCCGAGTCAAGTTTCGTAAGTTTTTTTGTGTGTGTTGCGAGTTGAATGAACATGTGACAGGTTCAACAAATCAGATTCGACACCACTCAGGACAATGCGCAGGTCATTCTTCTGTGATCTTATGTCAGGTCTACAGAAAATAAGAAGAATATAAATTACTCTTCAAAGCAGTTTTTATAGAAATCTACAGCATATGGCTTGCAGAAGGTTGAACCACCAAGCTAAATAAAAGTCAAGAATACAACTAAAGCTGCTTATTTTCACCGATTGATGCAAGATCTGAGAGCACAAGCTTCTGTGTATGTCCTCTTTTACTCCTCCTCATTTAGTGATCATTGAGAACGTCTTCACTATTCAATTATTTTTCTAAATCAAGTACAATCTTGCACCGAGTGCTACAAGCCTACATGCACATCTTGCACTCATTATCGAAAAAGCTTTGACACTGTATACAAAGCTATTGACAGGAGTGAAATTATGTTCGCTTAGATATTATTTCAGCAGCATTCAAGTTTCGAGACCACATGGAACCCAATTAAGTTGTCAGCAGGTAACTTAGGTATATCGTACATAAACAATTGTTTAGAGCAAATTTATAGATTAATTGAGTTCCAGGTCAATGAAGAGTGTTTAGGGCTAATTTAGGGGCTAGGGTTCACATGTAAACAGTGCAATAGTGCCAAAGTAAAATGAAAACCCCAAAATCAAGAAAAAAAGGGTTTTTCCAGGGTTTGAATGCACAACCTCCCACGTGCAAGGCAGAAGCAATACCACTACACTAACTTAATGTGTCAGTCTACTCGATCCCATGTCTAATCCGAAGTTGGGAGATGTGCTGTCCCAACCCGTGATAGTAAAAAATTGGTACACATCATGACATTAGTATTTCCCGCGCTCGAGATGGGGTTGGAATTGGATTCAGCGGTTATTTTTTCTCTACCCAACCAACTCCCATCATATGTCCTGACTCATTCACAAACTCACTTGTGGGTTCCTAGCCTACCTACTGTACATACCCGGTATTGTAATTTACACTAATGGTCGGGACATAGGACTGTCAAATTTCTTGTTTGTTTTTTTCCTTTCACAATGCCACCAACCAATCAGATTGCACTTATGTTTTTTTTCTGTTATCAAATCTGACACATTGGATGCTATTGTTGATCATGGAAATGCATTTTACAAGAAACTAAATGTGGATAAATGCCTAATTACTAAATGAATTGCCAAATAAACTTAAAATACTTGATGCTGATGCAGTGCTCAACCTCGTTCCCAGCGGTCTATTTGAGCCTAATCCAAGATGGCGTATTTTTGTGACCAGCCTGTCTTGGATTAGGCTCGTAAAGTCCCCTGTGAACAAGGTTGCCTCCTGACAAACATACAATGTCTCCCCCAGCATGATGACAATGCCGCAGGAGCACACAAAACCTAGCCTACTTTTGCACTTCAGCTCAGCTAGCCCGAGTGAACACCGAGCAGGAATCTTGTTTGATGTCAAACAATGATGATTACCGTATTTCCTCACCTATAAGATGCACCTTTTTTAATCAATAAACAACGATATTATAATTTGATTGGTGACAATGTTTAATGATAATTTACTAATTGAAGCAAGGTTTTGTTGTAACAGTTGTTCAATAGGCATGGAAATAATCAAAATGCAGTTACACAATTCATGTTTTTATTATCTGGCTTGTTTCAAACATGTTACTTTCATGAACTCGGTATGACAATAACACAGCCTGGCTGTTGTAAGGCTAGTGGGTAATGATAGCATGAGAATGTGCCTTTAGTGCTTGCAAGCTGTTCGCAATAAAAGGCAAAAAAAATCTGGAACCCAGGATACATTAAATTTTGTGTAACAATAGCATGGCAGTGGTTACCAAAGTTGCATTGCCCAGAGGTTCTAATACTCTCTACTACTTTCACTGGTATAGTCTCTGTTGCCTTACCCTGTGTGCCAGAGGCTTGAAGAAATAAAAGGTGACAGAGAAGAGAGAGAAGAAAAAGAAGAGCCTCTGACGTTATCCATTGAGAATCAGCTCTCTCACCAGGCTACTGTTGCCTTATGGCTCTTTCAATTCAAAACCTGCCCATCCCCACCCCCTTGGGCATATGTGGGGTATTTGACTAAGTTTCTGTCCTGGGGGTGGGGCATTTGCCAACAGAGTCAAAATAGCAAATTTTACAAGATATTTGCACTTGTTCCAAGTTGACCCCACACTGGGGCATTTGCAAAGTTCCTTTTTCAAAATGTCATTAATGTCTCTATCAATTCCAAAACTGCCAACACATCTCTCTATATAAATATATAATAATATTATTGATTACTCACAACACATGTCCTTGTTGATATCAGATGTAATTATTATTGATTGCATACACTGGACCCTGGTGTCACAGCGGAATTGGACCCCCCAGTCTAGTGGATATGCAGATTATTTTGGACTTCCTTCAAAAATATTTTCATTGTTTTCAAGTTTTTTTTTTATGAAACTTTTAATGCCTTCCCTTTTTGCAAGATGTTTTGTTTGCTTAAAGTATAAATTACATGTAGTTCAACACATCTTTATTTATGGCAAGTTTGGATAGTATGATACCGGTGTAGCTTTGTCTCTGCTGACAATCTTTAATATATGGAATTCCATCTCAATTATCTTATCTTATACATGTAGGTTTCAGAACTAACTGAGAAAGGAAAGTCCAAATTCATTCTTTACTCAATTCGCATTATATCATGTTCGAATCATGTCGTCCAAGCTCTTGAGCATAGAACAGCAAAAACAAGACTAGTTTGAAAAGTTGGCTTCATGCAGGGCAAGTGTTGAATGCTAACCAAAGCACTGAAGTAAAAATAAAAGTTTGCCAAATAACATGAAAAGCATGCCTTGGCCTGCCTATATGGTAAAACTGTGGTAATGTAGCGTTGTTTCATTCATTATTTGTGATTAAAACTGCATTCAACAGTTAGGCCCGTTTGAAAGCAATTAAGTTCAAAACTTGAATCAAGTTCAGTATTGGCATGGCTATTTGAAACAAGTCTTAGTTTTCTGTAACACACAACTTTCTGATATATTCTCAGCTGCTTGTGTTCCGTGTTCCTTCTTTTAGTCTTTCTTGGATTTCTTGTTTCAGTGAGACCCATACGTAGATAGGGTGTCTAATTCCGCGAGACGGGTCCATACCTGCTAGCGGATTTGGACCCCGGGGGTACAGAATCTTTAGCAGATATGGACCGGGGAGAGAGAGGGGCTAGTGGATACTGAGGGTATATATCCACAGGGGTCTAAATCCGCTATGACACCGGGCCTTCAAACAAACATGTAGCCCAAAACCTAGACTTGCTCCAAGTCGAACTCGCTGAGTCACTTGGTAAGCGATTACTGGGTCAAAAAGCGAGTGCGAGAATCGAATTGAGAGGCGAGTTCGACTTGTTTCACTTGCAGGAAATTGAATCGGGGATTATGTTTTGGCGCGAAAACACATTTCAGGGGCGGAGCTAGCCTCCGATGCAGACGTCTTGTGTGGTTCGTTTCCCTACCAACGTCTGCGAACTCGAGCCACATTTTGTGTTCCGTGACTTACGGATTGTTTATTTTGACCAATCAATTTGCTAGTTAGGGTTTTCCCATAGCCCAAACATTAATTAATTACTTCGTGGACCGTGGGAACACAAACATTTGATTGGCTGATTATTTCGACTTCCATTTTTGCACGTGCAGCACGTGCTAGCCGCCTAGACAACAGAAAATAACTTCAAAACGCTCAGAGGTTACCAAGTGGTAAAAAAACATATTTCAGTGCATAAAATGTGGACTTTGGCTATGGATTTTGAAGCTTCCGAATATCTCTAAAAGAAAGATCTTCACGTCATTCCCGTTGCCACAAAAAAAAACTCTGCTTTGGTGGCAAGAATACTCAGTTCAGCGACTTGTAGGGAATCTATTCATATCGACGAGCTGTGCATTTTAATGAGCTCCCGGAAAATGAGAGCTC
Source organism: Actinernus sp. WN-2022 (assembly GCA_030867875.1). Taxonomy (NCBI): domain Eukaryota; kingdom Metazoa; phylum Cnidaria; class Anthozoa; order Actiniaria; family Actinernidae; genus Actinernus; species Actinernus sp. WN-2022. Next base: position 63,788,768 of record JAOWCC010001634.1, read on the forward strand.
CTCTCTGATTGGCTGAACAAAAAAAAACGGCTTGAGTTCGCAGACACAAGACGTATGCATCGGAGGCTAGGGCGGAGCTTACATTTCGCGCCTTTGACAATCTCTTTCTGAGGACTAACTTGACACGTCAACATACAATGCCTGAAGAATTAACGCTTTGTGATTGGGCAAACCTTAGTACGTCATAAGCCACGCCTCCGGTTGAAAAATCAACCGGTAAATTTGGCGCGCTGCAAGTGGGAAAAGTCCTTCATACGGGGGGCTAAGAAGGACTTTGAGAAAGTCTACCCAAAACCATGTTCTACTTCTATTGGACTGTGAACATGACAACTTCAACTTACATGTAGGAAGGCTATAAACTATATGTACAGCCTTGAATGCCCACACACATTACATACATATATCAGGAATTGGGATGTTTCTTCTTATATGATTATCGATTTGCTGACATCGAAGGACGAAGAGCAACTTTGTTTGACTATTCTGCTTTAAATATGTGATTTAATAGTCTTTTAAAAACTACTAAACATCGTACGGTATATCGACTAAACTAACTAAGCACAATTCTAAGGGTTAACACTCCATAAACTTACCATTTTGTCGAGAAATAGAAAGTATCTGTAACCAAAAGAAAGGCAAGATCAAGATGCCAGATGCAGATGGCGTCCTCTTTACGTTTAAAGGCCCGCGTTACGTATCACCAGCGGAGTCACACACTAACGCACGCTCCACACAGCGGTCAGTCTCGTACTGCACAGCGGTCAAACGTATGCGCGTGCGTATTATGGTCGTGCGTATTATGGTCGGTCTGGTGGGCGGCCGCGCGAATTTCCCGCGCAAAATTTACCTTAAAACATATTACAGTGAACTTCTACCCCCAAAAGTTAAGAAAAATACGTGAAAGTTAAGCTTTTTATTTTCACAGTCGACGGGGAAATTGAACAAACTTCAAACTGTGAGTTTACCAAACTTTTTCGTAATTTACCAAAAAAGTTCTCAAGGTTTGAAAACGGGTGTGTGAACAGTGACGGCCGTGGGCTCGCTTTGAATTTGTTTTGAATATGTTGTTGCAAGACTTTTGACGCATGCGCAGACATTTGACCGCTGTGTGCGCACGCTCAGTTATCCGAATTCGAAACAATCTCGTTCCCAGAGCCCGCGATCTTCTGGCCAACGCCAAGATACAGAGCTCTGGGATAATCAACATCGAGGTCTAATTTGATTGGCTAGCATATCTAACCGGAAGTAAATTCACAACGACGCCATGGAGTTGCTTCGTGCGATCGGCCATATAAAGACCGGCCTAAAAAGTGGTGAAAAAATCGCTAAAAATCAAGTTTGTCATTCTTGCCGTTGCTGCAGTCAAGTAAGTAATCATCGTGTTGAACTGTCTGGATAAAAAATCAAGAAGAGACACATTCTGAAGGCTTTTAAGAACGATATGTCAGGTCAGATGTTCGGGAGAATCTTTGACGAAATTCAACTGCTAAAATATTTACCAGATTAAATTAGAACTGCGAGAGAAAAAATGCCACTAGGTAAATTGCTGATTTAGTGATTGAATTAGTTTTGAATACCTGACTTTATACTCTGGGCAGATGCGTAAATAAAAACTGAGTGAAAACTAGAATAAAACGTGTGTGCATCTCTTTTGTGAAGTGAAACCAAGAATAAAACGTGTTTTATCTTTGCATAAGTATTTACTATTAGCTAGGCCTACATCCCGGGCCTACATGTAGTAGATGAATAATAACTATCATTCAGCCTTGAGCAGAAGAAAGCTGAGAAAGTCCACTTCAGCACAATGATGACAGCAACATGTAATATACTGGTTCTATTTTATACTGACATACAGATACAGATATATGTATTTACAACTTAGTTAGAATTAGGTCACAGAAGAATGTGTATATCCATCAGTTTTACCTTTTTAATCATAGATATAGATACATAGATTGTTTTAATTTACTCTTTAATTTGTGTCCCCAAATTTTTTTTTGCTAAATACCTTTAGACACGTTAATAGTTATTATTACACATATAACTCCCCCACCCCGGCATTTGTGGGGCACTTGACATTTTTGAATTCAGAGCATTGCAAGTGCCTCATTGGGTCAGTCTCGTGGGGGTCAGCTAAGCTATGCATATGCCCCTCTGTGGGCTTTGGAACAAGTATAAATCTCTTATACAGGGTTGCCACTAACCTGAGTATCAGGGGAGGGGAAGGCCTGATACTCAGGTTAGGTTGCCACAGGTCAGGGAAAAGTCAGGGAAAAAAATGTTTTTCAAGGTCAGGGAATTTTGCATCTGGTCGGAGAAATTCTAAATTTCTTGTCAAAGTCACGAAGAAGTCGGGGAATTTTATATTAATTTTAGGTTTCCATGATGGCCTCTCATGCCTCAAAGTGTCTGCGAGGGGAGGCTACAGGTTTTGATATTAAATGACGTTTGTTTTGGATGAGGGAATGTTGAACAGTACGTGTTATTATATGGTCAGTGAAAATTGTTTTCTGGTCGGGGAATTTTTTTTCTTGATGGGTGACAACCATGTTATAAACACTTACTATTTTGACTCTCTTTGACCAATTCCCCACCTCCCAACTTTTCTTTGCTGGCAAATGCCCCATCCCTGGGACAGAAACTCAGTCAATACCCCACATACAAAAATGTATGCCTGGGAAGATGGGCAGATTTGGAATTGATAGAGCCATTACCAGTGATAAATTATTTTCTTTATACCTTTAGATGCCAGTCATAATTATTGGAAACCAATGCAAGTATTTGATTGTCAAACAAGGACATTTTGATCACTTCAACAGATGTATAGGCTGCTTTGCTCGATCCCTACCAGTCAGCCTGCACAATTTATTTTTCTACTCCTTTGCACTTGCACTGTGGTGGAAGTGGATATATTACATCACCTTAGGGTTTTTCTTCCTACAATCTCACAAGTAAAAATATCACAAATTAATTGGTGTGTCAAATGCAGAAATGCAAGAGAAAACCCCAATGAAAACTCCTCACAAAGCCTACTAAAAGCAAGCTAAGTATTTTTCAGCCACCCTCAGACCTCAGGATGTCCTTTGGCTTTCTACCAGTGGCCTATTTGACCAAATTAGAGCAGTTTCCATTCAAAATCCTACAAGAGAAATTGCTGCAGGTCATCGGCAAAGCCACAGAATCTTCCCAAATGACATTCTGGGGAAAGCTTGAGCAATTGACTTTATGGTTTGGCAGTTTGTAACTGAACAGGGCTAGCCAAACTTGGACTGAGGGGGGAGGGGGGAGGGGGGTTAGTTGAGTTAGTACTATGTATTTAACCCAAATTGGCACAGTAGACAATGGGATTTTTGTCCATTACCCACAATTCATTTTGGGATTGCTGCTGCAAAATTGTAAAGAGAAATGCAGTGTCAGAATGCCACGTGGGTTCACAGTCACTTGATGTGTTTTCTGTAAACAAACATGGTAGTTGGATAGATTAAATTGTGTTTGCTTTTAATAGATTTTAATTGCGAACTGGAAGAGTTTTTAAACCTATTTTTAGCGTATTGAACTTGGTAAAATTCAAAGAAATGAAAAACAAAAATTGAAAGTGTGTTTTTCCGAAGATTGGAGTCAATAGGCCCTTTGCAGGACCTGGTCATGTGACCTTTTTAGCCTGTCAATCAAAAACAAACTTTTGAAAACTCTATAATTTAGCTTAATTTAACAGAGTTTGTGCCGTAACAAGCCATGCCAGTCAGCAAAAAAAGCCTCACAAACTATTAAATTAAGCTAAATTATAGAGTTTTCAAAAATTTACCATTCAACAGTTTTAAAGATATGAACCTAAACTTGGGCTTTTTACTAATTTTGGCTTGCTCTTTTCATTTCTGGCATTCATGTTGTTCTAGCGCCAACTCTTTTTTTTTATTGACAGGCTAAAAAGGTCACGCGACCAGGCCCTGCAAAGGGCCTATCAATCAATGTTATCTGCCATTGAAATAATATTTGCATTATCAGAATTCCAGCATGTCTAGTAGGAAATATTCAAACATTTGTGTAGCAGAAATAAATATATATATATGTGTACATTCAGACTTCACACTAACATGGCAGCTTGTGAACATACATGGTGTGGTCCATCAGTTGACTGTTTCCAGGGGCACACTTACTTATGATATATATTGTGTGTCAGATTTGAACCTACTTTAGAGGGTCTAGCTTTTGTGTAAAACTGTGGAATTCTGAGTTTATATAAACAGCTCAAAATAATCAATCAGGTTGAAAATGGGTTCATTTTCACAACAACTTGGAAATACAGGGTTTGGAGCGAACTTGTGAAAAACTGGGTCCGATTTAGGACCCCATGGCCATGGCTGCACATGCATTGTACCAACTATATATAAGTTCCACCCTGGATTGTAAAAGAACTAGGAAAGAACATCTGACCCACTTATACTTGCTAGACCTCACCATCTCCAGGGACAGATCTATGGGAGGGCAAGGTGATTTGGAGGATGCACCCCCTTTTGAGATTCAAGTGGTATCAAAATTCAGAAAATACTACTTCAGAGACCTGATTTAAAAAAAAAAATTGGGGCCCAACCCCCGTGTCTATGGTGCTCATATGGTGCATCCCATTTCAATCCACCCCTGAATCCCCAGAGTCAGGCATTTGATCCTGAATTGTGGCCCAGGGTCAAGGCATTACAAACTGTAGAAGACTTTGACTGGGTTACCGAGCATCATATTTTTGTTGCACTTCATAGTTCCCAGTAAGTTCCCAGTAAGACAAACAGAACATCTTAAAACAAGGCCTTGGTGTTATATTTCCCAAAATAGAAGGCTTTAAGCTTGGTTTTCTCATTCAGATTTGGGTTAAACAAATTGAAGCCATTTCTAAAGAACTATATATTTTACAATATTATTATTCCTGTGCTTGAGCTCGCTCTTTTAGATTTCTGCATAAGCTTGTAGTCTTTCTAGACCAGGGCCCAGTTGTTCGAAGCAAGGGTAACTTTATCCCTAGGATAGTGCTAAATCTGTACAGTTTACCCTCTGGTTAGCAATTTAACCCCGGGTTAGTGCTTACCCTTACTTCGAACAACTCGGTCCTGGGTGGTACATTTTGATTACAAATTAAACAAGCAATGTTTCACCACCCTTGAGAATTTGACTGAAATTTCCCCATTGATAGGTACATTACATTCTTTAAGATTTAAATGAATAAAATATATTTGATACAACATAAGCCTGTACTAAGGTGAAGGAATGCAAAGTTTCCTAATTAAAGAAGAGTATTAAAAGTTAATTCTAGCACAAAGTAATTAAGCTTATTAAAACTCACCGGAAAAAAATCAAGGCTGATTGTAAATTTATGTAAATTATATTTGAATATATATAAAACAATCAACCAAAGGCAAAGTAACAAAATAAATAAACGTTTCAATTATATCCGCTATCGTCTATCGATATCGGGCCCGGCGATGTTACACCGCGAAATATTCAACGATAACTATACACATCAGTAAAACAACATTTATTCAACCGATTCAAGAAAATTACAGGTCCAAGACACGAAAAGGACTGCCCGTGGAGCAATTAAACTTCTTGTTCGGACCAACACCGTGTACATTTTTAAAAGTTTTGATATCATGTTTCTCAGCAAACTCGACTTACTGCATCCGAGTCCTAAGACCTAGTGCCTCCTCGTGAATTTTGGAGCACGGCAGTTTAAATCATAGCTTTCTTGTCTCTGAGGGAACCTAGTATCGATTGGCAAAAAGGTACCTTTAGCAGTTCCACTGTCGTTAGGATCTTTTTCTCTTTTTTTTTCCCACGAGACGGACGAACAACATTTTTTTCTCAGCCGTCGGCCATTTTATCAATTTAGTAAGCCAGCGCTCTTATTACCACAGCGGTTGCTTTCTCTGCGCATATTCATAGTACATTAGATATACGACGCATGCTCAGTAAACGACCTTTCACGCATGCGCTCTTAAACCGGAAGCATAAAATCCTGCTTCCGGTTATGGATTATCCCAGAGCCTCAAAGCGTTTGGTCACCGCTGGCCGAAAAACGCGCGGGCTCTGGGAACGAGATTGAATTCGAAATTCAATATGGCGGGAAGGATGGAAGATTCATCAATAGACGAAGTAAATGGACAGAAACTACGCGAAATAGGCGATCAGGCAGCGTGGTCTTTATCCTCGTGCAAGCCAGGTTTTGGAATTGATCAATTAAGGGACGGAAACTTAGAAACTTACTGGCAATCGGACGGACCTCAGCCACATTTAGTAAACATTCAGTTCAAAAGGAAAACAGCAATTCAGAATATCTCGCTGTATGCCGATTACAAAGCGGATGAAAGCTATACACCAAGCAAGATTTCTATAAGGGCTGGTAACAGTTTTCATGACTTGCATCAGGTTGAACTGATAGAGTTAGATGAGCCAAGTGGGTGGCTGACTGTGCCGTTGTGTGAGGGTGAGAGACCAATTAGAACTTACCTGCTTCAAGTGGCTGTTCTTGCCAATCATCAGAATGGAAGAGACACTCACATGAGACAGATCAAGATCTATGCACCACTCACTGACACTGGCAGCTTAGACATGCCTTCCTTTTCATCCGTGGAATGTGCAATGTTCAGCACTATCAGATAATGAATTTCCAGAAACTGGATGGTACCATGCAATCCCCTCCCTTGTGATTATTGATTTGTTATTGTTGTGACATTGTTCTTTGTAGAGCCTGGTTCACAATTGCAACACAAGCATAAGTGCACACAACATACTCAGATGCAATGCCATAATTATCACAATTACGGCACTGTATATGCATATGTTGATTGTGCTTAATATGCTCGTATTGCTAGTGTGAACCAGGCTTAAGCCTCTGCTGTATTGTGATATAGTGCGGATTTCATATGAGTGGAAAAATTACAGCAATGGGTTACGGCATGGGTGCTGTACATCATGCCATTACATTTAAATGGTTTCCATATTGTTTTTGTCTTTGATCCAATTACATCAGAGTTGTGGAACAGCAACTGTCTGTATTTCTGTCCCAATTCTGTGAAATCTGCTACATGCATACATTTTGCCATCAGTCAGGCATGCTTCCCCTTCATATAGGGTTGGACCGCAGTAACTAACAACCTGCCATGTTATTGGCTCGCTACCCCAACAATACAATAACAGTACAATACAAACTATAGATTTCTTTATTAGTACAGCCCAAAATTAAGGGGTCCAATAAAATGCAAGGTTTTTAGTAGCTCTGGTCTTACCTGGTTCATAGACCTCAAACTGTATTGTTGTCATAAACCTTTCTAGAAATACCAGTATGTCGGAGGGTCAATTTGTGCAAAGGATGGCATAAAACAAGGTTTTTTTAAAGTTTTTATTAAACTAATAATTATTATTATTGTTAGGTAAACTTCAGTTAAAATATGTTAGGCATAAAAAGGAATGTAATTATAGAGAGAAATAGATGTGATTGATGATGAGGAATATTGTTACTGTATAACTCTGATTGCATTCAACATTTTTTACTTCAGAGTCCTGATATTGTTTTCTTGAAAAACAAAAAAGGCACACAGCTGCTGTCATATGGACTAAACAGTGACAGTGTTACTACATGTAACAATCAATCTATTTTTACAAGTCTTTTACCAGCTGAATAAAATACATTAATATAGATTGATTAAAATGTAAAAGTTATTTTATTGTGATTGTGTATTTATGCTTTATTTTTTAAGAATAATGTTAAAATTAATGTGATACAATTGATGCTTTATAATAGACCAATCCAAGATCGCCATGCCATTACAATATCTACTTAAATTAGCAATAGCACTGATGCTGCTGAAAGAGCACCTCAAAATCAGTCAAATCCCAAATTTGAGAGTACCATATTTTATCACATATAAGCCGCATCATTTTTTACTTTCAGATTTTGAAAGTAACAAAAAATTGCCACAAAGTTGGGGGTGTGGCTTATATGTGAGTGTTTTCAGAAAACGTTTTTTTGCAATGACCATAAACAAAGCCATATGAACAATAGAAATGGCACATTCAATTCACAGAACACAAGTGTCATCAAGATTTCTACTCAAACTCCTCCGCTTTCCAAAGAAAACTACATGTATCTCATCTGGAAGCCAAGATATAGTTGAGTAAAGTGCACTATTTTGACAGACGTTTGTATGAGGGGGTGCAACAATTTGCACCAAATGTCTGTAAAATTGTCTTACTTTGCGGGATTGTAGCTTTGCTCCCTTAAATATATAACTCAAATTTGGGATTTTGAATAATTTTGAGGTGCTCTTTTCAGCAGCATCAGTGATGTCACTAATTTAGGTAGATATCGTAGTGGCAACCGGTCTATAGTTAATATAGAGTACTTCTATGTCAGCTCAATTTAAGCTGATTGATTTTCATTCTTTCTACTTCAACATCTGTGTTTACTGCAGAGCTGGCAGTGGTTTGCTGTTTATTGTACTCATCAAGACATCCATGTTGCTGAGTTAATTTCTTGCTTCCTTTGCAAGAGCATTTTGCAAGCTCTTTCTCGTAGTGGAGCCGTAAATATTCTCTGGAGAGAATGTCAGCCTGTTTGGAAAGACAAAATAAGAACTGTATTTCTCTTGTAATGGACAATGAATGTAATGAATTGGTAGTGAAAAGAGAAATGAGTTTATATGTGGACGAGTTTATATTGTTATGATAATTAGGGTTTATAAACTGTCAGTTCAATGTGGTTCTGGCTCACAACTTGTACACTACAAGTTTATTTTTTACAGCAAAAATTGCTTACATGAATGTTTAATAACTTAGCAAGTTCAAGAATTAAGGCATGTTTATTCATCCCAAGTACAAACTGTATACCATAATTGTTATATTTGATATGTATACATCAATAATAAGGGACATATAAGATTCTATTGTGGATTTGGTCCCATCACCAGTACATTGTATATATCATATTTTATAATACCAGACACGGTAACACATCAGATCATGTACACTGTATGCTACATACCTGTAATGTAAGTTAGAGTGATAGCATATACCTAACAATTCACTGCTGTTTCAGCTAAGGAAGTGGTGCTTTTTCAAAACCTGTGTTAGTTGAGTGGTGTGTGTTACCCAAACTACAAGCATGGTATACTGTGTACTCTTTGTTTGAATCCAGTTAACATTTTTCTAAACTTGCAGTTTCCCATACAATGATAAAACAATACTGCAGAGCTATTGCCCTACATAATATACATCTTGCAGGAATTACAATATTATTTTACTTTGACACCATCAAATGAAGGGCTATGTGTAACAAGGGCGTAAGTGACTCCTAATCATGTTTCAAATTCTCCCTTAGAAAACAAAGAATTTGTTGGAGAATTTAGAATGTGATCAGGACTCAGTCATTTACGCCCTTGTTGCACACAACCCTTCAAATTTCCTCACCTGTCTAACTGGTTCTGGTATTCTGTATTGACAACAAGAGTGAATCAGATGCATAGCAGTGTCGAGCCCCACCCGGTGTCCTATAGATATGTAGATGGGTTTACAAACAGGAGTAATGCTACACTGCTTGCTGCTCCTGAGGGCCTGCCATGCAGAGAATGGTATTCTATTACAGTGCAACTACTGAAAGTGGGGCCACTTAGACAACGAGAACCAATCACATTGTAGAACGAAAACAAAGCATATTCAGATTTCCGCCAAGTCAAGTAGCATTGTTCTTTGCTAGCTGTTGATTGGCTATTTAAGTCACTGAAGTTGTAATGCTTTGTTTTTGTTCTGCAATGTGATTGGTTCTCGTTGTCTAAGTGACCCCACATTCAGTAGTCGCACTGTAAACTGTACACTGTTTATTAATATGATGAATATATGTTTTTAAAAATGCATTTACCATTCCCCATGTGGTGCCTGACTTTCCAACCAGAGCAAAACTGTCTCCCTTGTCTTTCAAGAGTGACTTGATCTGCAAAAATGTGCATTTTCTAAGTTTCTCCAATGACAGATTGGATTTGAGCACACTAACATTATTACCTGAAAGATTGTAACTATGTTAATCATGTTATAATCCATTTAAGATAGATGTATGTACCTGTTCAGTGTGTTCTGTTCCCTTTTCAATGCCGTCAACATGAAACAAGTTCTTGGCCACGCCTACTGTAGGTATGTTGGTTAGAACACCAAGGTGGCAGGCAACACCAAAACCTGCAATACATTACACACATTTTATTTTATTATTTTTTTATATATCATCAATGCTATAGGCTAGCTGCAAGAATTGAATGCTGCTGGTATTGTGTGCCAGGAACCTTTTTACCTCTTGGATGCAGCATTCCATTTCCATCTACCATGATAACCTGTGTAGAGATAGGTAACATTTGCTTGAAATTTAGTTCAGAGATTCAGTTAGGACACCATAAGATTCAAGTTGGTTTTCTGTAGCACTGATTGTACTTACATGGATGGGACATACATGTACAGTCTGTTATTTTTGATGGGCTATATCGTTGTTAGGCTGACAACTAATGGCAGCTATATATATAGGACATTTGCATTATGACATCACAAACATACTACCAGAATATTTTGCATGGCTCTAATTTAGGCCCAATGTCTTGGTATTCCCAGAGGAGAATTTTTTTTAAAAAAGAATTCTGGTAGTTAGAGTGATATTGTAGACTATATAGTAATGCAAAATAATGTCTTTAATTTTTAACGGGACCTGAAACGACCATATCAAGTCTATTTGCATGGGCTACATAATCAAAGTCAGGACCTGCATGGCTATATAAAACAACAGATTGGATTGGAATTTAGCATGTTTGTTTTTGTGGATGGAGGAAAACCTGAGAACCCAGAGTAAAACCCTCGGAGCGAGACCAAGATACCAACAAACTCAACTCACATAATTATGTACATGTCATTGGTGCCATGATTGGGAATTGAATTTGTATCACAGTCATAGTGATCGAGAGGCAAAATGCTTGCACCACCCCTATTGTTAATCAGAAAGCACAATCATCCATGTGGAACCAACCTGTGGCATACGTTCTGGTTTTTCGACCTTCAGCTTATTAATAAGGTCAATAAGGAAATCAACCTCTCTGAAGGCAAGGAATTCTGGAATATAAGGTGAGATTAAGTGAACCATGGAGAGGTCTTCATAAACAACCTAAGATGTGCAAAAGAAAATTTGTTGTCAATTTTTGGGGAGAAGTAAATCAAATACATGCGGTCACACCTCTACTTTGGGACACCTCCCATAAGAGGACACCTATACAGTAACTGTAAGTGAACACTAAATTTGGTCCAGGCAGTAAAAACCTCCACACAAATTATACTGCATTTTATACCCTCTCACAGTGGACATCCTGTAAGATAACACTAAATTTGTATTTTATCACCTTAAGGTCTGGATATGTCAATACAACCAGGCATGCACAGGCATGGCTGTCATCACCCTTGGGAAATGAGATATCCACCCCACCAATCAAATGCAGATCACTAACGAATATGCCGTCAGTATGTGTGTCAACAATTGTCCATGCTACATCATCTCTTGCAATCAACCTCTTTCTCAGTTCTTCCTGCTTCCTGTGAACATGACGGATTGAAATGATCATAATTAGTAATGCATACTTGCCAACTGTCCTGCATTTTATCCAATCATCCTGCATGACATCTACAAAATGTTCCACATTTTCTGAATTTCCTTCAGTACAATGTTCTGCATTTGTTCCACATTATTGGAATTTTCTTGGTAAATATGGTAAGGTAGTAGCAAGTCAATAATAATAACTTCATTTCTGTGTCAAACTTACAATAGCAGAGGGAAAACCCTCTACAAATAGGGATATATAAAATATAATGTTGTAGGTAAACTCCGTTGTCTTGTAGAATCCGATTCAACTGAGGTAAAATCGGATTCAACCTAGGTTAAATCCAATTGTGGATACCAAGATTCTAAAAAAGGGATTTAGTTTTTTTGGGGGGTTCGAAAGGAAAAAATCCACCTTCCCCTCCCCCCTGAAAAAAAGTCACCACCTGACCTCTTAAATTTTTCTGTGAATTAATACAAATCCTAATCCTACCTTTAAAAACACCCTAACCGTCAACAACGGGTGTTCGCTAATTTTGGGTGTTTAGGCTAAGTGTTCACTACTAAACAACAGAAATGTAATGACCCACCCATAAAACGTTCCCTAGCTAACCATTGAAAGTTCTCACGTATTATACAATTTAACCTAGGTTGATTATGTTTGACAATGTATTGAACCTAGGTTAAATCGGATTTTACCTGACAATGGCTTTTACCTACAACATATATACAATATTCTAAAATACTAGAAGTTTCTAATAGAAAGTGAAGTGCTGCGAGGGGATGCATAGAGCTATTGTGTAGTGTATTGGTAATGATTTGCAAGTTTCTGTAGTTTTAAACAACTACAAGTAATAATTATTATAGATTGTGCAACCAATAGTTGATAATTTATGATAAAAAATAGGTACCCAGTGGGTACGTGTGTCTACTGCTTTTGTAATACAAATGTAAAGCTGAGGGCCCATCCGAGATTTTGGGTGGGGGTGCACCACCTGGGTCTGCAAGCGGTGACCCTATTTCAGACCAAAATATAAGATTTTGCATACTGTTTTTTGGAGCAGAGTGTACTGATCTGTCATTACAAGCTAAATAAATGGAAATGTACGCCTTCGTATTTCCCTGAAAAAATCGTAACCTAATCCAGACCAAAAAGGCAATTTCAGACTAAAATAGCTTGAAAAGCAGTCTTTGGTGTGGCATATACCTGTATGGCAGGGATAACGACTTTCACTTCATTCGAATAGTGTTATGGTCAATGAAAATTGTTGTCTAGTCATGTACTGAGAAGTTGGGGAAACATCAAGATTTTCCCCCCTTGATTATGGGAATAATATTAAACTTGAGAACTTAGTATAAACTGAGAATACTAGCCAGCTTATACATACTGAGTCATGAAGCAGGGATTATCAATTTTATTGAGTTGCAGTGACAGTTATAATCGTATAATTACATTAGAAGTATTTATAACATAATTGACATTATATAGTAATCTGAATGGGAGTCATAATTATACGAGTCTAAGATCGTCAAGGTGTGTATATAGATGACAGGGCCGCAGCTAGTCGGGTACAAGGGGGGCATGCAGTTGCCCAGCCCACCCCTTGAAAATATTTTTTTATAATGTATAAGCAGAATGACATAAAAAAAAAGAGTTGTATTTACTAAATAATAACACCATAACTATATAGTATAAAGTTTTTATTAATAATAAAGGCTTTACAGTGTTGATTGCAATGTCATATTGGTTAATTAATGCAACTTAATTGTATTATATGTTAGATAATGTTGATCAGCAAACATTTATTTTGTTGGTGGTCTCAGATGTTTAATTGATAAGGGACCAGTCATTATTTAAGTTGGAGGGGGGGGGGGGGGGGGGGTGGTGGAGAAAACGGGGGGTCTTGTAAAAAAATATTGGAGAAAAGGGGGTCCCAAAATATGTTAAGGTACTCTAGAGGGATCTTGAAAATTTATTGTATACCGAAGGGGGGTTGCTTTAAAAAGAAAATTTGCAGGCTGACAGGGGTCTTGAATTTTTTTAAATTAAAATTTCAACTCCACCTGCACCCCATCCAAGTTAAATACTAACTGGTCACTAGCAAGTTTTCATTGAACACAAATTGTTGTTTCAAAATTTTAAACGTACAGGGTGCTTGGAAATCAAGAGAGTATAGGTACCTGTAAGAGAAGGTGAAGCCTGCATGGTTTGTTTTTGGATTTCGGTTTCCTGAGAAATCTTTCTTTTTCTGCACTCTCTTTCTTTTTGAAGCCTGGTTTGTTTTTGGATTTCAGTTTCCTGAGAAATCTTTCTTTTCCTGTACTCTTTTTGGCACATTTTCTTGCTTTCAGTTTTACCTTGCAATGGACTATTTTGCTTCTTATTTTGATCAACCTGCAGCTCAGGTTTCAAGTGATTTTCAAAATCAGTTTGATCTGGTTTGCCTTTAGTAGGGATGGTTGTTGTGATATCACAGTTTTGATTTGTCAGAAAATCATGACCAGGGTTTATCATCCTACCAACATTTGCATGCTTATATATATTGGAAATGAACAGGTACAATTTCAAAAAACTGACTATTCAAATCAGCTGCCAGGCCATATAAATGCTCATGTAAGTCGCTGATATCAGCACATTTCATGACAACAGCAGTACCATTTGGATCAGGCATTCCAACAGAATTACGTGCATGAGAATCAAAGATATAGAAAGTATCTACAACCATAATTAAAGCCATTACATAGCCCTCAAGTATTATAAAAGCATAATCATCACTGCTGAAGCTGAACGCAAAGTGAAGTATGGAGCCTCGTTTTCATGCAACTCCACGTGAATTAAACCCTGATAGAATTCTTTATAGTTTACTAACCAAGTTTAGTTAGGATTTGCTGTTGCTTGTGCCTCAATGGGCTCCACCACAATGGGTAGATCAGTATTTGTCACCACAATGGGTGGTTTTTCATTTGTTGGTGCCACGTTGGGCGATTTGTTTGCTACCCCGAAGGGTTCGTTTGCTGCCCCGAAGGACGATTCGTAAGTGTTAGTCTCCATAGACCAACATGCCTCAACGGGCAGATAGTTCAGCGATATCGTCTCTGCATCTGGGATGAGTCGATTCCCAAGCGCATCGAGATACAGTAGTCGGCCTCCTTCGATAAGGATTTTATCGATTGTGTCAGAGGTCCACTGCTGTCAGTGCTGAACTGATTTAAATTGGGCACACAACAGCGCTGAAAAACTCATAAAAGAACATTGTCTTCCTCTCGGCGTGTCTAAAACGCAGGTAACAGGTATCGGGTAACGGGTAGCGGGTAAAGGATAGATGAAGGTTTTTTTTTGTACAAAAATATTCTCTGGCACCTGTTTACGGTGTGCCACACAGGTACCCCAGGCTCATTATGCGTAAAACGGTTATTTCCCGGATATTTGAAATTACAATAAATGTATGGAGTTTTAGCTCGCATACCCGTTTGCTCTAAAATAAATTTCAATAAATCGTCAAAATATTCTTACCTGTCTCTTGTGTATTTCTTTCAGTTTCTGTGAAGTTTCAAGCCATTCCGTACAATATTGAGTGAGTTACAGGAATTTTCCTTCCCTTAGTATAATTATTGGGAAGGTAGCAAACTCTAGGCCGATCAGCCGCTCGAATTCGCATAAAAATCCCGTACATCGCCAAAATTCCTTCAAATAACGGTTGCCCAAACAGAGGTCCTTCACCACACTCAGCTTCCCTTTCACTGGTTTACTTTAACGGGAGAAAAATGCCACGTAGTTTGCAGTTTTCGAGTTTCGCGGATGTTCTTGTCCATCTGTCCTGCAACGGGCTCAGACCTCAAACATATATATCAACGTTTTGTTTATTTTTAGTGTAGAAAGCGGCTCTAATACCTTAAAATAGACGAAAAGATTAAATAAAAATGAGAAAAGAGAAAAAGAAGTAAAAAAAATATTTTGCGTGCGGTGTAGGACTCGAAAGCGAATAATCTAAACCACTTGACCATTAGACCACTTGTTGAAATATAATTTTTAAAATAAGGTATATATGTTCGAGGTCTGAGCCCGTTGCAGGACATCCGCGAAACTCGAAAACTGCAAACTATGTGGCATTTTTCTCCCGTTAAAGTAAACCAGTGAAAGGGAAGCTGAGTGTGGTGAAGGACCTGTGTTTGGGCAACCGTTATTTGAAGGAATTTTGGCGATGTATGGGATTTTTATGCGAATTCGAGCGGCTGATCGGCCTAGAGTTTGCTACCTTCCCAATAATTATACTAAGGGAAGGAAAATTCCTGTAACTCACTCAATATTGAACGGAATTGAATGGCTTGAAACTTCACTGAAACTGAAAGAAATACACAAGAGACAGATAAGAATATTTTGACGATTTATTTAAATTTATTTTAGAGCAAACGGGTATGCGAGCTAAAACTCCATACATTTATTGTAATTTCAAATATCCGGGAAATAACCGTTTTACGCATAATGAGCCTGGGGTACCTGTGTGGCACACCGTAAACGGGTGCCAGAGAATATTTTTGTACAAAAAAAAACCTTCATCTATCCGTTACCCGCTACCCGCTACCCGTTACCTGCGTTTTAGACACGCCGGTCTTCCTCTCGATACATCACTAAAACGTTTGTGACCCTGATGGATACTTCCAGCTATGAATAAAGCGGAGTTTGACATGATAATTTGATAAAATGGCGACTGTGTTGAAATCAGCGAATGCAAAGTTTGATACATCCGGGATATATCCTCCGACACCC
This sequence comes from Actinernus sp. WN-2022, assembly GCA_030867875.1. NCBI lineage: Eukaryota > Metazoa > Cnidaria > Anthozoa > Actiniaria > Actinernidae > Actinernus > Actinernus sp. WN-2022. Next base: position 63,805,141 of record JAOWCC010001634.1, read on the forward strand.
AGGGAGTCAACCGGCCGGTGACCATGAACCCAATTTTTTTTCAAGGAAATGGTATGTTGACGAAAAGGTATGCGTCTGGTCACCCTGTGTTGTAACGTCAAGTTTAGTGTTGCTGCTCGCTACACTCGCAGCAATTACACCTTAAAAATGTCACTCAATATTTAATAAAATTATAATATAAATTATGAATCGATAAATTAAGTCAAACAACCATTACATCGCTAACTTACATAATAATGTTACTGTTTCAAGTATATAAGATAGCCTCAAACGATGACGAATTAACGAAAATATCAACAATTATCAATGCAATAATAGTAATACCTTTTCCATGTCTCGACAAGTTCTTCTCGTTCATCTGACGAAGCCATGCATGTCAAATGAGTTTTGGTAAACCAACAATTTTTCTCTCTTTACTTTTAATAGCACATGGACCGCCTATTTCCTAGAAGATTTTAATCGTCCCTGATCGACTTTTATTATTACTCGCTTTGGTCGAGCACGCCCGTTATTAAAACGAGGCTAAAACCACAGGTAGCTCACACTATGGCTCCTGTTTTTGAAACGTGATTTGTTGTTTTTCCCTAATTTTAAAATATTAACTTTCTTGTAAACTGAAAACGTGATAAAAACCAACACGGCAACATTGGCTTTGAACGCTGCAGTATCTATATCCATTTACCGTTTTTTTTTTTATAAACGCAATTATCATCGTTTTAGACCGTTTGATGCGGGTTACCTGTGGCTATACGTAGCTATGACAACTGGTGATTCACACAGTCGCCATCTTGGATTTAAGGAGAAGAGTGTTTTTGCTTCATATTTTGAAATAAAAGCAGAGAAAATATCCCAATCAGTAGTTCAAGAGATGGCAGAAAATCCCGAAGCAGCCGGGACCCAGGAATCAGGCGGATATGACTACAAAAGGCTTCACAGCTATCCACTAATTAGAGTATGTTTCATGTGTACTCTTCGTTCTGCAACTCTAAGGAGTTGTGAGTTTCCAAACTGCTGCTGTTTTTCTCTTCCAGTATTCTGATATGAATGATGAAATGCGTACAGAGGCAATGGAGCTTTGTGTTACAGCTTGTGAAAAGTTCTCTACCAATAACGAGGTATGTAAGCTTTATACTGTACGTCAACTAAATGTACATGTATATTCACTTAATTAATGTTCAGTTTTTAGTATTTAATACAATCCCATCAAGGGAAATCAGCTTTTGTTATTGTTGTCTTGTTTTCAGAGTCTTTCCTAATAATATCGGTATCGTACGAAGCGGTAGCCAGTGTAGGATTTGTTTGTTTATCTTGAATAATGAATATGAAAAATTTGGGTTATATTTTGTGCTACTTTATGAAAATATAGTCCAAAACCTAACAATACATTGTACTGTACTATAGCTAGTGGCAATATTATAGCTAGGAGTATGGATTACTAGTCCTAAGTAGTGATCTGCATCAATTGGAAAATTCAACACCAGTGTTTTCAATTAAGATTTGACGGTGCATGTGGGAAGCAAGTTGCAGCTGACGATTTGATGAGTAAGCACTTGAACTAGCTATTAGCTGCAACATACCATTATCAACTTAGTCAACAACTGGATTATTGCAGACATGCCTCGCGTGTTTGTGTGATTTGCTGCATGTAATGTTTGCATTGGTTGGCTGGGGCAGATTGTTTTTACATACACCTATTTAAAAAAAAGTAGTCCTGGTCAAGCGATAAACAGCAAGATGGATTGTGGTCATAGCTGAAAGTCTGGTGAATTCGTTTGTTTTGAAATTTATGGTCTTCTGCAAGTTCATTTTCAAATTACACCGTAGTTTACTGTAGACATTTCGGTCTGAAAATGTTGCTTGTCGTTTGTCTGGGACAATCTTTTTTGAAATAGGTTTACCATAAGAATGCGATGGTGCAACTTTCAAGTTACTGGCAAAACTTTTAGTTGTCACAAAACTCTAAAGAAGTGAACCCTATAGAGCTTGGTTTTACTATAATTTTAAGTTGTAGTGTTTTCTCCATTTTTAGACAGCAGCCAAAATGATAAAAGAAAGTATGGACAAGAAATTTGGAGCATCATGGCATGCGGTCGTGGGAGAGGGGTTTGGATTTGAGATCACACATGAAGTCAAGAATCTCCTTTATATGTTTTTTGGTGGAACAACAGCTATATGCATATGGAAATGTTCGTGAACTGAGATTGCTAGTTACTTTCTCTTTCTAAATTAGCCATTTTCGTTATCATTTCAGTTGTTTTTATCTGAAGTATAGAAAGCGTACACACACACATATCTCAGCCCCTAATATACTGTATCCAAAAACAAAGACTGATTTGTGCTAAAAAAAACATGCTTTATTATGAAGTTTCCACCATTTTTTTCTGAGTGTGGATAAGCCTGGGATTGCAAGCAGCTATGGTTATTTGTATTAAACTGTCAATGTACAAAATAGTAACAATAATAATATTGTTTTCTTCACCTTAACAGCTCCTATAAAGAACCATAAAAAATATTGGAAACAAAACATCTGGTGGAAAAATTATTAAACCATGTCAATTTTTTCAGTAATAATAATAGAATTAAACAGTCATCTACATTACCTTTCTATGTACACTGTAAATAGGACACTGTTTATTTGGACTATGTACTATACTATTGATTTTAGTGCTGATATGCCAAGTGAAATAAAGTGAAATAATGTTTATAGGCAAAGTTCTAGTCTTTTCTCATTATATTTATTCTAATGAGGGCACAATAACTTTGCCATAACCGGCAGCAGTAATTTGATTGGATCAGAAGGAAAAACAATGGAGAAATCATTTCAAAGTCATTCAGCCATAAGACATTACTGTAGCTTTTCCACTCCTGTGAAATATATCAGGGATAGCATATCAGTCTGTAGATTATACAGAAACTGTAAAAGAAAATGAAATACTTATGCCTAATATGTTTGGAAATACTGCACCTTCTATTAAAAAACCTACAATTTTATAATAATGTCATAAAACTGAAATAACTAAGCATAAATTGAAGAAGTGAGCGCAAGAAAGAGTTAAGTGACGACAGATCAAATTCTCCTTTTTCTTTGTTTTGTAAGGAAGAATTGAGAACTTGATCTGTCATCACTTAACTCTTTCTTGTGCTCACCCCTTCAATTATTATATTAATCTTACTCACCAAGCCATAAAACCCAAGCCAAATCAATGCTTGGGGTCTTAAAATAACTGAGTAGAAGATACTGCCTTTACAAAGGAATAAGTCAACAGAAGGCCATGTGGAAGAGTACCGAGTGTCATCAGTAAACATGTTATCCTCAATATAAAATAGAATGGTTTTAGAGTGTCAAAATAATCAGTGATAATTTGCTTTGGTTGTGCATTTGCTTAGCTTTTCTAATATTGGCTGTGAACAATGTTTTGTAATTATCAGCCAATCAAGTTCTAAACTAAAACGAAACATTGTTTTGGTCTATCTCATACAATACATTTTCGTTTTAGCGAGAGTTTAACCTTTGGCTTAGAGCAGTAGAACCTCTGGCATCCTACTACTAGAGTAAAACCAATCATGACTTACTTCAGTTTGTGATTGGCTCATTGCAGGTTTACTTGCTCCTATGATTGACTCTGTAATTACTGTGTTTTTGGTTTTATGACACTCAATAATATTGAAAACCACTCTAAAGTGACTTAAGTTTACTTTACTTTAAAATACAGGGTTTTCATGTGACATGTAAAAAAAATTACATGTGATGCAAAACCTTTTACATCACACATAAAACCTGGTAATTTAATCTATGGCTTAGCAAGTAACAAACATATTTTTTTATGACTGCTTGGAAAAAATATGGTCTTATTTTATTTCACATGCAAGCAGGCAGTAACCTATGATTTCCCATGATATGATTGGTTACGGGAGTGAGTGGCTTTTCCTATCTCTGACCACAGTCGTGGTAACCAGTATGCCTGCCCTTCAATAATTTATCTTGTGTCAAAAGAGAAAACAAATAAACACATTATTTACTGGCTTAGGGTCGGTCTGTATTGAGAAAAACTGTGTCCTCAGTGTTGAAAGTACTGATGGAGGCTACCAGCCTCAGTCTACATTTCACGTCCTCAGGCACAGATTCTCTCAAAATAGAATTATACTGACCTCTCAGCCAGTAAATAATTCCTATATCTTCTGCACTCACTCATTATCTTTGGCATTCGGCACTCAAAAGATAAAAAATGTATCTCAGTACAGCCATGTAAGATCTTCTATATATTAATAACATCTGAATTTCAAACGAGACCTGAAACAACGATAGAGGCTGATTAAAGCCAGGACCCAGGTAATCCACAGATCGAATTGGAATTTAGTGTGATGGTTTTTGTGGAGGGAGGAAAACCAGAGAAAACCCTTGGAGCAAGGGTGAGATATATACCATCATCATCATCATCATCATGTTTTATTTGACTCAATAATAAGTTTACAATTTGGAAATATACTTATGAATTGACATTTACGATGTGAATATTTGAACATATAATATTAACTAATATAATTATTTTATTGAGTTCGGGTCATCCTAATAGCATAAACTAATCGAGAGGATGACCCTCAATACTTATATTTAAAGGGAGAATACATTAAAGTAAGTTTGTATTTCTTCAGTAATGGTATTATAATCTAATAAATATTATAAAATCAAGACTAGTCAAAGGAATAATTATCTAAAACAGAGCGTTTAATACTTTTACGAAAGGAGACGAGAGAGGTTATGTTTCTTGTATCAGAAGGTAAAGAATTCCAAAGTTTTGAGCCAGTATATTGAAGAGAACGTAGTCCATAGTGAGTAGTTTTAACAGCTTTTAAATATATATCATTACTTAGAGATTGACGGGTAGGATAGGAGTGAACATTGGATACGTACTTAAAATAGTCACTAAAGCTACTAGGTGTTAGATTATGAGACCACTGAAAAAGAAATGAAAGAATTTGATGATTAATAACATCGTTAAACTTTTGCATGTTGAGTGATTTAAAGAGAGGTTCAGAGTGGGATCTAGGTTCTGAAAAAGTTATAATTCTTACAGCTTTTTTCTGGATTATAGAAATAGGCTTTAGGTAACTATGGTATGTAAGACCCCAGGCTTGAACACCATAAGTTATAAATGGATAAACTAGAGCATAATAAAGCATAACAAGGATACCAACAAACTCAACCCACATGCAGCACCGCAAACAGGGTCAATGGAACCTGGGCCACAGAGGTGAGAGGCAAAGCGTTTAACCACTGTGCCACCCTGGCTCATTTTGTAATAAATTTTATATATACCTATATGGTACACACTTTCATTTTCTAAAATACATGAATTGATAAATATACTATCTATAATACTATGTTTCTCTAAAGTCATCATTTGGCGAGAATCGAAATTAAGATAATTTTACTAAACTCAATTTCAGTTGCTTCAGTTTCAAGATTTCTCTCTTTAAAACTGTACCTATTAATGATGGCAAAATTAAATGAAAGAATTAATTATGAAACTTACAGTAATGTTGACTATTGAAAACACCCATTATGATCAGTGCATTCAGTCTCCCTGCCTCCAATACTATTACCCTGACAATAAAATTACTTGAGTTCTCCTTTTCCTGGGTAAGGTCAGGCAAAATCAGAAATAGGAAAAATGTGGAAGATATTTGGGGTAAGTAGGTCAGGCAAAGTCAGAAAACAAAGGGAAAAACAAATGACAGTTCGATCTTTTGGTGGGCATTCTTATATAGTAACCCAGTGGATGACATCCAATATCTAAATTTCATGGAGCATTGATGTGAGAGTGAAGGGAGTCAAAATACTTTAAACTAGTAGATTTGCAATAAACCTCTCTCTGTTATTTGTTTTTTTTCCTTTCAGGTATTTTTAAGTTGTTTACACCTGTCCAAATTGAGCTAAGCTGCTAATATCTAAGTTTTGTAAACAGCGAAAAATACATCTTACATTGTAATTGTGTCCTCTTCTCTCCTTGAGTCATTCTTCAACCGAGATTTCCTAGAGAATTATTTCCCTATAATAATTATTAGTCTCCTGATTTCTATCATTGTGTGTGTGTGTGTTTTTCTTTTCACAACAACGCAACCTGATATTTTAAAATACATTTTGTAAAACTGGTTGCCCAGCCAGTACCCTAACTAATTAATACTTACATATTTTCACTGAATTGTACTAAATCTAGGTTACCTGACTGTTCGTTTTTGTTGTTGTTGTACAGTCAGTTACCGGTAACCTATTTTTTATACTGTTTCCAATACTTGGAGATACATGCTTGCTGAGATGGCTATATATAATCTTGATTTTGATACAATAATTATGATCACAGTTCTGTATAAAGTGAGCTCCTCTTATGACTATCCCAGTGCTCAAGTAGTGGATAACTCTCTTGCTCCTTAGAGCAGCCATTCAAGAACCCAAAGGACATACACCTTCTACCATGTCCCATCTTAAACGAGTCTATGCTTCTACAGTCCTCATCTCTGAAGTCAAAGTCAGCCGTTTCTAACACAGAGTGATGACGTGCTGAGTAAAGTTTCTTGAGAATGTACCCAATGCCAGCAAACAAGATGAGACAACCAAAAACAATGCTGACAAATGTTTCTGTGGCAATCATACTTGAACTTTGTTTTGGAGAGGAAGTTGGTCCTGCAATGCAACAGTGCAAATGGTGACAAGTAATGCGAATGAGATGTTATGTGTAAAACTTCCAAAACCATCAACTGGGGCAATAAAAAAGGGATATAGACCTCACATTCTGGGCGAGGGGAGGAATGTGAATTTTTTTATGATAGGGATGGGGTGCAACAAAGTACCTACATGTGTACCATTAAAGCAATATACGTACACCAAGAAAATTTAAATACCCTACTTAATAATATCCCGTCCCCTATTTAACATCCTGCTTGGATTTAAAGGATCGAGTAACTTTCATTTTGAAATGTTGTGATTTACAGCAACATTACACCTCATTATCCAACTGCATTCAGTGGAGTTAATAATACACTAGAGAGTGCCTTAACTACATTGTAGATGGAATGAGTACAACTATCCTGCAACATTACACTGGTTATTATTTTGTAGAAATAGAATTGTGTATCAAATGATACAGAATACTATAACTACGCTAACTAGAATCTTGTATCAAATGATACAGAATATTAACTATGCACCAAATGATACAGAATTTACTAACTAAGCTAACTAGAATTGTGTATCAAAATATTGATACAGAATACTAACCACGCTAACTAGAATCCTGTATTTAATGATACAGAATACTAACTAAGCTAACTAGAATCTTGTATCAAATGATACAGAATTTACTAACTAAAGTTAACTAGAATCCTAGCTGTATCAAATGATACAGAATACTGACTTTGCTGGTGCTACATTTGTAGGTCTCACATGTAAAATGACAATGCAGAACTCCTGTCTTGACGCATACCGGTACAGACCTTGCCATTATGGAACCTGTTTTTGTCCACGCTGCACATGTGTGTGATGCAAACTACAGCGGCAAACTCTTATTTTATGCTTTTCATAAAAAAAATTGATATAATGTATTGTACGTGCTTCCCAAATATATACTCACTTAATGGTGGGTTGACATGAAGCTCACTCACAATACTTTTGGAGCTCACATAATTAGTGACGGTAACACTCAGGAGAAGCGTCTTCCTGTCATGTTCTGTGTCATTGATAACAAAGGAACACTTTTGTGATGACAAACAGTGCACAGGTGTTGAATTCCCCATTTTGACTCCTGTTTTTATATATTTCCAACACATTTCGAATGGACCACTGGAAATAATAACAAGAAATGTAAATGATAATTTATTATAATAGTTTGGTACAGTTATGTCTTTAAAATGAATACATGTATTTGACTGTCTCCCAATAATAATATCGATCCCAGTTAGCTCAGTGGTAAAGTGCTGGTCTGACAAGTCAAGGGTCGTGTCAAGCTAAGAGGCTTAATTACTACAATCGGCAAAATAAAATGATCTGTGATCAACAAAAGGAAACAAAACAAAAAATGTTTTTATATCCATGTAAACCAGCTACCTCTGTATCAATCGAAGATTTTCACAGAAAAAGTATTTGAAAGCCGATAGGACTTTTCGTATGGACTCCTTGCACATCAGCATTGTCTGGAACGTTTTTCTAGTCAGACTTGTGTTATGCAATACAGAAATATATAAATTAGGTTAGCCTCGGTTTTGTGCTAGACAAAAGTAAGCACAACGTGTTCGAGAGAGATGAAGAGACTTCGGGAGAAGACAGGAATAAAATTAGCTTAACAAAGCGGCAAACGTGAGTGGATTTTTAGTGAGCAGGGAGATAATAAGCAGCAACAGGGCCCCAGAAATATGAGGAGAAAGATTTTCCACAGCATGGAGATGACACTACTAGGTTTAGTTCCTTTTGAACCACAGACTATAAAAATAAGATGATGGCAACCTGATTCCCAGTGGTCTCAACCTCATTCCCAGGGGTTATGCCTATTCTTGGATTAGGCATGTATGTAAAGACCTCTGGGAACGAGGTTGCAGTGGTCTTAAATGGCAGCAACATTGTTTCCAGGGGTCTTATATTTTGTTTTGTTTTGCTTTGTTGATTACAGATTTTAGATTATTTTTGTTTCAGTTTAAATCCTGGCCAGATCAACACTCAGAGTCTTAAAATAACCGAGAAGATGTTGCTGCCTTACTAATATTATCTTTTTCATCTTTACATGTTGGTACTGACCAATAAAATATTATTTTGTTGTTGTTGTAAGTGGCTTTACACTGTTTATACACATTTTTAATGGAGCCTCAATATTATCTGAATGGTCGTGTAAATAAAAAATGCAATATTCTAAGTGTGGATATACTGTAGCTGGGTACTTTATCATGTAATAGTTACTTGGAGGGGGCCAGTACTCTCACAAATGTATAAACATTTGATGGAGTTATTTTGCTGGGTCCTAAAAACAAAGTGTGGGTCTCACATACATGTATACTTAGACATGTATACCTGTTGTGGTTCATTTTGAACTTGGTTTCTTTTTTTACACTGGTTTAAAAAAAAAATAACTGGTTTAATTATCAAGATTATAAAAAGGGATTTTTATTTTTTTTGTGATTCATAAAAACAAGTGGTTTATTTATTTATTATTGTTATAAAAAAAAACATTTTTTTTGGGGGGGGGGGTTAATTTTTTTTTTCACCCACCCCTCCCATGCAAAATATTTTGACCACTTTCCCCTAACCCCTTTTCCCATCGGACTTGGAAAACATTGCCGAGTTGCATGATTAGAAGCGGGAAACTGTGAACCTAACTAACTTTTATAGAGTTAAAACCAAATTAGAAGAAAGCCAGAGAATAGAAGAAAATTTATATGGAAGAGTGAAGCGATATCTGTAAAATGCAATGAAAGAATTGAAGAGCATCTCTGACACTGCTTATAGACTGCAAACTCTCATCTAAGGCTCGAGTCAGAGCAAAATACTTTGACAAGAAAATTATGGAAGTAAACCAGCTTCTATTAAACCTCACAGCAAACCTTGGGAGGACAAGATAATTAAAGTGCCAAAAATGACTGAATGAAATCATTCAGTCTCGGGCTATCAACTGTCAGTGCCAGTTTTGTTGCACTGTGCTGTTCTCATGCCCAACAAAAAACGATTACAAGCAATTAGTAAAACCAGTTCACTGGCAAGCACCATAAGTGATTGGTCCAAAACATTGATAAAAGTGCCAGGATCTTATGGATTTTTGCAATTGTCAATAATTATGAGTGAACTGGCAGTACACCTACTATAATATGTACACAATTATTTCCCTGCATGAGACTTTATCAAGTACATGTACAATAAAGTCAAAAGTAACAAAAATATTGGGCAACTGCAGAATATCCACCATACTGTAATAATAATAAGTATTTGGAGCATCATATGAAGTCTCAATGCTCTTACAGATTAATCATAATAAAATGGAAAAAAAATTGTGAAACTATTTATTTTTATTACATATCAAGAAACTAATAAGAATTAAAAAGATAGGTCTTTATAGCTGATTTAAAATTACTAAAAGAATCAATACTAATAAAAACATTTTTTATGGTAATATGTTCCATAACTTAAAAGTGGCAATGGACTTGGCCTGAGAACTAATACAAATTTTAACCCTACATTTAAAAACGCCCTAACCATCAACAATGGGTGCTCAAGATCATGCTAATTAATTTAGGGTGTTTAGAGCTAGTCACTAATTTAGGGAGTTTAGGGCTATAGTCACTAATTTATGGTTTTTCAGGACTAAGTCACTAAACAACAGACTATAAACCTTCTTCAATAGTAATGTGAACAAATTGAAAAATCCCTTTTTAGAAACTTGATATTTTAACCAGTTTTTAAAAAAACAGTTAAAAAAAATTATTAAACCAAATATACTCGTCTGGTACCCACTTTCCTTTACAGGTAATTTAACACTGAACAATGATTCACAACACACTCACCTTCCTTTACAGGTAACATTGAACAATTATTCACAACATACTCGCCTTCCTTTACAGGTAACATTGAACAATGATTCACAACATACTCACCTTCCTTTACAGGTAACATTGAACAATGATTCACTTTCATTGTAAGTAGGTACACATACATGTGTCACATTAAAGGAGGATATGGGCTCTGGAAGTAAATGAAATAGGATATCTTTATTAACTGAGTAGAAATAACCAGAAGTGGTTTCTGTAATGGCTGAAAATATGTTCCGAATTAATATAAAAATGTGTTTGAACAGTTCAAGCTAGTACATTTGAACGTACTCTCAAAAGTGAGTTCCAACTTCCTCTCAAGAGCATTGCTAGCATTTGTATTCTAAGGAAAAAGTAAAAGCCATACTCATGACCGTTTGAGAAGTCCCAGCAAAGCAAACCAACTTCTCTTTCAAATGTGTACATTTTTCAAAACCAACTTCTGCATTGAAACAAAAATGAATTATCACCAGAGAATGGCCAAAAACTGTTTCTTAATGAGTTCAGGAATTCCATCTCTTAATTCGATCAACATGAAAAACTGTGCCATTATTACTGTTTTAATTGAAGTGCGACCCTGATAGTTTCAATTTGAAAATCAAAAATTGCATTTAGCCGACCAATGATCATATGCAGCGTCTGCTCTCATACAAAGCTTCAAGAGGCATACCACCTAGAGTTAATAATTAAATCTAGTTTACTGCACATAAGACTAATGTAACTGTGGGCCTCTTAGACAATGAGAACCAATCATTATTGCAGAACAAAAACAGCTCAAGCATTCCAACTTATGATTATCTGAGCCAATCATGCAGTGTAGAGTACAAGACAATAGCATTCAATTAATCTTGTTTGAGTTTTAATAAATTAGTGGGGAAAAAACACCTGAATTTCTAAAAGGCCCTGAAACAACCATAGGGGCTGATTAAAGTCAGGACCTGGCTAATCCACAGGTCGAAATGGAATTTAGCGTGTTGGTTTTTGTGGAGGGAGGTTAAAACCGGTCAGACACAGAGAAAAACCTTTGGAGCAACTGAGTGAAGGGTGAGATACCAACAAACTCAACTCACATGTAGCACTGGTCTGGGGATCGAACATGGGCCCCAGAGGTGTAAGGCGAAGTGCTTAATATATAACTACTTCTCCACCCTGGCTCCCCCAAAAAAGCAAATTTGTTGTATTAGTTTTGAAGGTGGTGTGTTTTCAATGAAAAAATTGTGGGTAAATTAACCCTTTGGAACCCAGATACATTTGACTCGATTGGTGAAACCCAGAGTGCTAACTCAACCCTCCCCCCTCAGTTCAAGTTTGGCTAGCCCGGGCTAGTTAAATACTGCTGACTTTTTAAACCAAGGGCTCAAACTTTCCCCATGATGCCATATACTTGACAGAACTCTACGGACTCATCGGCGGTAAGTATGCTTTCTTCTGTAGGATTTCCAACCAAATGTGCTCTAATTTTTTACAAATAAGCCATTGTAAGAGAGCTAGAGGACATCATTAAGTCTGATGACGGCTGAAAAGTACTTGGAATGCTTTTAGTAGGCCTTGGAGGGATTTCACAGGGTTTTTCTGTTGTGTTTCTGCTTTGAGACACATGAAATAATTCTTCACTGAAACCCTTGAAATTCTGCAGTTGGTTGTCTTTTCCCCCTACTCAACCTATTAAAGGAGCAGTGTCACGATTCTGATTGGTTGTTATAGAAAATGGCAAAATCATGCTATGTCACGCGCTGCTGCAAATTTCCCTTTCGATTGAAATAAATAAAATGCTGCTTTATAAAAATATAACATCAAACCTAACCATATAATACTGAAGTATAATTTTGAAGCAATTTCGGCTCAAGATATTGTGCAAATACGCTGATGCAATATGCTGTCACATCTTTTGATTTCTTGTCTGCCTGACACATTTTCAAAACTTTGGGCATGAATACTAATCGTCACTTTAAAGCAACGGCTTGAGTCCAAATCACAGCTCTTGGTAACTTGTAGGGGTAAAAGACTTATACAAAAATCCTACAGGAGTCCCAGAGGGGGGGACCCCTTGTTGATTTTTGTCCATTACCCAGCATGCAATTGGAGGTGGGTGCAGGAAAACATGGTGGAGAGAAATGCAGCATTAAGAATAGCGTGCTTCACAGTCGCTTTGTGTGTTTTGTGCCAAAAAAATCTGGTGGTTGGAGAGATTAAAAAAGGTACTGTGACAACGAGTGCTGACTTTGTTTGCTTTTCATTTCAATTGCGAATGGGAAAGGTTTTTTGAGCCAATTTTCAGCTCCTCAAAATTCGTGAAAATCAAAGAAACAAAATTTGAAGACAAGATCTCCAAAACAAATGACTTTCTCTACAAAGTGGGGAGTCAACTGAGCGCTGCATGTTTATAACCTGTAGCTCTGGCTTTTAAGTAATTCATCCCTTGAAGTAAAATCGCAACATTGTAGCATGTCTAGATTTGATTCAATATTTTTTTCCAGTTACATACTTCATATTAGCCCGTTTTGGCCAGTTGGGTTCGAAAGGGTTAATATATGTTAGAAATAGCAAAGCGTGTTAATACTAAAAATAGATTGTCTAGCTGACACAAGACCCCACAAGACTCAGACAAACACATACAGCTGTAGCTGCATGTTTACAGTATTTCAGCAAGTTTGAGAGTTGTGTTGGGACCTAGCTCATAGTTTTTCTATCAAAAAAAGAAGTAAACTTTAAATAAGATTCCCAGTCATATCAATAAAGGTGACTACCAAGCACTGTTGCTGGGGGAGATGAGTGACTCTAGATGTGAAAAAACCTTCACAACTCGCTCAAAGAGATGTCTCGGAGATGGAAGCATCAATCGGTACACCGCTAGCAGAGGTTTCTCATCTTTTCTCAGCCTTTTTGATGGAGCTTTTCAGTTCCAAAACCTTTACAATAATAATAATGGCCATATTTATATAGCACCATATCACCACAGTCTCATGGCACTAATTTACATAATTTTTATTACTGACATATCCCGTCAGTGAATTATTTCGGACTGCTTTATGGTGCTAATAGCTGCCAATGATGCAGTTTACAATATTGAGTGTGTGGTTAGTGCTTTATGGCCAGGCTGCTGTACCGGGTGACGATCCTCTGCTCTTTTTCGAGTAGTACAACAGGTTCTTTCACACCCCCTTCAAATACTGATTAGAAGTAGAAGGAGACGAGGCCAATGGCTTATAAACGTCCATACCAAGGACATAGTCTGTGTACAGCCGTCCATCTCCCCTCAAAACTTGGGAAGGGACGCCTGTGCTACACTGACTAGTGGCAATGAAACATAAGTGGGAGTTTGTCTGAACTATAAATTACTGAAACCGGACTACCCACCAGATATTGAATTTATAAGTGGATTTTTATAAATAAATTTTGGAAGGGAAGCCTCATCTACATTATGCTTTGATTTATTTTCTGAACACAAATGAAGTTAATTTCTTTCAGAGAATCTTGCAGGTATTAAATTTGAAAACTCAATAAATGCAAACAACTATTTATAATATAACGGTTTGAAAGGGCACACCAACATAGGCAAGATTGCCGAATTTTAGGATGCTATCAATTCATAATTTTAATATGCTCTTCCAGCTATAACAGCTTTAGTCTCCAATGAGTTTTAGTCCATTCGGCGATGAATGCACTCAGCTACAGATTTGTGACGTCATTTGTGTGCTCCACTATTTGTAAGCTGGAATGCTTTGATTTCATCCTGCAGTGATTTTTACTGTTCTTGTTGTTTAAGTGGCCCTGGTCACAGTAATGTCATGCAGTTAAATGCTATTTTACCTTTTGTGGTAACTTCTTTTGAGATAATTTCTTGACTGTATATGCTGTGTTCAGTAAACAGTTTAGGTGTCACCCAGATGAAACAAGTCTCTTCTTTAGTGTAATTATGCTTTATAACATTTTTATCCCATCCATAAATGGGTGGATCTTCATCTCCAAAATACCAATCTGACGATGTTTTTTTTACCACTGAATAGGGATTGTTGTACATCATTACAAAGGTCACCTCTCCTCTGGCCACATATGTATTATCTCCTTTTGTTGTAACCTTTGTTCCTGGTGATCCAATGACCTTTGCATCCATAGTAAAGGTAACTAACAATAATAAACAACAACACATGTATAAGAAAAAGTCTCAAGAAGAGATATACATGTATACCACTGATAACAGCATCACATTTTTATTCTTATCATTCTACTTCTACTATCAGTTTTTAGTTTTAACCAACTAGTGGACTATTACAAATCAAGCATTCTGATTCAATGGCTACCCTACTATAGGTCTATTTGTAATAGCCCATGGTAGAGAAAAACCACAGATTTTCACGAAGAAAAAAACATTTTTTCAACTTCAATTTGTTTCTTTCTATTATTTTCTACTGTCTGACTAGTTAGTTTATACTAAAACAATTAAACCTCTCACCCTCATGGGCTACAAGTTAAATACAATGTAGCCCATTCGGCTGTGCCTCATGAGCTATTGACTTGTAGCCCATTCGGTCTGTGGATCTAATTGTTAAATATATTTACAGATGGTTGACAGTAGTTTAGAATTCTCTAACCCTCAGCGAATTACATGTACATGTTACTGCATTGGGTTGAAGTCTGAATACTTTCCACAACTCCAGGGTGGTTTTTCATATCCGCCAAAACACAACATAAAATCGTCATTCTGGCTTATTGATACACACCCTAAATAAACTAGTGTACATGTAGTTAGAATCTCCTGTCAAATACATAACTTAAGCACTCACTTGTCACTTTTAGTTTCTTTGTCACTGATCCACTATACATCCTCTTGACTGACAAAGCATACAGCTTTACCCTGACATTGTAAAATGTGTCTTCTGTGAAGTTGTGTTTCTGTATCTTTAAGTTTATTCCAGAATGTGTTGTGCCATCGCCAAAGTCCCAATAATAGAAGATGTCATAAGGTACAAACAGACCACTTGGGTCATGAATTTTAACTGATAATGTAATAGGACCAACTAAGAACTTGCCATCTGGGCTGTTAGAGGTTGCAACAAGCTTTGCATTAATTGTATCTGAAAAGGAACCACCAAGAACCATACATCATTTACAGGACATAATTCAGAGCTTTCACCAGATCCTTACCCAGAGCCAAGTCCTACACTGTAGCTGGTATACTATCGACCAATAAGACAGTGTATGTTGACATAAATGTATATTGTGTACATGTATGTTGGTTGCCATATCAGCCGAGACTCTAGCAACTCTCACTCAAAATACAATGTATCAACCAAGATATTGGCCAGAGTATATATAGCGGATGACACTCTACCACATGCACAGGAACCTCTAGTCACACAATTATTTATGATTAAAATATATTATCGATATCATCAGTCTTGATAACCAAATGTTTGGATTCATTTTCAAATATTTTTTTAATGATCACTGTTAGAGTCACTCCAACATTGGAGCTGACAGTTACAGTGCAACTACTGAAACTGCAGTGCCACTTAGACAATGAGAACTTAAAACATAAATTGCAAAACAAAAATAAGCTTCAGAAATACAAATCCTAGCATATCCAGGCAATTTTCTTCATTCGAAAGACTGACTTCAGAACTAATCCACGAAATTTGGCTTTTACCAGATGGAAGCTCAAGCAAGTTGAAATGCTGATGTCATCTACTCGTCACTGATTGGCTCAAAGAACCATAAGTTGGACTGCTTTGTTTTCGTTCTGCAATGTGATTGGTTCTTGTTGTCTTGAGTGGCCCTTGGTAATCATTGTAAAACAACATTGTAAATTTATTTAGCTAAATTTAGTACTAATTTATTTGACATCACCTAACTTACATGTACACAGTCCTCAGCTCAGATCCAGGGGAGACATTGACTCACAGTTTGACTAAGTCTAGTGTCATGTTTGTTTTCAAACTGTTAAGCTGCAGTACTTTTACATTCAGCCTCACTGATTTTCCTGTGACTGTTGGACTTGTGCATGGTTACACTAATTTACATAGGTGACATCAACTGCTGTATTCACTCACGGATAAGCCACACTTGCAGATAAGCAGCACCCCGAGTTTTGAAGCTTGAGTTTAGGAAAAAAGTTATTTTATTTTATATCAAACGTGCATTGTAACCTTCATCGGACTTTCTAGTCTACTAGCCACTCCTGTGTGTTCTTTATTGAACCTAGAAATGTCGAGTACTATAAGGTTTTGTGTTGGAAATGCAATATACAGATCATAAGGACTCAGAAACTGCCGGATGCTAATTTGCATATGTGTAGCATTTTGCATAATTGACCTAATTAGCATATTAATTAGGACAAACGCTAAATCAAGAATATCTTCCTTAGTAATCCACATAGAGACTTCATTTGTGTGTCTAGGCCCATGTTTTCGACTCTAAGCAATTGATCTGACATGGTTTCAAATAATCCGCCTTTTTCTGGCCGGAAAGAGACTGGATACTTCCCATGATACTTTGCAGTCATACTAATTCAAGATGGCGGTGCAAGAATGCAAGATTCGAGTACTGGTTTAGAGGTATTTATTTCGACTAAAATACACTTCATTTGCTTTATTGTTGATTGTTTTCGAAAACAAGAGGTCACTGGAGACTTTTCTCTATATTATTACGTCCTCAGCTGTAAAACTAAGATAACAAGCCTCAAGGGGAATACAATTCTATTTTTAACTTTTTGCACTTGTTCGCATCCCAGCTGGACCAACACTCGGGTTCTCGCTGCCTTTGCTCTAATATCTGCAAATGGTTAGACATTCACGTCTTCTCGGATAAGGACGTAAAATTGTAGGACTCCCGTTGGCCTCAAGTTAATCAGTCTATTAGACTGTTTCGAGTCCGGGGGGACACCCATATGAATTTGACAGGGGTGCTCAGCCGTGACCCTGAAAATGACCCCTAAAAGGGCTGCATAAATTAACATAATGAAAAAATCATCAATCGAGCAGCATATTAATCCGAGGTCTCTGAAACTAGTCAAACAGTCCCTTGTTTCTGATGATGATGATGTTGACCGCTTGGTCAGAAGAGTCAAGGCTGAAGTCAGAACCATTCCGTTGCCTCGGGATTATGATTTGAACATGTTTCGGTATGAAGAAATGGTTAAAGACACAAGTGCAACTCTCCTAACATTTATCTCTAGTCTCGTGTCTAATGGCGAGACTTCCAAAGCGTCACTCACTCTCTCTCAATGTATCCAGCAACATGTGAGTAAAAGTACCAATCAAACCAGTTTGGGACTTGCAGTGAAACTGCACCATAAGTTCGGAAGCTCAGATCTTGTCAATACCTTGAATGAACATGGTATCGTTTCATCATATGATGAGGTTTTGCGCTTCCGGAAGTCAGCTGCCAAGTATGTATGCGAAAATAGTGAAGTGTACCACAGAGTTTTAGGTCTTGAACGCAGAATTGGCCCGATATTCAGTTGGTGTGACAACTATGACTTAGTAGTCTTTACACCGAATGGACGTCATGCCACTCATGCTATGGCAATAGACTTCGCGCAGCATCCGTCTGACATCATAAACCCTGGAAGTGCTATACCTGGTGTGATGTCGCTGAAGATCCCTCGTCTGAAAAAGGCAGAGGCAGCCAAACTCCGCCTCACTGATAGATCACTCCAGGTCGAGCATTACACAGGACCAAAGAAGAAGAATCCACCAGCTTTACCAGAGGCTCTTCCATCTCAGACTGACAGCCAACTACTGTCAGTCAGCTTGGCCAAGGCCCAGAGCAAGGATGCGACATATTTCTCCCAGCTTCACTCTGAGAAACCAGTCGAATGGTCTGGATTGAATGCTCTCAATGATCGGGCTCAGGTTGACATGCACAAGCCCAAGACACTTTGCATATTTGGTCCACTTATTGACTCTCCACCATCTCAACCTGACACTGTGCTGACTACCATGGCCTACATCGATCGTTCGCTCAAGAGCCTTGGCATGCTCCGTGTCCACCTAACGTTGGATATGCAGCTGTACATCATCTCCTGTCTCATCAAGTGGAGTGATCCTGTACGCTGGAACAGTGTGGTTTTGAGACCAGGAATGATGCATACCTTGATGTCTTTCATTGGTACCATTGGATACAACATGAAAGGTACCGGTGTCGAGGAGCTCGTCAGTGCTGCGTATAGTGGCCTGGCCAACATCTTCAATGGAAAGGCATGGCCGAAGGCAATGCGTGCCTTTCGTATGGTCGTCGCTGCACTGCTTTATGATTTTTTGGAGGGGGGAGATAAAAGTCATAACGATATTGTTGCATACCTCGAGAAGGCAAGTGAGCATCTCACAGGCAAATTGTGGGTTGACTGCTTCATCACACCGACCATGCTTGCACACCAATTCCTGAGGGCCGAGCGTGAGGGTGACTGGCTACTACAGCAGCACTGCTTGGAGATGATGCTGCCATATTTCTTTGAGGCTGGGCATCATAATTATACACCGTACATCAGCTGGCACCTGCAGGACATGCAACACCTGTCACAGGATGCCAAGAAGGATCTCTTCGATGGAGCACATGTTTGTCGCCACTGTGAAGGAGCTGCTGCTGTGTCTGGTGACCAGTTCGGGGAACAGACGTACATCAAACAAGGCAAACAAGCTGGGGGAATGAAAGGTATCTCTACCAACCCTGATCAAGTCGCTATCTGGATTGAGTCACTTGGTGTCTGCTCTCACCTTTCCATGGCCATGGATAGCATGTACAGCCCTGATGAAGAAACTGCTTCTGCATCTGCCAAACACAAAGAAGAAGGGGAAAAGAGACGGGAGTTGGACAAACAGGACCGGCAGAGGATCCTGGATGAACTCCACAAGTATTCTCATCCACTAACTAACCAATCAGCATACATGTACAACATCGTCAATGGACGAGTGGCATCTGCAAACGATGTCAATGTACACGATGCAGTGAAGATTGGACAGGAGATGAAAAATTCTTTCGTTGCATCCCTCCCTCGTGGCTTCCACAACCCGAGCAAGAAGAAGGTGAAGACTATGCAGGTACTGAAGCGTGGAGTGAAGGTGAAAAACAAAACTGTCTATGACCTGGAAACCGTATTCGCCCGTCTCCTGATCGTTGGACAGAAGAGAAACCTTGAGTTGTCTGCTGTCTTCCATCATGAGCTGTGCCCTGTTCCTCCATCACTTATCGACGAGTATGGCTTCCCCCGAAAGGGAAACAAGTCAGTGCTGGTTAAACATCTCGGCGTCACCATAAGGAACCCTTCTCCCCCTGACACTGTGCTGGTGGATGCCTCTCAGCTACTTTACCATATTGTCTGGCCATCCTCGGGTACAGTGGGTGATCTTGCTGAAGGAATGAAATATCGCCTCGTCAACTACAGAGGAGCAGAGACCTATGTCATCTTCGATCGGCATGAAGGTATCAGTGCAAAGGATCATGAGAGGCAGAGGAGAGCCGGGGAGGGATCCACTGCATATCAACTGACTCTGAACTCACCTCTAGCTGGTCGTGATGCCATCATGAAAAACAAGAACAACACCAGGCAGCTCTCACAACTACTCTGTACACATGATATTGGTAGCAACATTGAACTTGTGAGCCGAGCCAACAGTATTGTGCATCATGATGAAGCCAACATATCTCTCATCAGCTATATGCTTCGTGCTGCATCGGCGGGAGCTCGGACTGTGCGCATCCTTAGTGACGACACAGATGTATTCGTGCTGCTCGTGTACTGGTGCTGGAAGGATAGCATATCATGCCATGTTCAGATGGAGAAGTGGGATGGGTCCGTGCTTGACATCAATGCCACTGTTACCAAGCTCGGGGACAAATGCAAGGGAATATTGGGAATGCACGCACTCTCAGGCTGTGACACTGTGTCCTATCCTAATGGGAAAGGGAAGGTGTCCGCCCTGAAAGTGCTCAACCAGACCGATATTGCTGGACTAGACTCGGTTCTTGGAGAGGACGATGCCACTTACAGTGACCTGATGGCAACTGGAAAAACCTTCTTCCTATATTTATATGGCCGGAAGAAAAGCACCTTAATGAATGCTGCAAGGTACGAGATTTATCGCAAGCGAAAGAATCCACCATCAGTAAAGTCCCTTCCACCAACAGACACCAACATGGCCCTCCATATCCAGAGAGCACATCTCCAAACGATGCTATGGAAGGCTGCGGACAAGACTGACGCTCCTGCTGTCCAAATCACTGACTATGGATGGGAAGTTACCATAAATGATGAAGTGATGCCAGTGCTGTCAAAAGAACCTACCGCACCAGAAAACCTCATGGACGTCATTAGCTGCAGCTGCCGAGCAGAAGGGAATGCATGCAGCAGGAAGTGTGGTTGCGCAGCAAATGGATTGTCATGTACCAGCTATTGTGTGTGTGAAGGAGGGGATGAGTGTTGTAACTAACTGACACAACGAGATGATGATGAAGAAGGATATGGAGAGCAGGAGGAAGGAGAAGAGGATCTGCAGACTGGAGAGAGTGATCACAACCATGAAGACGAATAGTAGTAATTTGATGGTGTTCATCTATAAATGTAATGGTTATAGTTCACTTCGAGTTGGATAGGGCATTTATCGCGCGAGGTCAACGGACTTATCACCGAAGCGTAGCCGAGGTGATAAAACGTTGGGCCGAGCGCGATAAATGCCCAGTCCAACGTGACAAGTGGACTATAACTCATTTATTATTTTTGTCGTTTGCACCTCAGATGAAGTTCAATGTGTACTAGCAGATACTTGGGTATTAATTTAATTAATTTATGCGTGTCCACGTACATGTAACGGACTGAAAAGGTGCATCAGTCAGACAGCGTATATAAATGAGTGCTTTTAGATCCGTCAAGACGTGTTCTCGCTGCTTCTGTTTTTATTGATATGCTCACCAGCTACGTTTGTCTCTAGCTTTGCAAC
This sequence comes from Actinernus sp. WN-2022, assembly GCA_030867875.1. Taxonomy (NCBI): domain Eukaryota; kingdom Metazoa; phylum Cnidaria; class Anthozoa; order Actiniaria; family Actinernidae; genus Actinernus; species Actinernus sp. WN-2022. The sequence continues at coordinate 63,826,638 of JAOWCC010001634.1, forward strand.
TTTTGAATATAATCACCTTTCAAATACGTTCTTTCCAATGAACTAATCAGTTTGGCTCACGGACATCACATTGGTGAGTTATTTTTCAAGTAAATAGTGGACAACGTCTCAGTAACGTTAAAGAACCATGTACAGTTGAACGTTGTTTATGCTCTACCAACGTTCGTGCGGTGTGATATTGCATAAACCTATAATTCACCGAATGTAACGTGACCGTTTTTGGACACTTGCATACTTGTTGAGTTATGGTGATTTTACTATTTTACCTTATTATGAATGGTGGCGTTATGGCGATTTTACTGTTCACCTCATTATGCATGACAGCCATATTGGATTTCCGGTGGTCGGAAGGATAGTAGGGGTTTGAAACCATGTCAGATTAATTGATTAGGGTCGAAAACATGGGTCTAGACACACGAACGAAGTCTCCATGTGGATTACTAAGGAAGATATTCCTGATTTAGCGTTTGTCCTAATTGATATGCTAATTAGGTCAATTATGCAAAATGCTACACATATGCAAATTAGCATCCGGCAGTTTCGGAGTCCTTATGACCTATATATTGCATTTCCAACACAAAACTTTATAGTACTCGACATTTCTAGGTTCACTAGGTTGGCTAGTAGACTATTCAAACTGGAGAAAACTCCAAAGTTGTATCTGTAATTTCACCTCTGAAATAGTATAAACTATGTATAAACTATGTCTACATATATACTTAGATACATGACCTATCTTTCCATCGTATGTTTACCAAGATCTGTTCATTTGGGTCACTTTTTAGATCAAATTTTACATGTCAACGAAGCCAACAACGTGCTCACGTTCGTCCATGGCTTAGTAACCAGGCATCTGTTGGAAGAGAGAAAACTGGACACTAGAAGTTTTGTTTTCGCTGAAAGAAGTCAAAACAACATGGAGTAGATTGATTTTTCATTATCTAAAAGGATATCTGGAAGCTATCTATCAGAAAAAAAAGTTACTCAATGAGGTGAAGTTCAGTTCGACAAATTTGCTGTGAAAGTTTTGAACAGTGACAACACAGTGGGCCATTTACCGCATGAATACTCAAGGATAGCATGGTATTTTCTTGTTCATGGAGGAACTATGACTATCGAAGTAACAGGCCGACGACAACACTGCAACACGCTTTGTGGTGGAATGGAGATCCCATGTGTGGTGACATTTAGTTTCTCCAGAAAAGAAACTATAAACCGTGTTAAATATCTTTTGACGAAGAAGGTTTAATGGCAAGAATATAACTTACATCAAAATTATTCTTTTGAGAGCCACCAAACTTGCAATTTTAAGCAATGGACCAGTGCTTAGTTTCTTTCAGTTTTGTGTGGTGTTTAGTAGTATACATGTACCTTACATTTGTAACTCATTGAGTTAATATAAATATTTCTTTGAAATTTTTAATTTATGTAAATTTACGGAACCTTGTGCAGATGTTCTCTTAGATAAGCTGCACCCCCGATTCCAAACAAAGATTTTGGGTAAAAAGGTGTGGCTTATATGTGAGTGAATACTGTAAATAGTTACCAGGGGGATTGCAAAAAAGGTGTTGTACAATTTTCCCCAGGGGTGGGTGAATCTTACAAGTCAAAGTCCCCTGGGTCACGTTTTCCTTAACAGAAAATCCCTCTCATATGAGATCACAATCTTACGAATTCCCCATCCAATATCTTGCACCCAGGAGCAAAACTTACATTTAAACCCCTTGTATTGCCGAACATATCCCCCTGGTCAGCCCGGGGGTCTACCCCTGGGGGAAGCCGCTCATAAAGTACATAAATAAGCATACGTTGATGGTTCCTTAATAGAGTGAGAGTTGCCTGCAGAGAGACTATGTAAGCTCATGCATAAATACATAGAATTTATGTAAGCTCATAAATACAGACTTTATTTATCTTCGGATTTATAGAGAAGCCAAATAAATAGTTAATATCTCAGAGAAAAAGCTCATATACATACCTGTAACAAGAACAGTAGTCTTATTTGAGACGGTAATAACCGGATGTGGTACTTCTTTAACCTCGACTTCCACATATTTACACCCAGTAGAATTCCAGTTCGATTCCACAAATGTATCGTTATATTTCGCCTTTTTGCACCTAACTTTAACTTTGTATTCATTTCTAAACCAACAGAACTCATACATAGTTCCAGTGACCGGTGATATCGCAGCAACAAACGTAGTTCTTCCTCCTATTGTTGTGGGCCCATCGTTTGTTAGTAAGACCTTGTGTGTTGTTATTGACAATGGCCACGCTAAAGGCCGCGTTGATTTTTCTTTCCCATCGCTTCTTGTTAACTGGAACAAAATTATGAATATGATACCCAAGAAAAGAGAAGCCCTATTCAGTTCATCTACCATTTTGAGGGTATACGCAGAAATCAGACGTTAGCCAGGCTTCAAATTGAATCGTGTGAAAAAGCGATTCTTAAACTTCCTGATCATGACGAAAAGTCCAAAGACCGGCCCAAAGACCATCACTTACCGCTTCTTTTTCAGTGCAATATGATAACATTGTACTTAAGGCGGAATAAAGGTGGAAATCCGAGCCGAGATTGAGGTACAAATGTATGTGCCAATCTGGCTTGAAACAAAAACAACTAAACTTAGTAACCACCCACCCATCGCCAGGTTACCTTTACAACCCAGGCTTCCTCTTCCTTGAGAAATGCCTGACTGTTTTAGCCGGTGACCAGTGCTATTCTCAGAATTTCAGGGATGTGCTTACAAAGTCTAGTTGATTTAGCGGCCGGAAAAGCTATAAACGACCACCAAAGTCTACAGCAAAGCCTGGAGACGTTACCTAGAGCTATTCTCAACTCTCTTTTAGTGGCTTCTATTCGTCGAGATCGTGTTTTGACTTTACGAGTGTTGATAACTCAATGGCCATTGAAACAGTTGGTTCTGAGGGACTGTCCCGGATTCATCGATTCTCATGCCGTCTTGTTCGCGTACCTTTTACAGAAGTCGAGACAAATCCTTGAGGTTGTAGATATAAGAGGTTGTAAAATTGGTAAGACTTCATTATATTCGTTCGACTTCCATACCTGCCAACTCTCCCGGTTTATGCGGGAGACTCCAGATTTTGGACCTTATCTCCCGGAGCCTCGAATCTCCCGGTTTTTAGCCATTTTATGAATTTCTTTAAATAATCTTTCTACCAAAAAGCTTGGGTTAGATTATAGAATACACCGCCACTTCGAAAGATCACTTGAAAACTGTGCTAAACTATGCTAAATTCTCCATTATAGTGCAGGTGTATGTAGGGTCGTTCTATGAATGATTTGGAGTCGAAAATGGTTAGGTTTTTTATTTATTTCAGGGTTAGGTTTTTAGAAGGTTTGTATGAAAATTTGAGAAAATGAAGTACATCTATTAATGACTCAAATGGCAGGGTATTCTAGAATTGCTCCAAAGCTTGAAACTAATTTTTCCGAGAGCTTTCGGAAAGTCTTTGGAACACAATCAGGAAATTGGAAATCATTATGTCATAACAAAGCCTTAACCAACATTCTCCAGATTTTAGAACTCTGGGAGTTGGCAGGTATGGACTTCTATCAAAATATTTGATATTCTGGGTGATATGTTTTCAAGGTTTGGGCTGATTCAACACTCAAGCACTTGAGAATTGAATCGCATAGTGACAGCTCAATCGCACAAGTGCATTTGCAAAATCAGATGCTGATTGGCTGAGAGGAGTGGTGATTCACAGTAGTCAAACTATGTGCACTATTTATAACTTAGGCCATCCCAATAAATTGGTTCATTTATCATTGCCCAACCCTTTTTTTTTAAAGCGAAAAAAAAATGAAAGGTTGAAGACAATTTTTTAGAAAAAGTTTTTTTGGAACTACCGTAAATTGTGACAGATAAGCCACACTTTTTTACCCAAAATCTTCGTTGCAAATCGGGGTGCAGCTTATCTGCGAGAACATCTATAAAAGTTCAATAAATTTCCATAAATTAACGTTTTTAAAAAACAAAAGTCCGACTGATTCAAACTACACAAAACAAAAAAGAAAGGAAGCACTAATCATCACTTTCGAAAGCTTGGTGGCTCCTAAAAGAGTCATTTGTGTTGTCTCATTCTTGTTTGTTACTTGTTCTGGATCCTAGCTTCCATTAATATATCTTCTTCATTAAAAGATCTTTTAAGTGGTCAATAGTCGCTTTTCTCAAACAACTACATGTAAATGTCACCAGACACGGAATCTCCATTCTACTGCAAAGCTTTTTGCAGTGTCAGCGTTTCCCAGCGACTTCATTATCGACAGTTTAATATAGTTCTTCCGAGAAAATCCCATGCTATTCCAGAGTACTCGTGTCGTCGTGAACGTACATGGTAGATGACTAACTGTTTTGCCGCTGCTTAGTACTTTAACAGTAAATTTGTCGAACTGATTTTCCATCTCTCTATGAGCAATCAGTTTCTTCCCGATAGATGACTTCCAGATGTCCTTGTAGATGTGATAACCATGTACAGCAAAAGAAAAGGCAAACTTCTCACTGCGCTCCATGTTTTGATTTTGTTCTGTGCATACATGGCAGCATTCTAGTGTCCAGTTTTCTCTCTTCCAATAAAATGTGTGGTTACTAAGCTTTGATGAACGCAACTGCGAGCATGTTTTTGTTGACGTGAAATTCAGGACTGCATTTAGCTAACAATCTACCCTGAACGAAAAAGTACCATCAAACAAATGCTATGGAAAGTCCTATTGTGTATGATGATAATAATACTTTATTCCAAAAATACCATCAAAGATACATAGGAAGTACTGGAAGTACACAAGCAGCTAGATCTACTAATTATTACAGGTACAATCTGCATTAAACATAGTCATAATGTCGTGGCAATATTTTGCTGTATACCTAATTACAGACTCATCCTTCATTGACAAGCAGTAATAATTCTTGCCGACTAAAACAACTGAATGAATCATTGACAGCTAACAAATTGCCCCAAAAACTTTCTCTAAGATTTACAAATTTTATATATATTTTTTATTGTGTATGTGTCGGCAAGTAGACATGAAGTTTAAACACTTTCAGATTTAAAATTATGGGTAAAACTACGGAGTAATCTCATTGAAGGTTTGTTGGGGCAAGGAAGGTGATGCAGATTTCTAATCTTGATTTTCCTTTCAAAACTTTTTTTCCAAAATTTGAGCTTCTAAACTCGTGGTGCAGCTTATCTGCGATTGTGGCTTATCTGCCAGTGTTTACGGTACACCTTTTCCAAGCTCTTTCTGTTTTAGGTTCTTGCCTTTCTTATGCAAATTGTCAATCAACAAAATTTTACACTTGTAAGTCTTCATGCCAACTTGGTTCCAGACAACCAACCCACTATCATGAGCCAGAGGGCAATGGTAAACAAAACATTTTATTGGGATGGCCTTAGCAGTTAAATTGCACTTGAAAATCTGGGTAATATTAGTTCTCTAGTTGCAATTGAAGGGCTGTGTGCAAAAAGGGCATAAGATTCTAAATTCTCCTTCATTTTCTTTGTTTTCCAAGGAAGAATTTAGAATGTGATCAAGAATCATTTATGCCCTTTTTGCACACAGCCCTTCAATTTAACATGGAATAACCAAGCCATGCATGTGATTTTCCTATAATTTTAACCACAAAGAAATGATTTGAACCTCTGTGCACTTCCCCTCTATTTTAAGCTAAAACACGGTCAATAATTAAGGGCCAACGAGCATGTAAAAAAAGTTCATAATAATAATAATAATAAATTATTTCTATAGCGCCATAATCCACTAGTTGCCCTGTGGCGCTTTACAGTGAATACTGGTAAAAATATATATAAAGTTAGAATATAATTGATATTAAACTATCTAGTATGTATACCACTAAAACTACTGAGACAACTAAAAACTACTATTAAAATCATTAATTATAAGCACAATTAAAAAGATATGTCTTTAACGTAGATTTAAAACTGCCAATACACGGGCTCATTCTAATCTTAGCTGGTAATGAGTTCCATAACTTAGGTGCAGCAACTGAGAAGGTTCGGTCACCATAGCTCTTCAAATTAGACATACATGTAGGAACAGTTAATAAATATTGCGAAGACGATCTCAAGGTACGTGTAGGAATGTAGGCGTGAAGCATATTACTAATGTACGGTGGAGCTAATTTATTTAGAGCCTTATATGTAAGTAAAAGTATTTAAAAAACAATACGCTGCCCTACAGGTAGCCAGTGGAGTTGCTTGAGGACAGGAGTAATATGATCATGTTTTGATTTACCGGTAATTAAACGTGCATTGCAGTTCTGAATATACTGTAGTCTATCAATTTGATACTTGGGTAAGCCATACAATAAAGCATTACAATTATCTAATCTACAGGATATAAATGCATGAACCAGTATCTTAGTATTGTCTTCTGACAGATATTGCCTTATCTTAGCTATCCTCATTAAGTGAAAAAATGCAGACTTACAAATAGTGGACACATGTTTCTCGAGGATCATGCTGTTAGCGAAAACTACTCCGATATTCCTGGCAGAAAGCGAAGGTTGTACGTGATCCTTGCCAATTATAATAATTATCATTAAAATACGGTCGGGACGATGATGTGCACTAATAATAAGAAGTTCAGTCTTGTCCGTATTTAATTTAAGTTTGTTCTGCAACATCTACCACCTACTACAGTCCTTCCTACTTCCAACAATGACAAGTCTTTATTTCACTCGAGATGGAGGAGTTACAGATAACAATATAAGATGAAATGCCTGCAGGAGCCATTACCCGGAGCATCTGTCATATATTCTTGATGCGGCATTTTCCCAGACTGAGTTATTTTTAGATCTCATTTCTCATTGTTCGGTTTCCTCACAGCATGTTGTCAACAAAAGAAACAAGGCTGCAACATACTTAATCATTTGAATTATAATTACGCAAACCCTTGTAACCAAAGTTGTGGGAAACGCATTCTAAAAATTACTTAATTAACAAGTTCCTTGTTTTTCTTCTTCTCCTTTCGTTTTAGTTAATTATCTTATATTTGTATTTTTTTGTAACTCAGAAATTATGTATAACAGGAGCGCATTACCTGGAGCATCCATCTCCCATATGTTTTTGGTGCAGCGTTCTTACAGACTGGGTAGTTTGTGGAGACTGTATTTAAGTTGAAATAATTTACATGTAGAATACTAACAGGATGTTATCAAATTACAATAAGATAGTCATGTATTTAATTCAGCTGAAATTAAGTATATGAGATTTCTTTTATACTGAATATAATAGAGATAGTCAATTATTTGGATACATTGTATATAAACTACTTAGGCATGAATGTACCTGTACCTTGTAACCTGTAATGGGCTAAAGTGAACAATCTGCACCGAAAAAAAGTGGTCGGTAAGTGGTATTTTATTTCAACTGGACCTAGTGAAGAGATGACAAACACGTAATTTTCGAGTTCGCAAGTTACCGACCACTTACCAACCACTTACCAACCACTTACCAACCACTTACCAACCACTTACCAACCACTTACCAACCACTTACCGACCACTTACCGACACAATTTTACCGACCACTTACCGACCACTTACCGACCACTTACCGACCACTTACCGACCACTTACCGACCACTTACCGACCACTTACCGACCACTTACCGACCACTTACCGACCACTTACTGACCACTTCTTTTTGGTGCAGATTGTTCACTTTAGCCCCTGTAATGTATATAATATGTTACCTTTCAACAGGTCTCGCTGGGACTACAGCATTTTGTAAGGTTGCTCTGGGATTTCCTGTATCACAGAATGATTTTACCAACATGACAGTGATTGACAGCCATGCACTGACACCATGGGACGAGTGTGCTATAACACCCAGTACTAATGTACCACCACTTACAGTGTTACTGGACTGTCATGTCACCAGTGAGAATGTTGAGATGGCTAAGCAGGCATTGATACATCACTCAATTGTAAACCTAAAGGTCTGTCAACTGACTCTGGTGGAGCTGGGAAGAGTGAAAGTTTGTTCACTGGCATCACTCTTGGAGGTACATGTAGTAAACATATTAATTCTACCATACCATGCTTTAATTTTTAAGTAGAAATTAATACATTACAGTAACTATCACTAGATTACCTACAACATTAATAATCTAAAAGTTCGATTGACATCAGGGTTCAGTGATAATGCTACATTTATCCCCCCCCCCCCCCCCCCACACACACACAGAAGGGACTGGAAATTCCAGAGGAGTGGAAAGAGTGGAAAAGACCAACTGATACAGCTGCTTTGTCTGCTCTTTAATAATATTTTGGCCTCTGGAGAGTACCCACAAGAATGGAACAATGGATTTATTATCCCAATTTATAAGAAAGGTGAATGGACAAACACTGATAATTATCGGGGTATAACATGCCTTTCATGCCTTGGGAAACTATTTACTTCAATTCTTAACGAACGACTATCTCACCCAAAACGGAGTCTTGAAACGTGAACAACGAGGTTTTAGAAAATTACATGCAACAACAGACAGCATTTTCTCCTTAAAATACTTTGACAAATATATGAAAGCTAAACCGAAGAAAAAACAAAATCTATTATTCAGCTGCTTTGTAGACTTCAAAAAGGCATTCGACAAAATACCAACTGAAGAGAGAAATTATTTCAAAAGATAAGGAAAGTTGGCATCGGAGGTAAGTTCTACTCTATTCTATGCAGTATGTACACCACCAACATCTTGGCAGTAAAAATCGGGGAGACAACGTACAACAGACGAATTCAGATGCTATAGCGGAGTAAAACAAGGATGTATGCTGAGCCCCACCCTTTTCAATCTTTTTATTAGCGATTTACCATCAACACTGGAACAAACGGAAACAGGCTATGTTGAATTACAAAACATTCAAGTGAGTTGTCTAATTTATGTAGACAATGTAGTCAGCACAAGGACTTCAACAATACCTGCAAAAACTAGAATACTGTAATCTCGAGAAAACTAAAGTGATGATATTTAATAACTGCGGCAGAAGATTGAATAATTATACATTTTACTGTAAAGAGGAAAAACTAGAAAATGTCCAGCAATACAAATATCTCGGCCTAACATTTAGCACATACGGAAATTTTAGTCTTACAAAACATGAACTTAAAAACGTAGCTCTGAAGGCACTATTTAAACTACAAAAAGAAATGGGTGACAATTTCAAATTGAACATTAAGCTTACACTCAAACTCTTTGATGCACTTATAAAACCGATCTTGCTATATGGAAGTGAAATATGGGGAACTGATCAGAACAAAACCAAAAGAGATAATGACCTATTAAAGTTGGTACAAGTCAAATTTTGTAAGATGTTACTTGGAGTATCTAGAAATGCAACAAACAATGCTTGGCGAGCGGAACTTGGATGTTTACCTCTCAAAGTGGAGTACACATATCAAGCTATAATATACTGGACAAAATTATTGACTACTAGAACTATTAAATGCACAACTATCACACATTGCATATACAGAGAGTACAGAGAGTATTAAAGTTGGTACAAGTCAAATTTTGTAAGATCACTCAGTTACTCGGCGTATCTAGAAATGCAACAAACAATTCTTGGCAAGCGGAACTTGGATGTTTACTTCTCAAAGTGGAGTACACATATCAAGCTATAAAATACTGGACAAAATTATTGACTACTAGAACTATTAAATGCACAACTATCACACATTGCATATACAGAGAGTATAAACTTGCTGAAACCAAGCTACTGGAGTAAAAAAATAAGATACATTTTGTCTTCTAATGGTATGGAAATGTGTGGTTGTCATTAGATCAAACAACAAATGTGAACAAGTTTTTGGAAAATATTAAACAAACATTAAGAGACATTGAACAACAACACTGGTTCAGCGAGATTCATATGAAGAAAACAAAATGAAAGAAACAAATTAAGAACATATAGGATATTCAAAATAAATTATAATCTGGAGGACGTACTATCTCAGCATATTAAAGTAACTATTATAGAACACAGACAAGCCCTTTCCCGAATAAGAATAAGTAATCACCCACTACAAATTGAAAGAGGCAGATATTTGAAACCCTACCTGAAACTTGAAGAAAGGATATGCCCATTATGTTAAAATGGGGTAGAAGATGAAATGTACTTTATTCTAAAATGTAAAACATACCATGTACTTAGGAGAAAATTATTTCTTACTTTTGAAAATATATTCAATGTTAACAGCCGGCACATGAATGAAAATGAGCTTTTCAAACTTATCATAAATCCACCAAATAAGTTCGCAAAACAAGCAGCTAAATACATACACGACTGCCTCGTCATTAGGAAAAATATATTACATGTAACTAATAAGCATTGCCTGCTTCCAACTCTTAGTAACTGAACTACCTCATATTGTGCTCGTTCTTAATTATTAGCTATTTACCAAAACACACTAGAGCAAGATTGTGTACGGGTCAAAATAAATAAAATGATAACGATGAGAGGAGAGGGGGGTCACGCATTAAGGCTTATATTTTCCAGAGGGTAACGCATGTAATTGTGACTGCATGACGTCGTTCGATGATCATAAATTTGCATGTTTTTTTCCTGTAGAATTCAAATAAATTGTCTCAAAATCTTCTACATGTATCTGTTTGTAAGTAATTTCAAAACAATCCTTTTTAAGTGCCTTTCCTTAAAGCCAAAGCGATTCCTGAGGAGCGAGACATCACTGGTTAGACGGATTGACAAAACCAGAAAGTGGCCATTTTTTTTTCTCACTCAAACTGGCAGCGTTTTGCATGCAAAAACTCATTTCTGCACCAAATTGAGTGATTGAAAGCTATTGACAGTCGCTTGGGTAATTATTGTTCAAGTGTTGCACAAATTAAGTCAGTCTTTCCACATCAAACATTTGAAAAATATGTAACTTTATGCATCAATCAGCGGCTTCCCCCTGGGTCCGACCCCCAGGGAACTCAGGGGTATTGTCACGATTTGTCAGCTCCATGTTGCCCAAGGGTGTGGGGGAAAACAACGCTTTTGCTACCGGTAGTTTAACCCAGGGGACGGACCCTGGGGATTTGTAATATCAGGTCAGCGGTTTACCCAATCCGTTATTGGGTCATATAAAGGTCATTGTGATCTTCTATAGTTTCATGATCCAGTGTGACAAACGAGGGCCCAGCTGCTTCATCTGGTACCATGGCCCCTGTGTAAAGATTAGCAAGAAGAGGGGCGAGCAACTGCCATCATTTGTGTGCTACTACTGCAATTAAGATCTATAGGTGATATGTAACTGATATTTGTTAACGTATATTACAGGGACTCATTATATTTTCCCCAGAGGGAGGGGATTTGTCAAAATTCTCCTGCCCCATACCCAGGGAGATTAGATGAGGTTTGAATGGGCGTTTGGACAAATCCCCCAAATCCCCCAGGGGGAAGCCGCTGATTGATGCATTAGTTCGCGATCGATTTAGCATAGTTAACTCCAGGCTCCATGCGTTAAGTACGTATTTGTATCAAAATCATAGCTGGGATTTCCGAAGGGGTGGGAGAATCCATGTTTGGGAGATCCAGAGGGGAGGGGGGTCAAAGAACAAATCCCTTCCGTGGGGGAGGTATGGATATTTTCTGGAATTACACAATGCACTTTTCAATTAAACCCCTCTCCCTCCCCCCCCCCCCCCCCCCCCCCAAAAAAAAAAAAAAAAAAAAAAACACTAAAACTATGTGACTTCATTGTTGAAAGTTCTTGTATTTAATGAAGAAGAAAAAAATACTGGTGTGGATGTACATGTTTTAGTTTGCTTGCAGGTGGGGCTGAAAGGTGAGGCTGAAAGTGGCTGGAACCACTCTATTTTGCATCCTGGATTGTCATATACCGTCACAGCACTTTAATACGGTGGCTAGTAAGTGTCGATAAGTGCCATGTATCTTTGCAACGTTTACTTAGTCAGTAACTGGCAATTGCCACTTAGCCGGAAACTGGCAATATTGCCACTTAGCCGGTAACTGGCAATTCGCCTTTTCAGCGTCAGGTTTCACGTGCGTTTCACATACCGCGAAAGTTCGGACGTCGAGTCAGGCCTATTCGTACGAGTAATTCACGCGAGAGCGGTGAAATGGTGGTCAATTGTCAGAACTGACAGAATAACAGACTCATTTCTGCACCTATTTGGACCCAATAAAACTTGTTTTTTGTTTTTTTTTGGGGGGGGGGGGTGGGTGGAGAGAACAGGTTATTTTACCAGTAAAGCTTATTATTTTAGCATTTCCCTTCAATCTTTAAAAAAATACACACATCCCCTTCCAACAATAAATACAATTTGAATCGTGCATATACGCTGTTTGCAAAGCAGCGTTATCAGCAGCATAATTTTACTGTCATTTGGGGCAGGGAAACTCAGTTCAGTATACTATATAGTATACGTATATGTAGAGAAACTAAGAATATACTACGAAATTACTGTTATTCTCCTGGGTATTCTCCTGCATTTTAATAGAGCCGGATTTTAAGTGTAGTTCTTAGTTTGACACACACAAAATTAACAGCCCCCTCCCCCCAACCCTATGTTTAAAATCAATTAGCGTGCTGGTGTTCCTCTCCTGGCGACCCGTTGGAGAATCCCCTTAGGTTACAGACGCGCAGTGCGTTGCGTAACACCACCGGTCATATCCCTAGTGCTTTTAAGAATACATTTAGGCAGTTTAAGAAGGGAAAATTACCAAATTTCATTAACCTTCGGTCGTTAAAGCACAATCATTTCTGTTAAATTATAATGTATAGGACCAAAATTCCCCCGCTAGTCTATGAGAACACATGCATACCGAAGAGTTTCGTAAAGCCAAACTTTCCCGCTAAGTAAACTCTTTGAAAACACATAGCGACGAGGTTCCGAACTTTAATTTCGCGGTATGTTTACACTTGGAGTCACGTGAAACGCACGTGAAATCCACGTGAAATTTGATGCCGAATTGCCAGTTACCGGCTAAGTGGCAATTGCCAGTTACTGACTAAGTAAACGTTGCAAAAACACATGGCACTTACTAGCCACCGTACTTTAATATACTTCATCTGGTTGCTGAATAAAAAATAATGTATTTTCCAATGATATGTATAGAAACGAAAACAAAATAATGGCTAAAATCTTACCTGACCATCAACACCATGGCGAGATACCAACAAACTCAACTCACATATGGCGCCACGTCCGTGAATCAACCTGGGCCACAGAGGTGGGAGACGAAGCGCTTAACCACTGTGCCTCCCTATCGTTTGAATAGATATTTATCCAGTGATAGTATACCGTTATCCACCCTTTGATACACTGGACCCTGATGGCAGTTAACCTGGTCACTTGAAATGATATATTTTGATAAATAAATGATTTATTTCTTCCAGCCCGACATTATCACCATTCTTGATTGCCAAATGAATTCGCTTGAACAAGAAGGAATAATGGCACTTGTAAAAACTCTAGCAACGTTTAGGAACCTAGAGGAGCTGAATTTAGCTTACAACCGAATAATGCACAGAGACAGGACGGCAGTGAGTCAACTTGCAGCTGCTTTCAGTCACCTGCCAAAGCTCAAGAGACTTGATCTAACAGAAAATATCATTGGCAGTGAGACATGTACAATTTTGAAAAGCATTGTCTCACCTCTAACGCACCTTTATTTGAATGGTTGTGGTATTAGAGATGCCGAGCTCCTAGCCATGTCTAACTTGGATGTGTTACACCATTTGGAACACCTGGAGTTATCTACAAATGCTCTCGTTTACTGCCTAAAGTCAATGTCAAAGTTTGTGTGGAAGTCCTCTGGGACTTTGAAGTATCTAGCTGTAGAGGACAATATGTTTGTGTCTTCAAGTGTGCCACTGCTGTGTCGAATGACAAAGAAACTAAATGTGCTGAAGACACTGTCTCTGTGTTATAATCATTTGACACATGATGATGTTCAAGCAGTAAGAGAAGCTATTCCAGATGTTGAAGTACTAAATAGAGACTGGTTATTTTAACTCAGTCAAATTAATTGTGTGAATTAGTGGCTAAGCAGGCATTTATGAACTGTACTTGGCTAAGTTGTGAATGTAAATGTTTTCCAACTTATGACTGAGCTGGCAAAATTATTCCCACACCCTTCACTCCAAAACTGAAGAAATGAGGCTGAATTATCATAACTTGTCTCTTTATTAGATCCAACAATCACCTTAAATGCATATGGATTCATATGAATCGGAAACAAGCCATTTTCTATTGCTGTGCTTGAATTGTTAAAGTGCACCTTATTTTTTTATATTTTAGATATCAATTCTACATCAAGTGCAGAATAATAGAATGGTACAATATATCTTGCTTTGAATGCTGTGCCACCGAGTTAAGGTGGTTTTAATATCCAAAATGCTAATTAAATGATGTCAGGGGAGGCATCAATTATTATACAAAATGTTTTGTTACAATTAAACATTTTTTTTCAAATTATCAGTGTTATACTCATGGTTGAAATAAAATGATATTAGAAATTTGTTTTGCAATAATTATCAGTAAAAACGCCCATTCACAACCACTAAGAAGTGATTGCAGATACCTCCCCTGACGTCATGGCACAGCATTCAAAGCAAAATATATTTTACCATTCTACTATTCACTTGATTTAGAATTCATATCTAAAATATAAAAATATATTGTTCATAGGCACTTTAAAACACTAAATGCTTTGATGACTGAAACTGAAAACTGCTTTTATCATCACCCATACAGCCGCCCCATAAATGTTTTCCTTTCAAACCCATTTACAAAAGTTGTATGATGGGGACCGTACATATGTCTGACTTTTTCTGTCCAGCTCTGCTCAATTTTATGCTTGTTATTTTGCTGTCATTAAAACAAACTAAGTGGTCAGCCTCCCAGTTAAGCGTCAGTCTATTGTGCGCAAGGTCGCAGGTTCAAACACCGGCCAGACCAAGACTCGGGGTCTTAAAATAACTGAGTAGAAGATGCTGCCTTTGTGAAACAATCTCGTTCACGAACTGCAAATGGTTAGACCTTCACGTCTTGTCGGATAAGGACGTTAAATTGTAGGTCTCACGTCGGCCTCAAGTTTATCAGTCTTTCAAGACTGTTACGAGTTACCGACCTTAAATAAGGTCCCTTTACCTTTATATAAAAACTTATTGACTGAGTTAGGTCAGGCCTAATGGTAAAATATTGGCTCTTGGTAATTTTATACTGACTTCACTGCACTCAGACAGTACATCATGATGTCAAGCCAAATATGTCCTATCCGGCCCCAGTCCAACACAGTCAATATAAGTACCTAATATGTAGTTTAAAAGGTTAGTAATAACCAATCATCATTTAGCTCATGGAAACAAATATTTCAGCATGTACACCCCAATGGTTTCTTCAACTGAAAACTCTAATTTAAGCAGTTACTTGCATTCTTCAAGTTTTTTCTTTATTTGTTGGAAGTTGTATAATAAACACATGTGAACTAGTTTGCTTGTTTTATTTTTATTCTTTGATGTTTCATACACAAAAACTGCATCCTATTTCTACCTATGGTGTAGCTGGGATCTGGCTTTGGTAGCCTGTGGTTTTTCAGGTTCCATTAAAACCATCCTTCCTAACAGAACAACAAATATGTTTTAATGAGTGCAGAGAAAAATAGTAAGCCATCATTCATACAGATTTCAGAACTTTTTCTTGAAGGACTTTCATAGGACTTATTTTTCACAGGTTCACACATTAATGACCTCGACATTTTACACAATGAATCACCAGCGTCACTCCAGAAATCTTTTGAGACTGTTTTACTGTTTTCTCAAACATCCAAGGAGGCTTCAACAAAATGCAGAGTTTTTGGTAAACATTCAATGTCTGAGGACAAAACCTAATCTGTCAAAATGCAAGGTCTTTTCAAGGCCAGTGTAAACCACGGTGAACGCAATGTGCATACTAGATTTTGTCATGTGTAGTAACAATCAAAATCTAGCCATGAAAACTAAGAAAACAATTAAAGAGATACTGGAGGTATAACTACAAATATAGTACAATCAAGTAGTAAATCCACTGGATGTCTGAGCCCTATGTATAAATACATAGCAGTGTACTGTTCTTTACATTTGTACAAGTTTGTGCACCATTTCTTCCTTAGTAATGAGATGTGTTGTTCTATTTAGGAGTTGCATCAGGGTAGTTAGGTTGTGTGACCACTCATTAAGGATGTCGTTAGGAGCTTTGTGGGAACTAAAATTGACAATACCAGATGGGCGGTCTATTCTTGCAAATACTGTCTTGGACACTACTAGTTCTGACAGGAAATGCTCACTTTCCTATGAACAAAAAGTGAAAAGAGAGTATTACTGTATACATTATCAGAGAAATATGAAAACAGTTAGTTATTTTATCAGACATGGAAATTACAGCAGACACATGCTTCTGGAACAGGATATATATACTTTAGGTCTCTCTGTTTTGGTCTGGAACAGGGTATCAATTTTCCAGATCCTGGAAAGGAGATATCCTTTTTCTGTATTTAGTCTGGAATAGGGTTGCAAAAAATAACTCTTAGTCTATGGCACCACCCCCTCTCCCATGTTTTCTGGGAAGCAGAAATCTAACGAGCTTGTGGAACAAGATGGCAGTGGTATTATCCTGGGGGAACATTGCTGCATTCTTATTATAAATTTGTAGTAGGACTTGTTTCAGATGAACATGCATTTATTCCCGTTCTTGTTTACGTGATGAAATAATTAGTGACTAATTCAGACTTACATCTACTGTCAGATGGAGTAGCTCTGCCATTCTTGTCAAAGTTATCCTTGTATAGTACTTTGCCATTACTCTTATGTTCTGTAATGAAAATCAAATAGTATCAGTCAGATTATGCACTTCACATAAAGATGTCATTCATTAATACTAGTGCGAATTCTAAGCTTTCATACATGTATGACCTGGGAGGTCTGTATAGAGAGGATCTATAGATAGATAGATAGATAGATTGCCTTTATTTAAACACGATTATGATTAAAGCACATTAGGCTTATGGGGTCGTGTGTCTACTACTAAGAATAATATAACTGTACATCTATTTACAATACTAAAAAATACTAAGAATACTTACAAATGTAATAACTGTAATAAGTAAATAAACTTCAAATTACTAAATTGAACTTACTAATAAATAATGATGCTAAGAGTACTACAGAGCTGCTAAAATGTAGAGAGTACAATACATTCATACTAGGCCTCAGTTAATGAGTGGACTCACAAGTAAATGAAGTCATCACTCTTAAATCTAGTAGAAGAGGCAGATGTTGTGTTAAACTTGAACTGCTCAAACACCGCTAATTTATTTAAACAACACTCTATAGCTAGATCCTTATGTCCTGCATATACTATCGACTGATCACTAGAAATAACACTATTCCATAAAACTGATCCACTATACTGAACTGAATGTTGAAGGAACTTAGTATTAAAACGCGGTATTTCAAGAGAATCCGCTACTCTTAGATTATAACGGCTAGTCCTCTTAACTAATACCAACTGGCAAGCTGCAGAGCATCTGCGGAAGATGCGTGTCTGGGGAGATTGTATACAACTCCCCCACAACACCATGCCATAGTTCACCGAAGGCAGTATAACTGAGAAATAGAGTTTCTCTAGTACATGTTTTGGCAGAAATCTAGATCTTTTCAGTAGCCCTAATTTATTAGCATAACTCTTTTTCAGTTCTACTGTATGTGGGATCCAACTTAAGTTATTATCAACCGTCATGCCTAATAGTCGGGATTTCTTAACCCACTTAATTTGAGAGTTCCCTATTCTCACGGGTGCAATCAGTCCCATAGTATAACTAGAACGCATAATTAGCATAGCCTCACACTTGTTTGGGTGTGGCATAAGCCTGTTATTGAGGCACCAGACGTACAGTTCCTGAAGAGCTTCATTTAACTGAGCAACCGCCTGATCAGCGTCCTTATTAATACAGTAAACCGTGGTGTTGTCGGCTTACATGTAGACCTGGCCAGAAGTGACGGAAGAAGGAAGGTCGTTAGTAAATAAGGTGAATAAGGTCGGTCCTAGGACCGAACTCTGAGGAATACCGAAAGCCACTGGTAATACACCTGACTTAACTCCGACTGTGTATTGGCGCCTGTCTTGAAGGTAGTTCTTTATCCATTTCAATAGCGTGCCGTTAACGCCAAAGTCCCGATGTAATTTCGCCTCGAGCACATCATGATCAACACTGTCAAATGCTTTCTTAAAATCGATAAAAGCCACAGCAACGGCATTACCCGAGTCCACAGCTCTCCTCCACACTTCCGTTAAATTCCCGGCCTGTACGCCCATTGCCTATGGGAGACAATCATATTTTCCCTGAACACATGATTAACAAGCCTGTCGTTGACCTGGGACTCCAAAACCTTGTTTGGTATACTTAGTAACGATATTGGTCTGTAGTTACCTCTTTCGGTTTCATCCTCTTTCTTGAAGATGGGAGCGACCCTGGCCACTTTCCACGCAGAGAACACTGTACCCCTCTCGATACTGTATTGGTATAAACTTACCAACGCTGGTGCGATTGCATCTCCCGCCAATCTCAAAAGCTTCGATTGGATATTATCCGGTCCTGATGATTTTTTCACCTTAAGTGTTCTAAGTTTATGTCGAATAACGTTGGCGTTTACCTTAAAATCGGTTAATTGGGTACATCTAGAGTTCTGTCGGCGGCACGTTGATCGTTTACCGCTGGAGGTAATAGGTTAGCAAGTTCTTCTCTTATGTTTGCAAAAAATGAGTTTATTATGTATGCTTTTTCTTCATCCTATAAGGCTAGCGTACTGTCATCCCTTTTCAAAGGACCTATGCACTTTTTCGTTTTTGGATTTGTGGCTTTATTCACCAAGTTCCAGTAGGCGGATGAGTTTTTAGCTTCCCTGAACATCATATAGAAATACGAGGCTTTGGCTAGCCTCAAATCTCGAGTAACTTCATTCCTAACCTTCTTGTATTCAATCCAATGATCCTGGCTCTTAGATGACACCGGCAATTTTAAAGCGGATCTCAGTATTTAACCACGGAGGGGCGCAGCTTTTAACCTTGACCTCCTTCCAGGGAGCGTGTTCATCGCATATCTCGTTAAATAACGTCTCCAAAGCCCACAACACATCATCGGAATCGTGGAATACCGAGGCGATATGAAACGGTGCTGATTGAATATCATATCTAAACTTATCTTCGTCTATTTTCTTATAGTCCCTTGTTTTTATAATCTTGGGAGGAGGCCTTTTGTTTTTTAATCGTAAGGTAGAATAAATCAAATTGTGATCCGAAATTCCCAAAGGATAAGTCCCTGTCAAGTTGACGACATCCATTCTAGTAGTGACAATGAGATCAATCAAAGTGCTGGTTGTTTTAGTTATTCTAGTTGAGTCTTCGATAACATTTTGCATATTAAAAGCCTCAAAAACTGCTTTCAGTTTTCTTGTATTAAGATCTTTAGGGAACACCGACGCAGAAAAGTCGCAGTTTAAATCTCCTAGAAGGACTATATGTGATGTTTTCAGCCAAGCTTTTTCCAGAGGAGACGCGATAAGATAAAAAAATCGCATGTCATCCAGTGGTCTGTACATAACCGAGAATAACACAGTGCCTCGGGGGAGTTTCACATGAAGCCATATTGCCTCCAATCCATCCGTAAATAAGTCTTTCCGGTGAACTGTTCGTAAGTGTTCCGCGTAATACAAAATACAACCACCTCCTTTGCGACCTTTGCGATCTAGTCGCAAAAAATTCATGCCGTCAATATTTAATACTTTATCTGGGATAGCCTTGTCTAAGTGTCTCTGGATCTCTTTGTATATATGCAGACAATATGACCATCTATTTTGTAGGCGAGTCGGTGGACTCCGTCACTAATATGCTCAACAAGGCGCTAAAGGAACTCGTGGATTGGAGTTCGAAAAATTACCTCATACCTCATCCCAAAAAGTGCGAGGCTATGATCTTACATCGAGGCAGCTTCATTGGCCCGATTAACGCCCTGTCTCTTGGGAACCACAATATAAAATGGGTGACCCACTCAAGGCTGCTAGGTGTCACCATCGATAACAAACTTACATGGACCCGTCATATACTGGAGGTCAAGAAAGGATTTGCCAATAAGTTAAATTTGTTAAAATGCAGCCAGTTTCTATCGCGCTATACGCTTTTGGATTTGTATTCTAAGATAATTTTACCTTCCGTAATATATGCGTTGCCGATATGGGGTAGTTTCACCAATAAGGATGGCTTCCGCGCCTTAGAATCGTTACATTGTAGAGCTGCTAGGCTAATATACGGCCTTACGCGAGATATGCCTTCCGTAATCTATGAGTGCACCCCCACTTCTATGGACCATATTCTAGTTAAGAATGACAGAACGCATAATTTACGTAACAGAAACAGGGTTATAGTGCCACGCTTCAATAGATATTACATGAAGAATTCGATGGCACATAGCGCGGCAATTGTGTGGAACCTGCTCACTCCTGACTTACTGGAGACCTCTAATGTAAAGAACTTTACCAGTATGGCTAGTAAATCACAGGCCTTGCATAATTTAGATTTTGGAGCTGAATCACCGCAAACTGCCCCTCACAAGAATTATTATTATAAATAGATGATTAATAACAATGTTATGACCTATACACGACCCCACAAGTGGCAACGCTTTAATCTTTTATCGTGTTTAAATAAAAGTTATTGTATTAAACAAATAAAGAAGCCTTAGCCATGTTTTATACTATCATAAAACACGATGGGCATTTGAGAACATGAGAGAAATGTTAAAGCACAAGCCGAAGGCGCGTGCTTTCAACATTTCTAGAGTGTTCTCAAATGACCAGAGTGTTTTATGATAGTATAAAACATGGATTTAAGGCTTCTTTATCTGTTTTATAATATAGATTTATGCGCGCGATGAAAGGAAACCGCCAGTTGAAAACTATATAACACGGCTAACCATGTTATATACTCTGATAAAACATGGCTTCTTAGCCAATCAGAGCGCGCGTACTATCGTATCTATATTATAATGTATTGTATTGTATTGTTATAGTAGCCGTTGTAATTTACAGCGCGCGCCACAAGGATGGTTATGATCGAGCTCATGGAATATGTTTTGAAAATTCAAAATGTAACGAAAAGAGAATGATAATAACAATCAAAACCGTTGCAATATAATGAAACCGATAATAATATATAGAGATGGAAAACAAATGGAAAATGAAGCTAATTAATGATTAAGAAGTAGAAGGAAACTGAGTGTCGTAGTGTGAGGATGAACTAACTGTAGTATGAGAAAGATAATAACGGAAATGGAAAGTAATACGTGAACGAAAATTAAATGCACTAGTATAATGAAAGTAAAATGACTGAAGAGTAAAAGTAGGAAAACTAGAATGAGAAAAATAGTAATAAATAAAGACATAAATGTAAACGATTTTAAGGCAGTGTACTGTGGAACAATAAATCAAGAGGGCAATTAATGAAGAAGACAAGGGAATTATATAAGTAAAACAGCTAGAAGATACCGACTACCGAAACAGAAAACTAGCGCTGAATTTTAAAGATGAAAAATATGGAAAAACACTAACAAAATACACGAGAAACAGAAAACTAACCTTTAGACGTGGAAGTACGAGCTGAAGTTAAGAAAAAGTAAAGAACTGTAGCAGAAAAAGTAAAAATATTGGAGAGCTGAAAAAGACCATAACCGTCCACCATTATTAGCGCACGCATGCAGATGCAGACTATTGGATCTATGCCCAATGTTTTGAAATTGTACTGACCCCACAGGTCTGTAGTTTTTCACTATATGGACTGACCCTAAGCCTGTTTTTTTTCTCTATTGTTACCTGGTACAACAGCCTGCTCTAATTTATACCATCACACTTTTAGGCAATAAGTTAAATCGTATTCCTCAGAATCTATTACCGTATTCACTCAGATAAGCAGCACCTTTTTACCCAAAATATTTGTTTGAAATTGGAGATGCGGCTTATCTGCGAGAACATCTGCACAAGGTTTCGTAAATTTACATAAATTAATTTTCGAATAAATATTATTTATTAACTCAAGCAAGTTAAGGTATACTACTAAACACCATGCAAAACCTAAAGAAACTAAGCACTGGTCATTGCTTTTGCAAGTTTGGTGGCTCTAGAGCCGTTTTGATGTATGTTATATTCTTGCCATTAAAACTTCTTTGTCAAAAGATCTTTAACACTGTTTATAGTTTCTTTTCTGGAGCAACTAAATGTCACCACACATGGGATCTCCATTCCACCACAAAGCAGTGTTGTTGTTGGCCCGTTACTTCGATGGCTATAGTTCCTCCATGAGCAAGAAAATACTACGCTATCCTTGAGTATTCAGCGCGGTAAAATCGTCACTGTTCAAAACTTTCACAGCAATTAGTCAAACTGATCTTCCACCTCTCTTTGAGTAACTATTTTTTTCCCAATAGATGGCTTCCAGATATCCTTTGAGAGTCACATGATACATTGTATCAATGGACAGCTACTGAAAAAGTAAACTACTCTGTTGTTTTGACTTCGTTCAGTGAAAACAAAACTTCTAGTGTCCAGTTTTCTCTCTTCCAACACATGCCTGGTTACCAAGCTATGGACGAACATGAGCAAGTTGTTTGTTTGGTTGACTAAAAAGTGACCCAAATGAACGGATCTTGGCAGTAAACAAATACTATGGAAAGATAGGTCATGTATCTAAGTATGTAGACATGAAGTTTATACTATTTCAGAGCTGAAATTACAGATACAACTTTGGAGTTTTCTCCAGTTTGAAAGTCCGATGAAGGTTACAAATGTATGTTTGATATTCTTCCCCAAAAAGCTTCAAGCTTCTAAACTCGGGGTGCGGCTTATCTGTGAGTGAATATGGTAATCTCGGTAATTAGCTTGTACTAGCTAGAGGACTAACAATGCTCAATGCCAGAATAAATAATTACCATTTTTTCGACTTGAGACAAATTATTAAATACACTTCAATGAATTGGGAGTACATGTACCGTAATCAGAGATAGGAAAAAGTGCTCCAGTCCAGGAACCAATCAGATCGCAGGAAATTATAAGTTATCACCTACTCACACTACTTTATGTTCATTAATGGTTCATGCCAATACCATCGTTTGCACCTACAATGTAGGTACAGTCATGATGGAAACATGTCAAATATTAATGTTTTGCCTGTCTACTTGTCTAGTTTTGGCACCAGTCTCGCCAAGAGCATTCAACGAGTTTGCTGTTATTCAGGCTGGTCTGTTCACATAACAATGTGCTGAGAAAAAATGCATGCAGTTAATAAGTTTGGTCTAAATTATCAAAATTTATTATCTGCCAATAATTCTTCTATTCTATTACAACTTTTAGATTTAGAAATCATGTTGGCTAAAGTGAACAAGTTGCACCGTAAATGTTGTTGGTACCGACCACTTACCAACAACATATAATTATATGGTGCAACTTGTTCACTTTAGCCAATCATGTTTGTGATTAAAACTTTTAAATTAAACTTAGACAAAAAGTCTGTGGGCAACATTGCTATGATTCCTGGTTAGAATTGCACCAAAACTTGACAAGTAGGCAGGTAAAACATTAAATATTTGACATCTTGGTGAAACATGTTTTGATCATGTTCATTCATGGCTAGGTGCAAACAACAGTTCTTTTTAGCAAAATGTTACTAAGAGTACACATAGGTTAATACTTACATGCTCCACAACTCTTTTGCGCAGGTCTTCCCATCTACTCTTCCCCTGATCGGTGTTGGGATCAAACACAGTGTGACTTGAGCCTCGTAGTTCAGAACCATACACACTGTGTATGTTAGACCAGTTCATTAGCTCAGATGTTGTGAAACACTTCAATAATTCCCTGTTTAACAGAAGAAATGTATGTTAATTGTTTCAGTCATTAATAATTCATGAAGGGAAACAAAGGAAAGCAATGTGTGATAAGTGATCTGTAAATCGGATACAGATTTCGTCCTGATTTGAATAAACTTTTGCTTCGATTTTCTCGGCCGAAAGTCTGTATTGCCAAAATAACTGAAAAACATGATATATACACCTTGACATCTGATAAGCCATATACAGAATTCCCTGCTTTATCAGGTTTACAAACTTGAGCTGGAAGGTTTTTTTTTGGGGGGGGGAGGGGTATGGTTTTTGAGGTGCTTAACAGAATGACCGATAAATCCTTAAAATAATTTAATAGGGTACAGGGCATGACAAAAGTCATGTACGATAGCCCTGAGACTATTGGGATTTCCTTCCAGGATAGTAGATCAATTTGACATCTTGCCCAAGGGGAAAGGTGTCAAAACATTCTTCCATTAACTGAAATTTAATTAAGTACTGGTATATTAAAATTTGGGCTAGCTTGATAGACCCATGGAATAGTGAAGTAACCTATTTTCTTCTAGCCCTGGGTATCTTCATTATATATATGTATATTGTCCAGTCACATAAGTTGCAGTACCATAAGTATATATAGGCAGGTGTTTAGTGCATGTATCAAACTCATTCATAATTCATGAAGCAAAAACAAAGGAAATCACCGACCAATAAGTGATCTTTAAATCTGATACAGATTTCGTCCTGATTTACATAAACTTTGGCTTCGATTTTCTCGGCCAAAATAAGTTGTATCGCCAAAATAACTGAAAACATGACTCTACATCTAGACATTTGATATTAAAGTAAGATAAAGAATTTGTGTCTGATCTTTATCCGATTTACAAACTCTCGCTTTCAGCTCGAGTTTGTAAATTGGATAAAGATCGGCTACTCATTCTTTATATATTACTTATCAAACTCATTAATAATTCATGAAGCAAAAACAAAGGAAATCACCGACCGATAAGTGATCTTTAAATCTGATACAGATTTCGTCCTGATTTACATAAACTTTTGCTTCGATTTTCTCGGCCAAAATAAGTCGTATCGCCAAAATAACTGAAAACATGACTCTCTACATCTACACGTTTGATAAGTAAGATAAAGAATTCGTGTCCGATCTTTATCCGATTTACAAACTCTCGCTTTCAGCTCGAGTTTTTAAATCGGATAAAGATCGGCCACTCATTCTTTATCTATTACTTCAAAAACTCATGAATAATTAATGAGCATTTTGTCCAATCAGATGAAGCAAATCAGTCACATGCATGCTCCTTTATACCTGATAAAATCTCATCATTCTAAAAGGTCCGCGGAGGGATTTGAATTCTGTCCCAGAGGGAACGGGGTTAATGATTGAGACAATGGCATTTCTATTGATGTTGCAGCTTTCTCATTGAATTGCTAATTAGGATGAACCTTTTATATAAAGAATACCAATGAACATGAAATTTTATATAAAGTTTCATCCTAATTAAGAATTCACTGATAAAGACCCAAAGAAAGCAAAAAGTACATGGAACATAAGGTACCTAGATAATAAATTTTGCACTAAATTTACTAATATCAGCAGACTACCGAGATACACAGATAATATTTTTAAAATGAAGTTATGCAACTACCATTACTTGTTTACCGAGCCACTGTTTAGTTCCAATTATGAAACCAAACTCAAAGCCGCCAAATAATAAAAACGTGCATTAAACTTACATATTTTGTGCCGGAGTCAACAAATTTAGAGTCTGCCGTCATATCAGTCACATCACCTTCCAAGTCTTGAATTTTATCGAGGTAAACCACAACATCAAATCCTTCAAGTGCAGGTTCAGTTCTTGCATTGCAAAACGCCGCTTCAAACAACATAGTATGGTAATTTCTTCATGTCATTCCCTTGAGATTTTCGTAATTGCAGGCAGTGATTACCTCAAATATTTTGCATGGCGTTGTGAATACAAAGGTTCAATGGTTCATTAAGTGAACCATTCCCTTGAGATGTGTGTCTTTCTTTCATTGCATTCTTAAAGCGTTTTTGAAGCCAGCATCAATACTTCGCCATTGGGAAGATTGCCCGTCAATCACAACACGTTGCTTACGGTTTGTCAAATAACTCTTAAACCAACTTACAGTGGGTCTCTAACACCAAGTGATTCAAGTTTATGTAGAAGTCCGTTATGCCATACTTTGTCAAAAGCTTTACTTATATCAAGAAAAACCATCCTCACCTCTTTTCCTTGTTCAAAGGCTTCATAAATCTTGTGCACAAGATATATTAACTGATTCACAGTGGAATCACCAGGTCGAAAACCTGACTGTAAGGGATTTAGAAAACCAATATCCAAAAGAAAGTTATATAGCCTAATAAATACAATTTTTTTCAATAATTTTCGATAGCGAGGCTACTAAAGAAACCGGGCGATAATTCAGCTTTGATTGGCGGTCATCTTTTTTAAATATTGGTATAACGTTTGCGAGCTTCCACTCATCCGGAAAACCTCCAGACAACAAAGAATAATTTACCAGACTGGTAAACGAACTGGTTATGCCGTCAGCACAAAGCCTAATTATACGATTACTAATGCCATCATAACCACAAGCTTTACTAACATCCACACTTTTTAATAAATCGTTTATTTTCCTCTCAGTTGTGTTAATGACTGATAAAGTAGCAGTGGTTTGGAAGAGAAGCATGACTATCATCAATCCTGCTCTGGCTACAAAAATATTCATTAAAAAGTTCAGCCTTCTCCTTGGCATCACAAATATGATTTACACCTTCTACTAGAGTGGGGACTGATATCTGCATCTTTGCTCCATAGAGAGATTTAACAATACCCCACCAATTTTTGGAGCTTATTAAAGGATCTTGCAATCTTCCATTCAACTTAGTATAAAAAAATAATTTATTTGAACAAATCAAAGCTGTCGTATAATTTCTTTGTTGTCTGTATTTTCCCCAAGAAGACGCTGACCTATCTTTAGAGTGAATTTTAAGCAGCCGGTTTCTTTTTCTTATAGCTCTTCTGACACTAGTGTTCATCCTAGGCTTGTCGTCAGGACGTATAGTAACAGTTTTATGAGGGATATGTGCCTCAATTACGTTACGAAAACGTGCAAACCAATTTTGATAAATCATATTAATATCATTAAAATCAAACAATTGACTCCCCAAATCAACCTTCACTAGAGCATCGCACAATTCAGCTTCATTAACATTACTAAAGTCCCAGACAGTGCGCCGGTAGCACTTTTGTTTTGACAAAGCTATACTCATTCTCGTGAAAATCAAAGAATGATCGCAGTTAGTTGGGAGACTCAGAGTCCCTGAATGAACAAAGTACCCAGGACAATGCATGTGTAATAATGAGATCTAACAGAGTTGCATTATTTTGCGTAATACGCGTCGGTTCACTGTTCTCTTGAAATAGGTTATTACATTCCATCCAGCGATACAAAAGACAACCAAAATCACTGCATTCACATGGATTTGAAGAATCGTAATGTGCATTGAAATCGGCAACAAGAATGACAAGAGTATCAGGCTTCATGTAAATTTTATCCAAACAAATTTGTAAATTTTCTAAAAACTTAGTATTGGTCTCGAGATCGGTACCAGGTGGTCTGTAGCAAATTCCACAAATCAAATTATGAGAACTTAATTTGAGTTCGACCCACAACAATTCAAAATCACTTGACTCGAGATCGTTCCTCCGTTTAACCGTAATTATTTTCTTTATGTCATTCCCTTGAGATGCGCATCTTTCTTTCATTGCATTCTTAAAGCGTTTTTGAAGCCATTTAAAACACTGACAGCACGTGTATTATCAAGTCTAAAAATTCTCGGGCTTCACCCTCGAAGTTTTTAACTTGATAAAACACTGCTGTTCGTGTTTTAAACAGTACTTTAAATAAACTTCTCAAACTCATTAATAATTCATGAGATAGTCATCCAATGGAGGAACTGCATTTGGTCACATGCATGGGTCTTGATACCGGGTGAAACCCTTGTTCGAACAGGTGGATGCATCTTGACATCCAATGAAACACCAGTTCCAAACGCACTAGTGTTTGATCATATTTCCAACCCTAGTGATCAATATTTCTTAATCATCATATTCATGAACCACTAACTAATTACATACTGATAAACTACAAGTAAGGAGCGAAGAAGTAAAGAAATAAAGAATGACATAGAAAGAAAAAGTCTGCCTCCACTGGAGTTCGAACCACGACCCTTCCGACTGCTTGTACTAACTCTTGTCCACTACTCTACTAGTATGCTAGTTGAGATCACTGCCATCAAAAAAGAATAACAAGCCATCTATTGAATAATTAGATACAACAGTCAAATGGTAAACAATACTTGCTAATGAAGTTTGAAAAAAAACGTATGTAAATTATCGGTTTTGCATTCGCATGAGAAGACATGTCAAACACTCACTGTTCGTCTTTCATCAGGGGATTCCACATATTTCGAAAACAATAAAACCCTCCAGGCTACGCCCCTCGGTTTCATTTGTTTTCTCAATATTTGGAACCCCTGATGAAAGACTCCAATTCATGTTTGACATAGTACATAAAGGTTAGTCTAGTATTCTATGCTTGATGCTAAACTACCCTAAAGAAATAAATATAAATGATCTGTTCACCCAATTCTGAGTTATCTTTTCCTTAAATGAAGGCTTGTGTGCAAAAACTAATTCATTGCAGATTTGCGTTCTCTGTTTCGTTTTTACTTTTCCGGCCCCTTCAATCTTTTTTCACGCCGAATGAAGTCAAATCTTACGAAGTTTGTGTATGTGAAAATGGCAATCAAGGGAAAAAAAGATTTGAAAAATTTTTTTGCGGGCATCACAAGGATTAGACCAGAGACTCGACTTAACATGGGCCGAAAGGAATGTGGGTACACAGCAAACATTTTGACAGGGAAACTCTATACGGTTTCAGCTCAAGAATCTTTTAGAAGACCCCAGGCGAAGCACTAACAAGGCCTGACACGACTATCTTTGGAAAGCTCAGAACACGAAACTTACCGAAATGGCCTTCTTAGCTCCAAAATATTCACAGTTCGCTTTGCCTGGAGATGCGACTCTATGAAAACGGTTACTCCGTCTTTCCAACAAGTATCTCCACGGTTTCAACCATCTCTCCACCTTGGTGGCTAGCGGTAGGCCGTTCGAAATTCAGTCTGTAAACGGTTACCAATTTCCCACCATATATACAACGATTGAGCACGTGCGCAACAATTTTATTTTTCTAAACCTCTTCCCCCCCAACCACCTATTAGAATAGCAAAACAATAACAAGTCTTTTCGCTGTAGAAATGACTCTTTCTTCTTTCATTCATTTGAGATTTCAAGTGATATCCTAACATTCTAGATTAGAAATTATGGGTTTTCTTAATCAAAAAGCGAAGTAGGCTATCGAGAGTTCCAAATCGTCACTCTATCAGTTTTAGCACAGACCCCTTCAAATAGGGTCTCACATTTTGGTTTTGAGACTTAAAAAGGCCTGTATAAACTCAGACTTTTTACCTTAAATAGCATCAGTGATTAAA
The DNA here is from genome assembly GCA_030867875.1 of Actinernus sp. WN-2022. Lineage (NCBI taxonomy): Eukaryota > Metazoa > Cnidaria > Anthozoa > Actiniaria > Actinernidae > Actinernus > Actinernus sp. WN-2022. Next base: position 63,856,165 of record JAOWCC010001634.1, read on the forward strand.
AACCTCAGCATGCACATGCACACCAAATTACTTCAGTTTGTGATTGGCTCATTGTGTTTTTACTTGTTCGTGATTGGCTCGTTGTGTTTTTACTTGTTCGTGATTGGTTCGTTGTGTTTTTACTTGCTCCTGATTGGCTCTGCAATTACTTTGGTTTTAAGACACTCAATCAATATTATTTTCAGAATTCAAGGACTTACTGGTACAGAGGGACTTCCTCCAACATCTTATCTTCTTTCACTCTGTGAATCAGATCTGATTGTTCATTATCAAAAGGAGCCAAGACTAGGAAAAGTACCACATTTTTAAGTGCCTAAAAAAGGATAGAATAAATGGGTTATTAATTGACTAACCAGGTTGAGTATTAAAAGTCATAAATTAAATTAATTAATCTAAGTAGCCCCAGTTTAGTTGCACTCTAATAGGCCTTTTGCAGGAATGCAATCACATGGTTGTACGGGACAGCAAAAAAAATCTGACTTCATATATTTAAAAGCCTTGTACGAGATTGGTAGTGTGATTAGCAAAACCTGTTTGTAAATGCTATTTCCCACCTCCATACGATTGTCGATCTTTCTAAAACTGTGTTTTTGAAGATGGCTTGTCATCCAGCATCCATGGCAATGCCTTTCCCATGGGGATCACAAGCTCAATTCATTCGTTAATGAAGTATTATATCAGTATGTGACTGTTTCTTGCAAAAGGCCTATTACTTCTGTTTATCATCATGCAGTACACTATTCTTTCATTAGGATTTAGCTTTGACTGGACTTTATATTTCCTGACAAAGCTAGTTAAAGTATTTTGGTATGACAAGTAAAAATACACAGCCCTATTAACTGGTTAGCCCTGCACTAATACAGGTATTTTTTATTGCTTATTGGTGGTTTTCATCGTCACATGACTCACAAAACAAAACAAAACATTTTGCCCCTTGTAGATCTACCAAAAATACACTTATAACCCAAATTTTGGAACATTAGAATATTTCCTAAATGGAGCTGTGGACCAATTAATGTGACAATTTTACAGTGCTTTGTATGTGGCCACCATCTTTGTGTCCCTCTCTGGGACACTAGTGGCCATAAAACGAAAATACAATGTCAAATAAAGCTTAATTTCCCATCAAAATCATTGGGGTTCACTTCTAAACTCTTTGAATGCAACTTTTAATGATTTATCAAGTTAAAAACAGAAATTGACACAATTACATGGATTTTTATGCCTTCCGGAAAACACACTGGGGCGTTCTGTCATAAAATTCAAAATTTATTTACTCCAGAACAATACACCCTATCGACGTAAAAATTTCTGTGTAGACTTCTATTATCAATGTCTAGAATATACATGTATACAAAGAACAGCTTTTAGGACTTATAGTTAAAATTTTAGATTTTTGATGTCACATGCAAGGCAATAATTGTGTAATTTAGCAAAGAAACTGCACTATGACAACTGGGAAGCCATTTTGATGTTACTTAACCCGAATATATAGAGGATATTAATTTTATACACTGTGGTGAAAAGATATGAAGTTTAACCTCAAGAGTCAAAATATTTCACAATAGAATGGTGTCATCAAGCAAAAGCGTATTATATGGCAGCGAACGAGTGAAATATTTTGGACTCAAGAGGATAAACTTTGTATCTTCAACTAAGCCACTGTCTAATTTTCTTCTTATTATGTGGACAATTAAACTGCTCTAAGAACTCTTCTACTCATCTTATACTTACTGTCAGTACAAACTTCTGGGAGAATTTTGTGAGGTTCTCTTATCTCTTCACTGCAGTCAAGAAAATCCTTAGAGTTTTTATTAGATCCTATTTTGCCCAGAATGTTCATTTACTTACTGCTCATTTAAATATAAGGTGAAATATTTTTATCATTAATATTGAGCCTACATCAAGTGAATAGTAAAATATTTCTTGATTTGAGTGTTGCGTCTACGAGTTATAGAGGTTTATATTTCCAATATGCTAATGTATGACGTAAATTTGACGTGAATTCAGGAATTTATTTTCATTTCTTTCGGCCTTGTGAATGAAACCGTTTACTGATTTTGACAAAATATTTGGTAGAATCACTGATATAACCTTGAAATATAACATAGATGTTTACAAAAGGTCATTTATCTCTACCAGTATGTTTTTGTATAATAAATGAAGACCGAATTTACGTCTTCGGCTTGAATATATTATAAATATAAACCTCTATAACTCATGGATGCAACACTCAAATCGAGAACTATTCAACTATTCACTTGATGTAGAATCGATATTAATGATAAAAATATTTGACCTTATATATACACTTTACGCTGTTTACATCTTCCTGCAACTTTCACAAACCTGCCACTATCTTTGTAGTTCAAAAGGTGGCAAGTGTGATGTCATTCATCCAGGAGACGAGTGACATATTTTCCATATTTTCCTCCAGCAAGTGACATGGCTTCTACAAATGGTTAGTTCCTGGCAAAACATAACCTACAGTCCACATAATAAGGTCTCATATTTCTTGCATCCTTCTTCATATTGTGAGCATTCTTTGCAGATTTAACACACTTACATGTAATAAGGTACATGACCGTATGTTTGAATGTTCTTTCAACTCAACTTCATATTTATTCAATATATCAAGTTTACACAGTATTACCGACCCACATTTATCAAAGGCTAATCGAGGCAGGTGGTAAGTAAAAAAAATAAGCTACGTAATAACAGAAAAATAACTTACATATAGGACTGTCTATAAGTAAATAGGAGAAAGCGTCAAGCTATTGTTACTTTACAAATGGGAGATATTACAAAATGTATATTGGCTTAATAGGATGTTTCATTGTATATGTAAATTTTAGACAAGATCAAGCTTGTCTAGTGACTTACTGTAATCTTGTTAATTAAGTTAATTTTGAGACCATCTGTATAATGTTTGGGATTTCAAGATAACCATCCTATTCAGCAAGTATATTAATTTTAAGAGTGACTTTCTCAGTTCTTCTTTGAATAATTTATTTTGTAAAAGTCTATTTGAAATTGTATTCCATTCCAGATCTGTATATACCTATTCAATATTTGATTGACACATTCTTTGTCAGGGGCTCTAATAGATGCCACCCACTGGTACTTTACCAATGGGTCCCACCCTTCTTTGCACTTCATTGCACATACTTCTAGTTTGTGTATGGCAACATATGTTTTTAAGCTAGCATTCTAAATTAATGAAGCCATGAATTATTTAATTTAACCAAAAAATAGTTTTTAATAGTTCAAGAATATGCAATGTATAATAACAAGCAGCTTATGTGGATGGTTCAGAGTTTTTAATAACGAAACTACATGATTGTACACAGCCTTACAAGTGAAAATATTGATGACACCATGTTTGATGCCATTTGAACTACAAGATAATGGCAGGTTTGTGAAAATTAGAGAAAGATGTAAACAGCTTGAATGAGCAGCAAAAAAATGAAAATCCTAGACAACAAAGTAACATGTAATCTCAAATTCTTTATTGTAAAATAATAAGGATTTTCTTGACTGCAATGAAGACATAATGTAACTCATGGGTAAAATATGATAAACTTCATATATTTGCACCACCATATCCTGGCTTATACCGCCGCCTGGTTAGCTCAGTGGTTAAAGTGCCTATCACCCTTTTGCAATTTTGATAGCTTATGAACCTCTGAAAAGTTTTGAGTACTTCTGTGAAGAACATTTTGGTTTAAAGTGAATACTTTATGTTCTACGCTTGTAGAGAGCCCAGGATGCGTATGTGGAGCTGCATGTGAAAACCTTGTTCATTTTTTCTTGCACTGCCCACTTCATGCCCAACCACGTACTCAGCTCATGGCTGCCTTCAGCACTGTTTCCCAAAACGAAACCGATCTTATTAACTTAACAGATAAACGCTTCGTGGAGCTTTTTATCTGTGGCTCACAATTATTAAATTTGGAAAATAATATTGAACTCCTTAATGAAAGTATGAATTTTATTGTGTCCACCAAACGGTTTCTTTTCTCTAGTGACGTTCTGACTTGATTTGACGTTTGTTAATGCTCCGTATCTTAATGAAATGTTTGCCAACTTCTTCCTCATCTTACACAGCTTTTTCAATTTTCAATTATCGTATATAATACTATTTGACGCGTTTTTTGTTTTTTTATTGTATTGTATTTTTTCGTTTTGCTTGTATTCTCTGTCTTGTTCCGTCTCTTCGTTTGTTTGTTTTGTATATTCTTTTGTCAGCTTTATCTTCATATTGTTATGCTAGTGCCGTCCGAAAATCATGTAAAATTGCCGTACAGGAGAAGCACTCAATTAGTTTTTTTCCAAAAACTATTTTGCTAATCCTGTCTGTAAATATATATGTAATAAAAAATATATATATATATACACAGTTTTTGAGTTGTTAGTAAAGAAAAAAGTTATTTTAGTCAACATGTTAGGTATTTCTTCAAACGATTGCAAAGCCGAATTAATTATATGACGTCAAGATGACGTCTACCCAGGTTTCGACCCAGGCTTTTACTTACGCGGTCATGGGTCAGGAAAGGTCACATTTACACGATTTCAAACAAGGGTAGAACATAAAGTATTCACTTTAAACCAAAACTTTCTTCACAGAAGTACTCAAAACTTTTCGGAGGTTCATAAGCTATCAAAATTGCAAAAGGGTGATAGGCACTTTAAGCATCAGTCTGTCATGGCCTCGTGCATGAAGTTGGTGTACACAACGAAAATGGAGAAAATTTAGACAAAATTTGTTTTAGAATTGTTGTAACTTTGTCGTTATATAATTGAATGTTATTAAATTCCCACCACTCTGACCTTAGTTTTACATAGTTTCTCGAATGTTAATCTTTATCTTTGAAAGAGAGAAGAACGTGGCACTGAGAATAAAAATATCAACCGTTCTCAACAGAAAAAACGTGATTGCATTTTTTGCGCTTTTCATTTTGCCTCACTCACTTTTTGCTATCACTTTGCCAATAAATATAGTTACATCAATGCGAAACTATTCATTTTGTCACTTAAATTTGAGTGTTAACGTTGAATGTCAAGATGATGACTTAAATGTATTTTTAACAAATGAATGTTTTTTGAAGGCTAGTCTCTTTCGGCTTTGTCAGAAATTTTATTATTGCTTTATGTAAATGTTGCTATCTTAGTGATCCGATGGAAATCAGCCTTAAAATGTGCACAGATCGACCATCTTCATTCACAATGCGATGAGGACCTGCGATGAAGTTCATTCAAGTTAAACTCCAGCACACTTGAAACCAAGAAAATTATATTATGTGGTAACTCCAAAAAAGACCTTTCACTTTCAGTGAGTTGATCTTTTGCACGTGCCAATCTAAACTGTCTGTGATGTCACAATACTAATTGAGTTGTTTACAACTTCCAACTTTGAAGAATCCCCATGGGGGTTGAATGGGCTTGCAGTCTTTATGTAAATCGAGCTTAGTTCCCTAAAAAATTTTTTGGCTAAACAGAGGAATTTTTTTTTTTTCTTTGGAAACAAAGACGTTAAGTTTTGGAAGTATCATGCAACACCACAAATGAGAAACCTTTGATACAAAACGAGGGTTTATTTTGCAATAGCTGTACTTGGGAGTTTATAAAATACAAGCAAAAAAGCTGCTATGTTTTAAGGTGAACATTTTGTATTTACTGTTTGTATTTTACAGACATGTCAGCCTACGATAACGATCTACTAACTCTTACTGTGTTTTGGAGCCTGAAGTTAGGAACTTGGTTCTCAAAAAGCCCACTACAATATCTTCAAACGGGCTTCCTGTGCTTGGATATGCTTTCCCGCCTTTTTGTCGCATGAGCTTTTTCGTACCTCACGTGATCCCCTTATCCAATGAGATTATAGCTTGGCCGACGGCATGGTCTGATCCTGGCAGGCTGTTCATTCATGTATTCCCCAGGCTCGCAGTTCAAAGCCTTGAAAATTTCCCACCCAAGCCTCCCCCAAACTGCTCAGGCTCCACCTCACTTTAGATTTACCATCACATATGATTAAAAAGTAAATATATTTATATATATATATATAAGAAGAAAGAAATAATTCTACAGCTGTAGATTTACATACTCTCTGATAATACTTTGTCATTTAGACAATGGCTTTGTTGACGCCAAAATTACACATATAGCATATTGAACCGAATAGTGAACATGCCTGCCTCCTTGAGGTTACTATTCCAATTTAGTTGATAATTATTAAGATGTTTTGCCATCATTTGCCTAGAAAAATTGTTACTGTTATTGTATTCTATATTAGCAGAATGTTCAATAAAGTAAGGGAATGGGGATGAAGTGCTCCTTTAGTCACACTTTGGCCCCCATAGACTCGATTTTGGGTGGGCCAACTCCCTCCAATCCGTACTGCCTGGACCTAGGTTAGAGGAGGCCCAACTCCCTCCAATCAGAGAGGAGGCCCAACTCCCTCCTCTCTACCCAGGAGTGCTTTCACTTGGATTGTTGCTGAGGCCCAACTCCCTCATCCATCCATTGTCAGCATCCCCCTGGGCCGTAGGCTTCATTTGCTACGTGCTATTCTCCTGCAGTACTGGGGCATACAAAACTTCAATGAGCATTTCATTACCCACTTCCCCATTGGCAGCCACAAATGAGTTGTTGTTTTATTATTTAATACTAACTATATATATTTACGAGTTAATTATTGAGGAAGAGGAAGTCAATTAATCACTTTTTGCTATCACTTTGCCAATAAATATAGTTACATCAATGCGAAACTATTCATTTTGTCACTTAAATTTGAGTGTTAACGTTGAATGTCAAGATGATGACTTAAATGTATTTTTAACAAATGAATGATTTTTAAAGGCTAGTCTCTTTCGGCTTTGTCAGAAATTTTATTATTGCTTTATGTAAATGTTGCTATCTTAGTGATCCGATGGAAATCAGCCTTAAAATGTGCACAGATCGACCATCTTCATTCACAATGCGATGAGGACCTGCGATGAAGTTCATTCAAGTTAAACTCCAGCACACTTGAAACCAAGAAAATTATATTATGTGGTAACTCCAAAAAAGACCTTTCACTGAGTTGATCTTTTGCACGTGCCAATCTAAACTGTCTGTGATGTCACAATACTAATTGAGTTGTTTACAACTTCCAACTTTGAAGAATCCCCATGGGGGTTGAATGGGCTTGCAGTCTTTATGTAAATCGAGCTTAGTTCCCTAAAAAATTTTTTGGCTAAACAGAGAATTTTTTTTTTTCTTTGGAAACAAAGACGTTAAGTTTTGGAAGTATCATGCAACACCACAAATGAGAAACCTTTGATACAAAACGAGGGTTTATTTTGCAATAGCTGTACTTGGGAGTTTATAAAATACAAGCAAAAAAGCTGCTATGTTTTAAGGTGAACATTTTGTATTTACTGTTTGTATTTTACAGACATGTCAGCCTACGATAACAATCTACTAACTCGGGCGCGATTTGCATGATTTGCGCGATGGAAAAAGTGCGCGATTGAAAAAGGGTGCGATCGCCGCGAAATGCGTGATTTGCGCGATTGAAGGCAAAAAAGGCACAATGAACGCTTGGAACGAGTGTTTTTTTTCCAACATTGATTTTTTTCTAACGCTAGTTTTTGACTGATATGTCTTTTGAAAGCATAAAGTACAAGAAAACCACAACGTTTTGTGGTGAATTTCAAGTGCATTTCACCTCAAAGTACATATGTAAATTTTCTTCTCCGATATTTCTTAAACGATAAAAATTAATTGCGATGTGGAGTAAAAATTGGGTGGAAAATGACGAACTTTTTCAGACAGAATTCGAACAAAAATTTTTTTTTTCTTCAAATAAAACCATTTTCGAAAGTATTTTGCTCATTTTTCTGTGCACCTAGACTGAAGTTTTAAAACAGGCAGCCCGAGTCTTAAAATGCAAGTCGTTTTTTTTTTTGTTGGGTGTCGCAAAATTTCTGTGCATGCGCTAAAGGTCAAATTCACACCAATCAGATTGCACTGTGCTGGTCACGCAACAATCGCCAGGTTAATTGATTTACATAATTTAATACAGTAAAGCAAGATGGCGGAGGACCCGCGAGCAACTTTCTCTCTAACTTGGAGTCTCATCTCTCAAATGTACGCCAGTTTAATGTTTTATTTAACTGGCGCTATTGTCGGAGCCGAAGGTCCGCGTTTTTTACCCAGATGGCCAGTGATTTTATATACGACACGTACGACGACCTGAAGCCAGGATCCGGAAAGCTAAAATTCGAAGAAATAGATATTGGAATCTATAAGCCATCGGCTCGCTGTGCTGCATTTAAAACATCCAAGGAGAACATCTTATTTTGGGTGAAGGCACTTCAAGACCAATATTATGAGTCTCTTAAAAACTGTCAGAGATTTAAATTTACCGTAAGTTGGATCAGAGAGTATTGCATGAGATCAAGTTATTTCGTTCCAGCGAGGATATTGACCTAGCGGAAACGGTACAAGCTGTCGAAGGATTTTACTTATAATCATCCACGTCTACTTAACAACAGGAATAGTTATGTGCCAAGGCATGGGCAAAGATTGAGTTTCCCAGATTACAGATGAAAGTAGAGAACTTAATGAATGAAGAAACAGAGGTCACGCGCGACATGCTTGAGAAAATGAACATGTTCAACACTTTATGTTATACTAAGAAAACAAAACAAATTACAGAGCCTGCAAGTTCACAAGTCAATGAACAATCCCAAGAGCCTGTAGTTTTGGATCAACATATCCTTGAAACTCCAAAAGCAACATACACATGAGTCAAAGATAATATATACAAGACCGAAATCAAGATACTGTCATCACGAATATATTATTGACCTAGAAGTTGAAAATGGCGAGTTGAAAGCGGATAAAATAAAGCTGAGATCCGACTTTCAAACTTTAAAAAAAAATCAGGAATACAAAAAAAGAAGACAATGAAAGACCAAGGTCTCCAGTGTTCCGAGACTACCCAACCTACTGAAGCTTATCAGTTTGTTCAAGAGCCATCTTTCTTACATGACAACCGGCCCGATCCCTATTCATCAGAATACATTTTCTGTGCTAAATGACGAGAGTTTACAATCACCTGACCGACAACCCACTACTAAAGAAAGGGACCATGAAGTACAGTAGTACGGTTAATTCTCGGGTTCAAAACAATGAATATATGCCTGCTCAAATGCAGTGTGTTAAACGAATAAGTAGTGTTTAAATTAAAAGGTCAACATACGAGAAAAACAAAAATATTAAATTACATATATACTAGGGGAGCAGAGAATGAAAGTCACCGCGCTACCGGCCACTCCTAAAGACTGCTAAATTCAGCTAATAATTCTTCCCTTTGGTTATTACTAAGAGGATTTCAAATGAAAGTGTATTTCATCTTCAATCTCATGTGGCCCGAGTGGAAGCCCAGATGGGCTCTTGTTTTCTGAAGTCCTAGGGTTATAGGATGTTTAGATTTTGAGAAAAATAATAAAATGTAGCATTAGAATTTTATGTTACACTCGTATAAACCAACTCAGTGCACAAGGCCTCATGCGAGAGGTTGAGGGTTCAAACCCTGGCGAACACTCAGGTTCTTTTTGTGTGCAAAAAGGGCATGTGTCTCCTGATCACACTCTAAGTTCTCCTTCAATGTCTTTGTTTTCTAAGGGATCATTTAGAATGTGGCCAAGAATCACTTACACCCTTTTTGCACTCAGTGCTTCAAATAACTGGGTAGAAGGTGCTTCCTTTGTGAAATGATGACTATATAAGTAATAAGATAGTTAAGGTAAGTAGTGCGTCTTCACGGACTTCACGCTTCGGTGATATAACTCTTCATTGCCCTAGATATACAAGAGAAACTGAGGGAGGTAGAACTTTTTTAACTACTTCGTCTAGACTATGGAATGCCTTGCCACCACAGTTTAGGAAATGTAAAAGTATTAAGTCCTTTTAGGGTAGACCACAGTCTCAAATTTGTTAAGAGAACAATACAAGGGCCTTGACCATTTTAGCATATCTTAATAATTATTACTTAAAATAGCCATAGTTATTCTTATTAGTGTAACTCGTAGTACCGGTATCTATAATTAGAGTATCATCTTGTTAATATTTTAAATTTAGCTTATTTATTCATAATATTTATTATTTATTGTATTAATATAGTTGACTTTATAGCTTTTACCTATTTTAGTGTTAGCAGCTTTATATAGCACTAGAACTGACATTTGCATAGTTTTGTAACATATTTTAATATATTAAGAGGGCCACTAGTTTATCAGTCTGTGACTGTAAAGTGTTTAAACCCTCGTTAAATAAAGTTATTATTATCATTATGGCCTCAAGTTTATCAGTATCTCAAGACTGTTACAAGCTACCAATGTTAAGTTAGGTTGCCTTACCCTTTTACCTTTATTTAATCAGATTATGAACCATTATAATAATGATGGATTACCTGGTGTTTCTTGTCCTTGTCCTCCATGGTGACAGGAGTATTATAGATGGCCTTGTAGTACTTACAGATTGACAGGTAATTACCCTCATGCTCTGCTACCTCTATTAGTAACTGGTAGTATTTCAACTTTAATTCCTAGAAAAGTAACACATTTATTCACCAAATGATTCTGATATGTGATAATTATTTTCATGTAGTACACCCTGTAAAAATGGGAAGCTTCTAACCTCTCCTCCCTTAAAACACAGCCATAACTCAGGGAAATTGCCAATCAGAGGATAATTATGTTCAGTGCTCGACCTTAGCGATAGTCCACTAGTCCTGGACTAGTAAGAAATGCTTCTGGACTAGTAAAAAATAGAGCCACTAGTCACAGGACTAGTAACTATTCTATAATTTGTAATGTTTAATAAAAGATAAAAATGAACATATGTTGTCCTGTGATTGTTGTTTGAACGTGTTTCTTCGCAAATGTTCCGAAAACAATCGCAAAAAGGCTGAGAAGACTGAACAAGGCTGAGGCGAGGACTGGGCACTAGTCAGCCCCTGGGGCTCCCGTGAAGGCCGCTATCGCCGCCATCTTTGTTTGGACTTGTTCACTTGTGCATGTATCATGAAAGGCTGAGAGATCAGCAAATATTGGCATGCCGGAGTCGGGACTACCAGGAATTTTCTCTGGACTAGTAAATTTTCAGCTCTACTAGTCCCAGGACCAGTGATTAAAAAAGTTAAGGTCGAGCACTGATGTTAGAGGTCAAATTTATTTTCAGGTCAATTTTATTTTAACCTACCTATTTTTTTGCAATCCAGGTTATTTTTTTGCAACCCAGGTTATTTTTTTGCAACCTAGGTTATCTTTAGTAACCTGGGTTATTTTATTTATTCACTTAATATTTTTTTACCTTAAATTCGTAATCGTAGTTACTGTGCACACTAGACGAGGGGGCCAGAGGGCGGGGGGGGGGGGGGGGGGGGGGGGGGGTGGGGACTCCCACATATACATGTAGGCTATATGGGTATGTGCCGCTCGACAGGGTATGGTTTTTGACAATTCTTAGCCTGGAACAGGGTATATAAATCACTGTTTTGGTCTGGAACAGGGTCGTAACTATTTGGAAGGGCCTCAGGACAGTTCGAGTTATTCACGGTCCCTTGCCACTGCAAACACAGAGTCTGTTTAAACATACAATTTATTGGTCTGGAACAGGGTAAGGGTTCAGGAGGCCTTCACCTCTCAAAACCTTGCATTTTATTGGACCCCATTTGGACTGCACTGACAAAGAAACCCATTGTTTTAGGGTTAGGGTTTGTATTGTTTCAGGGTTAGGCATTGTTTGGATAGGCAATAGTATTCCAGGTTCCGAGGAGGTGAAGGCCGCCCCTAAGGGTTTCAAGGGCTCAGCGGTACATTCCCATCCTAATTTTTAGGGATGGTCTACTCCCCAACAGACGTCTGAATTTATTAGCTGATAAGTATGCCCATACTATCACTACTCCAAAAATACTGAAGTTATTTTGATTGGTCATTTTTTATGATTAGCATAAATCTGTTTTAATCTGTCAACTTTCGTTATAACCAACATCCTTGGGATGAGATTGTTGTCCGTAATGGCAACAGTCCATATTATGAGATGCATATTAATGGCGTTGTTTTGAGTCAATGTTCCATACAAATGTTTGCTGATACTTTGAATCATGCTCCTGTGCATTATAGCAAGGTGTCAGTAACAACAGGTTAATGTCGCTGAATAATATAATAGCACAGTTTGGAAACATAGACAAAAGACAACACTGTATTTGTGGTGTAAATATGGGGAGGCATGCCCAGCTAATAGCATGTTAAGACTGGTGTAACGACTTTGATGGGTCTCTGATACAGTTATTTATTATAACACTGTCTTAAAGCCTCCCTCATTTCCCCAGAACTCCATACTTTTTGTGTTGTATTGGACAAGAACATTAACAGATGCAATGAACTAGTGGCCATTCAATAAAATCCCACATAAAGCAATCAAAATATGCTTGTCACCAGACATACTTCACTGCTAACTGCAGGGACAACCCCAGTTTATTACTTGACTGTACTTTGTTATTACTGAAATTAACTATGGTATTGAGGGAGGATGGGTGGGGCAAAATTTTACATGTGAACTGCTTTAGGCCAACTCTCCAAAGTATGAGAGGTACTAAATACCCAAGTACAGTAAAGATTTATGATGCCCAATGAGCCCAACTTCTTACCTCTATTGCACTTGTTATCAGTAAACAATAATTATTTTGCAAACTTGCACAGACAACTTTATGGATTAGAGACTCGATCCACTCTAGCCTGAATTTCAGCTGTCTCCTCTGGTTCGTTCCTCCCCGAGAGAGGTCTGAATTCATTAGCTGATAATGCCATCCAGTGACGTCGCTACCAGAAAATCATTTTGATTCAGATTTTTATAATTTCTCATTATGTACATATTAAGTAGCTAATCAGTGCAGAGGGCTGAAGATTATTCAAGATTCACTTCTGTCTCTGTTTTGGACTTTCAATGGTATACTTGTCTTTGGCAATGACCTTGAATTCGTAAGGAAAGCATCAGGAACTGGATTCAATGATAGTGTCCTGAAAAATAACCACATTTATCTGTCCTGTAAACCTGTTTTTTCGCATTGCGTCTGCAGGGTTGCTGATGATCAATAGAGAGCTTAAGCACCAGATGTTCATGAGTCACAGGTGCAGGTGTGTGGTGCAATGGGTTGGTGTACGGCACATTGAGCAAGTGGTCCTGAGTTCGATTCCTGCTGCAGACCAGCACATCTGTACCAACTCTTCTTTGGTAATCCGAGTATCTTGTATAGCTTTGAATCCATTAATCGGAGCTCTGACGTGGAAGGGGGTAAAGTTGAGTGCACCACTGGCCTCCATTGATACCAGTCTGTTAGACTGAAGGGCTACAGATGTTAAATAAAAGGACTTTACTTTACTTTGCAGACGGCAACTGGACGTCAAATTTCCCTTCTTTGGCACATTTTGTTATCATCACGTCCATAACATTAACTCACAAATGTCAAAACAGGGGTCTTACAACCAGGAATGTGTCCGACGTAGGTAATATTTTAACAAAAAAATCATTCCAGTCTTTCATGGTCTTGTGATGTCTGTGTTGTCAAAAATGTCTGCTGTTTAAGCTTTCTAATTATTTGTTCACATTCACAGGTCAACTCACAGTCATGAACTGTTCTTTCCGGTAAAAAAGTCTTCGTATTTCTTCTTCGTAAATTCTGCATTATCCTTCCATGCTTGTCTGTTGCATGATTTACAAAGGTAATCGTGTCGATTCAAATGGCAGATCGCGAGACAAAGAGCAATGGAAGACAAAGACCAACTGTTCCTTTGCCTCCAATAATATAACTATTTGTTGCTTCGAAAAGGTTTTCACAACATAAGAGGCACTTGAGAAGCAAATGGCATGCAGATATATGCAGAAGGGCTTTAATTTTGGCCAGCATAACCTGAAATAATTTCTCAAGGCAAGCGATGGCTTTGTTCTCGTGACCCACAAACTCTTTTACTACAGCCGTGACAGTTTTATTAGCATAAATTAAATTGTTAATCAGCCTTGATGTCACTGGACGACATTATCAGCTAGTGAATTCAGATGTTTCTCTCGGGGAGGAACAAACCAGAGGAGACGGCTGAAATTCAGGCCAACTCCAGTCTATCACTAGCACAAAATGAATGCATTTTTAAGGCAATTAAAATCTTTTATGGAGTGATATCGTTTTTCATAAATTGTCCTTGCAATTTGCATTCTCTATTATAATTTTGTATGTCTTTTTCTTGACTACAAATATTTTTGTATTGTGTTAACATGAGTTTTGTACCAATTACATATGTATGTAGCTTCCTCCTTTTGTTTCTCTCATATTATTGTTAGTTGATTAATGTTGCTCCTGAAGCAAACACAAAGAATATATACCATATGTTTAAATAATAAAATACCCTCTGAGCTTTATATGACGACATGACTGGGATTATAAAGTTTTACCTGTTCCTGGTTATTTTCAAAGAATTTGGAACTAATTTTCTTGCTAATGATCTGTGTCCTGATGTAGTCTTTCTTAGCAAGACAAAGACGCATCTGTTCTAGAATAAACTCCACTTTCTCCTTTCTCTCCATCGACCCAAATGTCTCAACCTGTCACAAGAAAAAATACACGAGTATAGTAAATATTATTGGCTCATACAGTAAAGTAAAAAAAGATGAAGTAAAGCCACTTTTAGTTATTCCCCATTTACCACTAACATGTAGCTCAGTAAACTTCCACATGGCCCTCTGTGGACTTAGTCCTACAAATTTATGTCGTTATCCAAGAAGACATGAAGGTCCAACCATTTACTGTTGGATTATGTAAAGGCAGCACCTTCTAGTTAGTTATTTTAAGACCATGAGTTTTGGTCCGGCTGGGGTTTGACCCCACAGCCTCCATGTGACAGATGGCTGCTTTACCACTGAGCTAAAAACTATGGCGTTAAATCTCCGCCAAAATTCAAGTTTTGTTTTCAACATTCAAGTTTTGTTTTCAACATTCAAGTTTTGTTTTCAACATTCAAGTTTTGTTTTCAACATTCAAGTTTTGTTTTCAACATTCAAGTTTTGTTTTCAACATTCAAGTTTTGTTTTCAACATTCAAGTTTTGTTTTCAACATTCAAGTTTTGTTTTCAACATTCAAGTTTTTTTTTCAACATTCAAGTTTTGTTTTCAACGTTCAAGTTTTGTTTTCAACATTCAAGTTTTTTTTCAACGTTCAAGTTTTGTTTTCAACATTCAAGTTTCCTATTTAAATGTAGTGTTTACTATTTAGATCTAAACTTTTACGTACAAACTCCCTACTTTGAATTCAACATTATACCCTATACTAATCATTTCCGGAGTTAAAAGATTCAAGATTGACGTTTCTGTGTTAGTGAAAGTAATATGTATTCAAACATAAAATAGACAGGGAAAAGAGAGGGGGGACGGGAGAGGGAGGTAGAAGAGGCAAAGGTGTTACAAGTGGGGTTTGGTAAAATGTTTTTGTTAGTGCGGGTATTCGCACTTGGAATACAAACCGGAAGGGGGAAGGGGTATAGAGGGTGAAATTGTCACAGTTGTTTTGGTATTGGATGTCAAACAGGGAGGGTGAGGGAATAAGGATAAGTGAAGGGGGTAGAGAGGGTAAAATTGTGACAGTTGTGGTTTTTGTGTTGGGTTTTGTTTTAGTGTGGGTATACGTACCAGTCTTAAAACGAAAGGGTGAAGGTGAGGCAATAGGGATGAGAGAAGGGGGTAGATAGGGTAAAATTGTCACAGTTGTTGTTTTTGTATTCACAACTGGATTTGAAACAGGAAGGTATAGGGTGAGGGAAGGGGGTAGATAGGATAACATTGTTAGTAACAGTTGTTGTTTTGGTACCCGGACATTGAACAGGAAGGGTGAGGGGATAGGGATGGGAGAAGGGGATAGAGAGGGTGGAATTGTCAAAGTTTTGTGTTGTTTTTGTGTTGGTTGTTTTTGTGTTAGTGCGGGTATTCGCACCTGGATGTCAAACAGGAAGGGGGTTGACAGTATCAGGTTAGTGTACATACTTCTTATTAACCGAGTGCGAGGTCCGTACCATACATTATTAACCGAGGTTCACAATGTTAGGATTGCACACAGGTATCTGAGCTGAGTATGATGACAATTTTTTATGTGGAAATGTAAACAGAAAGCTAATAAGTCTCCAATTAAAGGAGCCGTCACAACCAGGATGCATTGCGCGCCTCTATTATTATTTACATACGGGTACTCTCAGTTCAAAGCTGTCAAACCCACGTTTATACTCACGTTGCGGAGAAACTTCTAGCCTAGATGGCCGAGGATAGTAGCGAAATAAGTATATTAGGAGAAGAATTAATTGTGCAGAATGCCTACGGGTCGCCAATAGCGAACTCAGATCAACTCACTGACGATATTAATACGAACGAAGAGATCGAAGACGAAGCTTCCAGCCGTACTTTGTGTATAAAGGAGGAATAAAGAAATGCGGGTATTCTTATTAATTTTCCAATATAAAATGTATTTGTGCTCATCTGCAATAATACTGACCATTTTTTTTTGCGTTTCCTGCCACAAGATTCCTCTGGCGAATCAGTCTCGTCTCGAATGTCTCGTCTCGTCTCGTCTCGAATGTCTCGTCTCGAATGTTCACACTATATGAAGTAAAACTTCAGCGAACTCGCTATTATTCGGAGCAGATAGCCCCATTCTGTCTTTTCTTTATTTCCACATTTTGTACGTTTAATTTTTGAAGGTTATATATGTGTTGTATCTTCTTTTCGCCGTGGACGACCGCGAATCGGAATAGGAGCCGTCGAAGACATGACAAATAACCGAGTAAAAACTTAAAATTTACATCATAAAAGCAAGAAGTATGCAAAATAACTTAACAAAATAAATGAATAATAATTAAAGAATGATTGGGAATGTTTTATTTAAATGTAAATGGTACGATGCTGAAGATTTCGAGTTAATTGTGTCTACATTCGAAAATAAGTATTTTCGACAACGTCAAAAATGGTGTACTCAGCGCGCAATGAATTCAAAGTAGGGAGTTTGTACGTAAAAGTTTAGATCTAAATAGTAAACACTACATTTAAATAGGAAACTTGAATGTTGAAAACAAAACTTGAACGTTGAAAACAAAACTTGAATGTTGAAAACAAAACTTGAACGTTGAAAACAAAACTTGAATGTTGAAAACAAAACTTGAATTTTGGCGGAGATTTAACGCGTTATATCCCCGCCAAAATTCAACATTAGGTTTCAACATTGAAGTTTCATATTCGACATTATGAATGTTGAATTCAAAACTTGAATGCTGAATTCAAAACTTCAATGTTGAATTCAAAACTTCAATGTTGAATTCAAAACTTCAATGTTGAATTCAAAACTTCAATGTTGAATTCAAAACTTCAATGTTGAAACCTAATGTTGAATTTTGGCGGGGATATAACGCCATAAAAAACGAGGCTAACCTGGAGGCTAGTCTAATGGGCTAAAGTGAACAAGTTGCACCGTAAATACGTTGTCGGTAAGTGGTCGGTAAGTGGTCGGTAAAATTGTGTCAGTAAGTGGTTGGTAAGCTGTCGGTAAGTGGTTGGTAAGCTGTCGGTAAGTGACTCGATCGCTATGTGTAGCTGTTTCCTTCACTGTACTCATTTGAAGCAAAATATATTTAATACTGGCAACGATAAACCCCTTCGATAACAGATAACAAATTAAAATATCCACGGCACTCACTGTTGGGCCTCTCCTGTTGTGTCCAATACCAGACAATCAGTCTGAAAGCGCATGAATCGTTATCTCATACTGGCTCAAGAATATTTTGAACCAAAATATGCTTAATAGCTTCCAAAGTTTCCAATGTTGTGGCAACGATAAACCCCGATACAGTGCGATCTCACAGCAAATTAACAGATAACTACAGTATTGTGCTAAAGTCATGCAAACATATTTCGACGAATTTCGCTCTTAATGTTCCTACGAATGTCACCGAAATTTCGGGCAACTTTTCCAATGCCAAGGCGAATTCATGACAAACAGTTTTACAAATGTACAGTAAGATGGTTTTGGTAAATACCCTGCGTGCCAGAGGCGTAAAAAAGTCAAGATTCTAAAATAATAGATTTGCTGCAGTTTGCCCCAGTTTGCCTGTGTTGTTAAAGAACACGTGATATCAGATAGATGGGAATCCAAGATGGCGCGGGTTCACTAATTCACAGAGTTGAATCGAGAATATGCTGCAAAGAAGAAAAGACAGATATATTGAGTACACTATTTTCATCAATATCCAACTATCTACAACGTAGTAAGAATATGCTATTGACCATTTCCGTTCTAACATTGGAAAGCTACGTGATATCAAGAGCGTAGCATGTATGTACGCACATACGCACACTTTGAGACGAAAATTCCCTGTTTGTACTATCAGCTGGAATTTACTTTGAGACGAAAATTCCCTGTGGAAACCATTCTCAAGTACTGTCGGTAAGCTGTCGGTAAGTGGTTGGTAAGCTGTTGGTAAGTGGTCGGTAAGTGGTCGGCCGACCACTTACTGACAACAAATTTACGGTGCAACTTGTTCACTTTAGCGTCTAATGTTTTCATCATAACACTATATAAATTTTGTATTGCTCACAGCTGACCCTCCCTGATACAAATTTTTAAGCCTGATACAGATTGATATATTTTGTACGGGATGAGCCAAAGTTAAATAAAGTCAACCAGGTTTTCAAAGTGTTATTATTAATTGACATGATCCTTAGTTTTACATTAGAATCTAAGCATCAAAAGGAGTGTATAACCACTTAACTCACTCAATTACATACTAAGTGTTGCTTATGCACACATTTTATACATTTCTAGACATATTAAATGCCTCTTTCTTTTAAATCTCCTTCTGTTAGAGGGCTGTTAGGGTTCAAAGTGTTGCTGTATGATCTTTACTAAACAACATCCTACAGCCTTCAAAGGGACTGTGTCACAGTGAAAGGCCTTTGTATTCGCTGTCCAGGCTGGACACAGCTATTTTCAGTGATTTTCATATAAACGTTTACTGATGAATCTTATGCACATGTGGGATGGTTACATTAAAATACAGAAATGACTAACAAACTGCATATCATTTTAATCAAGCATGAGAGAGGAAACTGTAGCAATTAACTGCCACCAGTTCGAGACATTGACATCAATCGAGACATTGACATCAATCGAACGGCTAAAGTGAACAATCTGCACCGAAAAAAAGTGGTCGGTACATTACCAACCACTTACCGACCACTTACCGACAACACTTGAGAACTGCAGTTTCGATGGTTTCCCGTCATTTATGCCGATGGTTTCCCGTCATTTATGCATTGGAACATACGCTTACTATGTTGTAGAGAGTTGGATATTGTTGAAAATAGTGTACTCATTATATTTGTCTGTTCTTCTTTGCAGCATTTTCTCAGTATAAATGCCAAAAATGGTCACACTCAACTCTGTGAATTAGCGAACCTGACAATACTTGAGAACTGCAGTTTAGATGGTTTCCTCTGCCATTTATGCATTGGAACATACGCTTACAATGTTGTAGACAGTTGGATATTGATGAAAATAGTGTACTTGTCTCTTCTTCTTTGATCTTCTTCTTTGCAGCATTCACTCCGTGAATTAGCGAACCCGCGCCATCTTGGATTCCCATCTTGCCATTTAACAACACAGGCAGCCCGCAGCAAATAAACATACTGCTATCGATATCTGGATTAGAGATATCGATAGCAGCTGGTGCTAACAGTGATCGACTTTATTCATTATATATAGACTATAATTATTGCAAACTACAAGTTTGGCTTGTCGAGAAGAGGCCATTTATTATTAGCGTAAGCATGCCGCGAAGAAAAGCGTGCCAACAAGATGCCATTTATTTTGTTTGTCGGCCCGTCCCTCAGTAGCGCCAGCTAATTAGTAGCGCCAGCATGCCGACAAGAGGCCGTTTATTATTAGCGGAAACATGCCGCGAAGAAATATATATATTATTAAAACGTGCCGCGAAGTAATTTTTTTTTTATTAAAGCCAATTAAGGTCAGCTAGGTTATGGGTTTCTGCATGATCATGAGGTCATAATTTGCCTTTCAGAGATGGTGTGGCTCCTAAAGGAGCCGTTGTTTGTGGTTGATCAGACTAATCTGATCGGTAGAATGCCTCATCAAAGGCCATTGGCAGCAGCCTCCCATCAGCTCTCATCGCAGCCATCTCTTCTTGGAAATTCCAAAGTTTTCTCCGGCGTGTCTGACGCTTCTCGAAGAACAACGGAGAAGCACTGCGAGTCTAGTAGCGCAGCTTTAGTTCCGTTAGGACTTGTAACAAGTGATGCCATGCGGTCAAAACAAAATGGCGTCGGGTTTACGCTCGTGAAGAACTATCGATGTTATTGTTGGCCCTCATTGTTGCAAGAACACTAAAGTGTTGTGAAACTATCTTTAGAAGCTTTGAAGTGTTCTTATATGGTATTTTATTTCAACTGGACCTAGTGAAGAGATGACAAACACGTAATTTTCGAGTTTGCAAGTTACCGACCACTTACCGACCACTTACCGACCACTTACCGACCACTTACCGACCACTTACCGACCACTTACCGACCACTTACCGACACAGTTTTACCGACCACTTACCGACCACTTACCGACCACTTACCGACCACTTACCGACCACTTACCGACCACTTACCGACCACTTACCGACCACATACCGACCACTTACCGACCACTTACCGACCACTTACCGACCACTTACCGACCACTTACCGACCACTTACCGACCACTTACCGACCACTTACCGACCACTTACCGACCACTTACCGACCACTTACCGACCACTTACCGACCACTTACCGACCACTTACCGACCACTTTTTTTCGGTGCAGATTGTTCACTTTAGCCCAATCGAACATTGACTTCATACATGCACAGCACAGTCTGTGACTTCTGACATATAGTCATTTTAAGGACAACTACAATATGACAGACAATAACCTAATCTAATAACCTCTAATAACCTCAATACACCAATTTTAACAAATATATGTACACTAAATGAAATAATCAAATGTGGCATTACCTGAAGTTCTTGAAGAATATTTGCAGCCTCTGTGAGTGATGATTCAAAAAAGTAAAACATTGGTTACATTTTTATGGGGACATTCTTAGCCTGCTTGCCGGCTCTCCTGTAATTTTTTTCGGTCGTTTCTTTTCGGATTGGGTCACCTGTGGCACGCGGTCAAAATGGGGCGAGGACAAAAATGAAGGGAGGGGGAGGGGGAGGGGAAAGGAGGGGAAGAAAGGAGAGCCTGCACGAATGCCATTGTTTTCGGAATATTTACCGTTCGTCCACGAACGGAAAATTCCCATTGGCTAGAATGTGACAGGTGTCAAGTTTGACATTAAGCACACACGAAACCGAATCCTGTGTGACATATGTAGTTACATCGGTCGTAACACAAACGGAGACATTTCCATTCGGCTGAAGTATTACTACTTTCACACTGGTCTCCTTCGTTTCTGTAACAACATCAATATTTAAATGTTGAGTGAGCACTTCATCGGCACTTTACTCCTGTTGAACTTGAAACAAATACTTTCTCGACGACCGCGAAGAAGTCGTTTTTATTGGTAAATATTCAGACCGTGGTTGTTTTCTTGCCAACGGGCTTCGATCGGGTGTCAAAACTGTTGTTGGTAGCTGGCGTTTGCTTCGAATGGCTTCAGGACTAGGACTACTGCAGCTTTCTCCAGCTCCACTTTATTTACAAAGTTTTTCACGTAAAAGTACAAATCATTGAGAATTCTAATCTTCCTCCCACAGGGATTACAAACTCGACTCGATAAACCAGGAGAATTGACAACACGGCTTCCTTTACGTTTGCATTTGGAAGGAATTAAAAGATTATCCTTAGAAATAACCCCAGAACAACCTGGATCAACACTTGCAAAGGCGACAAAAATCATCCACGGATGTTTCGACCTCTCTTACTGGTAATTACTTTCTTTGGGGTTTCTTCTTGGTCCACATGCACCATTTGTGTTATGATTAATACCGCAAAAATTTAGAACGTGGAGCGCTGAACCGGAGCGCTGTCATTTTGAATCGTGTTGACATTAAGCGCGATTTTCATTGGCCATTTTTTTACACTTGGAGCGTGACGGGCTGTCAAGCGTGGTCAAGCGTGGAGGGGCGTAATTCTCAAAACAATGGCATTCGTGCAGGCTCTCCTTTCTTCCCCTCCTTTCCCCTCCCCCTCCCCCTCCCCCTCCCTTCATTTTTGTCCTCGCCCCATTTTGACCGCGTGCCACAGGTGACCCAATCCGAAAAGAAACGACCGAAAAAAATTACAGGAGAGCCGGCAAGCAGGCTAGGACATTCTTGGATATTGCTACATGTATGTTTTCACTAATATTTAGCAAAATAATCATTTTCTCCATTAATACACTTAAAAATATCAAGAAACTACATTCTAAAAAAATTGTTTAGCAAAACTTAAAAAAAAGAAGTTTACTATTAATTGCACTTGTTATAATTTTAGAACCTCCATCCAGCTTGTACATGTATCCTTTTTTTCTAACTGGATTGATACAGAATGTTGTATTAAATAGTTATTGACCATACCTGTACATTGCCTACAAGTTTGTTTGTTTTCTTGTCTGACCATTAATCGTATGTACAATTTACTACATTTTTGGGCTGCCAGACTCAATCACAGTGGAACCCCGTTACAATGAAACATAGTTATAAGAAGTCTCCAAAATAATGAATATGTTTTTTGAGCCCAGCAAAAACTTTTGCAGGAAAAGCATTATAACCAGGAGTTATTTATAACAAATCCTCAAAATAACAAACCTATTTTTCCACTTCCTCTATTTTAGTTAACTCTAATTTATTGTAAAAAAAATGAACTCTAATTTATTGTAAAAATATTTATGTTAACAATGTTTTAATATATCATTGTTGTTAAGTTATTGCCCTGATTAGTATCTGGGTCAGCAGTATTTTAATACATGTGCAAGCTTCTCACCTGAAATGTCTCCTTCACCTTCTCGTATCTTAGCCAGCATTCTGGTAAGCCTTGCTCTTTCAATCTCTACATAAATCTGGAATTTTAATAGATCCAAATACAGGAGATTCAATACCTTTGTATCTGAAACCCTCTTACATTCTGTGTAATTATTGGTTATGCAACCAGAAGAATGTGTCAAATATCCAAGCTCTACATGTATTGTAAAGACTGTCTATAAGCCGCACCTTTTTACCCAAAATTTTCGTTAAAAATCGGGGCTGCAGCTTATCTACGGGAACACCTAGAAAGGAGACCCAACATTAACAAATATTTACATACGAACCTGTATGAAGCTTTTATTATACGACGGTGCATATGTTACAATCAGGTTCAAATCGTATCCGATCGTGTAATATAGCAATTTAAGCATAAACATTGAAAAAACCCACACAATTTGAAAGAATTAAAGCAAAAACTCTTCTATGACCTACAGTACCGCCAAGAAACATATGTACATTTGATTGCGAGCAGATCGCAAGCAGATCGCGATCATGAAGTGCAATCGGCTCGCACTTTGATCGTGATCTGCTCGCACCTTGCCTGCAATCTGCTCGCACCTTGCCCGCAATCTGCTCGCCCCTTGCCCGCGATCCGCTTGCACCTTGCTCGCGATTTGCTTGCAATCACAAGCTGATTGCGAGCAAACGTCCGCAAGCAAAAGTCGCGGTAAAATATGTTTCTTTCTACCTCTACATGTGTAAGAATAAGAAGCGTATGAAACATGGTAAGTTGAGCAGAAAACAAAGCAATTCTGATTCCACGTTGCTTAACCATAACTTTGTATATGATCTTGTGAGAATACAGCTTCATATAGTGCCTGTCATTCACCAAATAAATATTAACGTCTCCGTTAAGGTCTACATTTGTAAAAGTGAAATTTCACTTTATACAGCAATGGAATATCGCTTTTTTGGGATATGAAATTTCACGTAATCTTTTCACAAACACTCAGGCGCTTGAGTTTTGTTCTTTATTGAGCCCCACCACTGTTCGTGTATTACAGTTGACTAAGACACAAGCGCTTCCGAAAATTTTAACTTCTCAAGACAGTTGTCGAGACATCCGTCCAGAATTCGGCAAAAGTGTACTCTCAATCATTTCACACTTGGAAGAGTTGTGTTCTTTTATTCAACACTGCAGTTTGTTTGTCGGGGAAGGCACTTCTATCCATCCTGCTTCACAGCTTGCTTGTAATGCGTCCTTACATTTCTTGATAACCTTACTGAAAATCTATACATAATTGTGCCAAATAATCTAGAACTAGCATAACATATGTAATCCTGAACTAGCGAAACAAAATAATCACAAAACAACGGCCGCTCGCTTATATTAATTAGTTCCCCGAACAGCGGTGCAGGACCCGCTTAAAGCGCAAAGCAAAACACCAAATAAACTTTTGCTTCTGTAGTTTCAAGCCTTGTGTTCTTGGAGGTTTCGGTTAAAATCATTGCAAATGTTTGCAGTGCTAAGGCATGTTTTCAAAATTAAAACGGCGTTGACAAAACCTGTAATGGAACGGAACGGAATGGATCGGAACGGGATGGATCGGAATGGATCGGAATGGACCAAATTATATTTTTAAGAAAAATCCTCCCTTAAAAAATATTTCAGTGGAGATTTTCGAAAGTCAGATGTAAGAAAGTAGTTGGACCAGATTTCGGGGGTAAAAAAAGCTGATGTCTATTACGAAATAAAACGTTTGATATGATATATTGATGGGCTGTCAATCATAGGCTGACGTTATGTTACAATTGTTGTCAAGGTCCCATCAAGAAGTCTATTGGTCAATGAAACAAAATAAGTGACACGTGGCTGTAAAACTGTGGTGGGTTTTTACCGCCATCAATGCCAAGTCTGCGTGAGTATTTGGTCGCAGTCCTGAAGCAGTTATCTGTCATGTATTCTGACCGGCATTGACAAAATCTTGAATGGAACGGACAAAGTACGAAACGGCTTGCAAAACAGATGAGTATTTCGAAACTTGTATTTCAACAAATGAATCATGTAAAACACATTTAAAATGCCTAGATTCCTTTTGCATATTGAGTCAAAGCTCTCTAAGCGACCACTCTCGTAAGAGACCAGCTCTACTTACGACCACCCTCACGAAATCCTGTTTAATGACTTTTCAATTTAAACTCTGTATTGAAGAAGCTGTCGTAAGCGATCACGGTTCCAGTAGTTACGGCCACATTTTTATTTCCCGAGGGTCGTCGCTTACGAGAGCTACAACTGTATATAAGAAGCAAACAGCACGGCAATTGCCGGGTGCGAGGGGCAAATCTAGCCTTAAGCCTTTTTCGTATATTTCTCTTTGTAAGAGAAGTATAGCCTCCTTACTGTACTGTACAGCCTTATAAGGGACAGAAAAAAGGAGCTAATAACATTGATAATTACAGATAACACTAATTCCTTGATCACAATCTCTAAGTGCGTTTTATTATCCACTTCGTTGAATGACACTGATATTGAAAAATCACAGTTTGTATTAAGGTGACTATACGAGAATATTTTTTCTTACGATTTTCTCATTACCTCATGAATCCCTCATGAATCGCTGGTGAGGTTTTTGAATAAACCTGGATAAAAAATATTGTCAAGTGCCATAAAATTCCGAAAATAAGCTCACCCCGAATATAAGCCTCCCCCGAAAATAAGCCCCCTAAAACCCGAATTTTAAGGATAGACCTACGGTAACCAGTAAGTGATTTTGTGATTTCAGTTTTCGTTATATCTCTAGCCATGCAGTTGTTGCTGAACTTTATTACGGCGCAAAGTTATTATATCAGCTACATTGACAAAACATGCTGTAATCATGTTGCAATAAAGCTTGTTGCTGAACTTTATTACGGCGCAAAGTTATTATATCAGCTACATTGACAACTCCATGCTGTAATCATGGACTGCGACCAAATACTCACGCTGTTTTCTATGCTTGAATGATTTTGGTGGCGGCGAGCCTAGCTGCTCACAGGCTACCAAAGAATCAGTAAAATCAAAATTACTTCCACAGATCAGTTTGAACCGAATAAAAATGAAAGAAAAGTGGAAGAGTAATATTAGTAGCACATGTTTTCATTCATTAGTATGACATTTCATAAGAAACAGCTTTTCAAATGAAGAATACATGTATATTTGAAAGAGACTTCACCTGGCTTGTGTTGAGTTGGCTCGGGCAGTAGGGTAACCCTACCTGAATCATTTTGCTTGTAAACCCGGACTATCTTTGACCCTAGTGCTAGGGTAACCCTATCTCCTTGTAAACGGGCCCTTGGTCTCGATTTTTGACAGGCCTGTCAAAATCGCTGAAACTTTATGGGAATGTGAAGTTTTGAAGTGAGATTTGAAATGAGTTTTGAAGCCAGGTTTCTAAAGCCACGTTTCTAATGAAAGACGCACAAAAACGTCTATACTTGAATTATTTTAGCTTCCGTTACTACGTTGACAACTGGTGTGAAATTAGCATATTCCGTTCAACATTCATAATAATAAAGGTCAAGACCACCAGAATTCATCCACACAATTATTTTATTCACAATTCAAATGCTTAAAATATCACTGTCTTATTCCTGTTCACAATTGATGAGTTGTCTTTCTTACTCAACACCGCCGTTCATGTTCTTATTACTGCCAACACTGCCAACTGCTTCGAAGTAAACATTCTTTAAAAAGACAACTCATGAGCAGGCCGACTGTCTTAAAGAATGTTTACTTCGAAGCAGTTGGCTTTGTTTGTTAATAAGAACGCGAACAGTGGTATTGAGTAAGAAAGACAACTCATCAAGTGTGAACAAGAACTGATAAAAGTTTAGTCGAAGATTGTTAGCGGTCCGCCTGTCTTAAAGAATGTTTACTTCGAAGCAGTTGGCTTCGTTTGTTAATAAGAATGCGAACGGCAGTATTGAGTAAGAAAGACAACTCATCAAGTGTGAACAAGAATAAAAGTTTAGTCGAAGATTGTTAGCGGGCCGCCTGTCTTAGGCTACGGTTACACAGTACCGGACAAATTCGGAACCAGTACAAGAGTGTACCGGTACGGCTCTGTTTACACTGCACCGTTCATTTTTTTATCCTTTACGGATACGGTTACACTGTACCGGATAAATATAGCCAGGCCAGATATTTTTGCCATGTGCTCATGCGCAGAATGAGTGTATAAGGAAAAAATGGTGGCAAAGCTAAATACAGGTGCGGAGAAAAACTCTAACTTCTGTTGGACAGACGAAAAATTATTGCTTCTGCTATCTGTAATTATCGATTACAAGGCGGAAAAGGCGTCTCTGGTTCTCGATTGGGCTACCGTTAAAGCTAAATATGACGATATTCTGGACCAATTTATCGAGAGATATCCCAAGATCAAAGACAACGTGTATGATGACTCAATGAATGACATGAATGCGGAAGATTTTCCGAACAAGGAAACGTTAAGTGTTTTTACAAAGGACAGAATAATCGCAAAGATTAAAAGAACCAAGCTCCAGTTTAGAAAGGCCATTGACTCAGGAAGACGGAGTGGAGGAGGAAGAGTTGTGACTGTGCTGTACAATGAATGTTGTGAGATTTGGTCAGGATCTCCTGCAGTCGAGGCAATGCCAAATGGTTTAGAAAGCTCTGAAGACGCAAGTATGGTTCAGAGTAATTCTGAAGAGATTGAAGCTTCTGGTTTGCTTTTGCAAGATACATCTACTGGTGATACTGAAGCAGATGACAGTGCTAGTGAATCAAGTTCAAGGACAATACCAGCAAACCATGGAAACCTTTGCCAATAGCTTGTCTACTTTAAGCACAACATTAAACAGAGGGTTTGGCATGCTTGGTACTCTTTTACAACCAAGTCAGCAAGGTTATCCAGCTCATTACATGCAACCAGTGCAACCACCTCAGAATTTCCAGTCAAGTGGTTATATGCCTGCTGACACCTCATCAAGTTTCACAGGTTTTGAAACCAACCAATATACAAGATTATAACAGTACAAAGCACAGTTAAAACGTTTTGGTTAGATTTGTGATCAAGCAGCCAGTTTGTTGTTATTGTTACAAGTTGGAATCATAAAACTCATATATATATATATATATATATATATATATATATATATATATATATATATATATATATATACAATCATCCACATCTGTCCAATTCGCTAGGTTGAACAAACATGGAATCATGATACAATGCGCCATCTCGGCTATCACCATAAATATATATATTCAACCTATGCTTTGGAAGAAGGAAATTTTTTTTCTTTTGTTTTTACATATTTTCTCAATGCTTGTTTGTGTGCTTACAATGTATGCTTGTGTCACTTGCATTGTACTGTAAGGGTGAACCAGTCTTGTGGGTTTACCATTGAGTAGTTGACATGAAGTTGTTGTAGTTGTTCTGATGTAGTTGACATTAAAAACAATATTTTTGTATTACATGTTTATTTAAAAACACAGATCATCCAACAATACATATCTGTAGAATATGAACTACTAATGAAATACTCCCAAATAATATAGTGATTCTACTAAACCAGTGCATGAAAAAATATCTAATAGTGACAGTGTCTTTTATAGCCAAACAAACAGAAAAGATTTAGAGAATAATAAAGTCTGTTACTCTAGTATCTTCTATTTTGCAGGCTAAGTGAAATCACTCTCAGCTTGGGAAAACAGCTGCATCATTGTGCTCACTGCAACAGGCTCCCTTTCTTTAGGCTCTTTCTTTGGGGTGAGGGCAAAGATGTGGTTGCTTTTGCAGGCTATTAGATAACATGCAAATATTTCTAACACAATATAGGCTCAGGACCCTGCCACTTTGTACCACAGGCATTCCAATTCTCTGATTTCTTCTGTCAGACTTCTTTCTTTCATTTAACCAGGAGTTGCAAATGAGGCTACCCCACCCTTAAAGTGGTTACAATGAATATATTGTGGTACCACTTTGGTACCACAAGTATTAATGAGAGAAACTACTTTTATGAAAAATAAAGTACTTTCAATTGAAAAACCTGTACATGACAAGTGGAAAGAGTTTGATGCAACTATATCACCATTAACAATCTTGGAAATATCAGTTAATTTTGTGGTTTTATATTGCTGTCTAAAAACAAATTGGTCCATGCTAAAACAAAGAGATTTGGTTCTTTTTAGAGGGGATGCATCTGCATCACTATAATATCGAATCCCCCCCACCCAAAAAATTTTTTTTGTAGACAATAATAAATATAAATAAATATAAATATATATATATCAATAAATATAAATAAATAAAATATTTAGGTCAAAATTGACTGTGAAGATATCTGCATGGCAAAGGAAAATATTAATCAAAGAACTGTACAAAAACATTTCGTACTTCCTTGCTTCTAGCCTCACAGGCTTGATTTCTGGCACATGTAGCCACTGGTTGGAATTCTCTCTCATAACGAATGCCACTTTCCACTACCTCTCTTACTAAAATTTTGTTATTCATTTCACAGCAACACAAAGCAAGCATATATTACATTAGGAAGGTCTGATATGTTGATGTCCATCTCACGCCTGAGTGCACCAAATCTACTCTTTAACCTTCCAAAGGAGCACTCTATCACCATGTGTGTTGAGCTAAGGCGGCATCCAAAAAATTGTTCCTGTACAGTATTACCACCACCTGGAAATTCTTTCATGAGGTATGGCAGTAGAGAATATGCTGGGTCTCCCAGAAGACAGATAGGAACCGGGTCAGTATCTGGCACAATAACTCTTGGCATAGATGCAATTGAACCATTTCTTAACATTTCATTGCCATTTGAGTTGTAGAATATTCTAGAGTCATGGACACTGCCTGGCCATTTAACTACATGAAACAATATCTAATCACATACTGCCTGGATGTTCAAGGAATATCTGTTTTTCCTGTTGAGATAATCAGTAGGGTCCACAGTCGGTTGTTTTATGAAAACATGGGTACCATCAATGGCACCAATGCATTGTGGAAAACCATGTTTTTCATAAAAGTTTTGAACTGCCACTTTAACCTCTTGCTCTGTTTTTGGTAATTTGATATACTCCGGTCCCAACACAGTAGAAATGACTTTACAAACTCTACGAACAATTAAAGACACAGTTGGTTTTGCAATTCCAAATGTCAGCTAGATAGTACAAGGTTATTGCCACTTGCTTCTCAACTCCTATGGGTCTTCTCATGTGTGTCACTTGTTTAGTAAGGAAAGGTCTGAGTGGCTCGCACAATTTCAAGAAATTATCCCTTGACATTCTGAAGGTCTAGCGCCATTCATCATCTACCATTTCGTTTTTCCAGATATTGTCCCACCACAAAGACGTTCTCCCTGGCCTTATCCAAAATCTCCTCTTATTTCGTGTGCGGTGATGCGGTGTGCGTTTTCTGTTAACTGCATGAGAACTGCCCGAGTTTAACATAAGTATACATCTTCGTCTCCTTGTTCGATAAATTGTCGTATTCAGCACCATTTGCAGTAGATTAACCTGCATCAAACCTGTTAAATCTAAAACCAAGGCAAGCATAGCAACTGCTAGTTGGGATCTCATATTTTTCTTTGTCAATCCGGCCTATTTTGATGAAAATACAGCTGGAAATATTATATAAACACTCGAAGAAGCTGTTAGTTGTGAGCTAGGTAGCCAGACCAAATTTAACTTGGTCCGAAGCCTAAACTGCACAATCGGTACAAAATTAAACCGGTCAAAGTGTTTATACGATATCGGTACAATTTGTTACCGGTACAGGACCGAAACTGTACCTGCTTTTTTTAGGTCTGAAACTTGTACGGTTAGGCGGTCTAAAATTCGTCCGGATAGCAGGTATCAGTGTAAACAAAAGGCCTAACCATACTAATTTTGATACGGATCCACATTCGTCCGGTACTGTGTAACCGTAGCCTAAGACAGGCTAACAATCTTCGACTAAACTTTTATTCTCGTTCACACTCGATGAGTCGTCTTTCTTTAAAAACAATCTTTGACCAAAAGATTTTATTCTCGTTCACACTCGATGCGTTGTCATTCTTACTCAATACAGCCATCAACAAATTATACAACAAATGAAGCCAACTGCTTCGAAGTAAGCATTTTGCTAAACGGTCAGAAATTGCAGTCAGATACAGGTACATTAAGTTTTTTCTGTTGAGAATCGATTCTGTGACCGCGATCACCAGTTGATCGTGATCATTTTGCAATGTGATCGCGAGCATATTGCGAGCAGGGTGCGAGCAGGGTGCGAGCAGATCGTGAGCAGGGTGCGAGCAGATCGCGAGCATGGTGCAAGCATATCACGAGCAGATCACACTTAGTGATCGCGATCTGCTCGCGAGCAAATCGTGATAAATGTACCATCATGTTTCTTGGCAGTACTGTACCTATGACCTACATGTAATATATTAGAATTTCGTGAATATTTAAACTTGATTAAGCATATTTACCATCCAAAATACGCTGATACACAGCGCTTGTCACAGCATGCATCTAAACAACCAAGCATTCTTTACAATTTTACATGTGGGAGATTGGCACTAGTTAATGAAAATCCAAGATGGTGGACTTCAGACCTACTCGTGCAAGTATTAGTTTTGCCAGAAAACCTCAGACAAAAGATTTTCTAATTATTTTTTGTATTTTTCAACAAAAAATAATTAGAAAATCTTGCCCCCCCCCCCTGCCAGTTCCAGAAGAGAGATTGACACAAGTCATGAATGAAAATATCCCATAATTCATCATTTTGCCCCCTCTCCCAGTTTCCCAAAAATTTTAGGGCTTCCCTATGCTGGGGATGTTTTTTTTATATTTCAGCTGGGGAATCCCTTATAATAATTTTTTAAATCTTAAAAGTAACTGTACCTTTCCAGCTGTCACAGTCCTTAGAGTATCAATCAACTTTAACTTTGTCTCCATGTCAGGTGTCTGGTCGACATAACCAAAAGCTTCCTGGATCATCTTCGTCACTGCCTGTTTCAGCTGGCTGCGTCTCTTGGTCAGCAGTATGATGTTCTCATTAAGTGCATTCCAGTCTTTGGTTTTGAAGCACAACTGAACAATGCACACTAGCACACGGGCTGTAGAATGCATATCTGCTGCCTATTAAAAGAAAAGTTAATACTTCACCTCACAGTTCCTTCATGCTACTTAGCTTGATTAGCTCTCAAAAGTTATATCTATAAAGTAGCTAGTGCTCTCTCTAAATTATACTTATTCCCTGTCAAATATTATCATTTAAATTGTGAGTACGAATATTAAAAGTATCTACAATCCGACGCAAAATCTACAAAACCTAATGAGAGAACTAGCCAGGGTGTAATTTGAAAAAATGTGAGGCATGAGAAAATTGATGTTTTTGTCCCCCTCCCCTCCCCCCACCTGTGCAATGTTGTGTTAAGATGCAGAATTTTGCGTCAAACCCACACCCGACCAACATTGTATCGGGAGGAGGTGGGGGGGGGGGGGGGGGGGGGGGGGGAGTGAAAACAATGACCATTGATCACTCTACAATATCATTATTTAAAAATGAAATGCAGCATCATGTTGTTGTGATTTTATCATTAGTTTTGCATCGGATTGTCTGAGAGCACATAATTTTTTTTATCATCTCTTCTCCACGAAGTGAGAGCTTGAACTACTTTACTGAACTACTGTCGTAGTAGAGATAAAAACGGGGTAAAACAAACATGTCAATACTTTTTCATTTCTGTCAAAAATCACAAAACGTTGTTTTCAAGCTCTATAGAATTAAGTCATATCTGAACTGAAGGGGGTGGGGTGCGATATTTACATAATGCTTCAAATAAATGCTTGCATCGATCACGACTGATAAATTGCGTTGCAATGCGTAGTACAGTTGACCGTTTCAATAAAACCATGAAAATTCCCATTAGAAATAGAGTTCTTGTAGGATTAAAGTTGCTCCTTAGATAGCATTGAGTGTAGCATGATATAAGATTTTTCTGTTACAAACAGTGTCTCTGTACATTGACTGATTGCTAGCCCCTGTTTGCGAGATGTTTGGGGACACAACAATAAAACTCATATAAATGAAAGTACTTTTCAATAGGCCTTTCCGAAATAGGAAAAGGACACGAGTTTGTAAAAGTTTATACGACTTTCACTTGTTGTGCATGTCTACCGCAAATTGCAATGACATCATGCATGACGGTCTACCACAGAAACAATAAATAAACCAGACAAGTCTTTATTTGTTGACCGTGTAGACCAGTTAAATAGCAGTTTCGTTCTGTTGATACTATGAAAAATAAGACATTTCAGTATGTACTGACTATTGCTATTTCCTTAGGCTCCTGTAGTTGATAATCGAAGAATGTAATTATTATATTTAACTGCGTTATTATTTGTTCACTTGAAGCCATTTAATTTTAAGCCACTGACTGTGGCATTTGTTTTGTAAAATTATTACCTTGCAAACATGTTAAATAACTAAATAAATCAAATAAACAATTAAGATATGCTAAAATTATTATAAAGAAACATACATGTATATATCGTAATTGTGTTGTTTTTATTAGCAGAGTTGAATGGGTGTACTAATAATAAAATACAAACTGGCTATTTGAAAATAAATATTTTGTTGGAATCATTCTGCGTTTCAAAAGAGTAATTATTATATATAGAAACCGGTTTTCTTTACATCATTCGATACTTTGTTTCATCTTTGATTATAAGATCAAGGCGTTTGTTCATACTTAATATAATATTGTTGATTATCTTAGGGTCTTTGTTCAAGCTTGTTGTGCAAACTGTTCAAATGTTTCGTGTGTTATTTTCAGTTCTAATGCTTGTGTTGCTAAATCAGTCTTACTTATGTGAAAAAAGTTTTCAATAGGATGGAGGTTGGGACTTTAGGTGGTATTGATAGTAATGGCCACTGTTCCTCACGGGCACTCAATTTGCGTTTTGTGTTTTGCACTTAACTTCTTCACCTCTTCTTTTCCGCTTCTGTATACTGTAGCGGCGGACACCTTACATTTTCACATTATCTCTTTCACCCTCATTGTTCGACTTTCCCGTAAAAACTGAACTAACCCTTTCGTTTTAGGGGAAATAAATCGCTTCGCCATCATGCGACCAGCTGTGACGCATCAGTACTTTCGAACACACTCACTTCAATACTATATCATGACTTATATATCTGCGCATTCAGATATTCTATTTATCATCACCACATTTTTTTCTTTTAGGAATAACATATTTCACACCTCTGAACAGCTTAAGATATAAAATTCCACTTTTTAAACATGATTTCAACGTTTTTGTATCTCAGACAATCCGACGCAAAACCTAATGAGAGAACTAGGGTGTAATTTGAAGAAACGTGAGGCATGAGAAAAATTATATTTTTGTCCTCCTCCCCTCCCCCACCTGTGCAATGTTGTGTTAAGACACAGAATTTTGCGTCAAACCCAGCAAAATTGTCAAAAGAGTGTGTGGATATTATCTCAGAATCCCTCTCTTGGTTATTTAAGCGATCAATAGCCACTGGTGTTTTCCAACTGTTTACTTATCAATATCAATGACAACAAACTCTTATCAAGCAAACAATCCGGTTTCAGACGTTTACATTCCACTTTGACGGCTTTGCTGGAAGCAACTGATGATTGGACACTAAATATCGACCAGGGAAACATAAATGCTGTTGTTTTTCTAGACCTCAAAAAGGTCTTTGATACCGTCAATCATAGTATTTTACTGTCTAAACTTGAGTATTATCACTAATGGTATTAAAGGAATAGCTCATGATTGGTTTTCATCCTACTCCCCTCCCATCCCCTCCCCTCCCCCACCTGTGCAATGCTGTGTTAAGACACAAAATTTTGCATCAAACCCAGCAAAATTGTTAAAAGAGTGTGTGGATATTATCTCAGAATCCCTCTCTTGGTTATTTAAGTGATCAATAGCCACTGGTGTTTTCCAACTGTTTACTTAATGACAATAAACTCTTATCAAGCAAACAATCCGGTTTCAGACGTTTAACATTCCACTTTGACGGCTTTGCTGG
Organism: Actinernus sp. WN-2022; assembly: GCA_030867875.1. Taxonomy (NCBI): domain Eukaryota; kingdom Metazoa; phylum Cnidaria; class Anthozoa; order Actiniaria; family Actinernidae; genus Actinernus; species Actinernus sp. WN-2022. The sequence goes on from JAOWCC010001634.1 coordinate 63,891,305, forward strand.
AAGCAACTGATGATTGGACACTAAATATCGACCAGGGAAACATAAATACTGTTGTTTTTCTAGACCTCAAAAAGGCCTTTGATACCATCAATCATAGTATTTTACTGTCTAAACTTGAGTATTATGGTATCAAAGGAATAGCTCATGATTGGTTTTCATCCTACTTAAATCAATGCTCTCAAAAATGTTTTGTCAACAGGTCTTTGTCAGGAACACGCTATCTCAGTCATGGCATTCCTCAGAGAACAATCCTTGGTCCATTGTTGTTTCTATTATTCATCAATGATCTCCCTTACTGCATTTTAAACTCTACACCAAGAATGTATGCTGACGATACCAGTCTAACCATCTCAAGTAATGACATTGATGTTTTAAACAACAACATTGTATCTGATCTAGCATGCGTTCATGAGTGGCTTAGTGCTAACAAGCTAACATTAAATATTAGTAAGACAGAGTAACTTCATGCTTATTAGTTCTAGACAAAAACTACATACTCTATCACAAACCGTCATATCCTCAATAAATAATATTGCAATTAAGCAAGTCAAAACGGCCAAATCACTAGGCGTGCATATTGATGAAAACCTGTCTTGGGAAAAACACATTGAAATTACGTCTAAGAAAATTGCCTCCAGCATTGGAGCCATAAAACGTATCAGACCCTTTGTTCCATTTAAAGTATTTCTAAGCGTGTACAATGCATTGGTCCAACCACAATTTGACTATTGTAGTCAAGTGTGGGAAAATTTTAACAAGGGTCTACCGGTAAGTGACAAACTACAAAAACTCCAGAACCGTGCTGCCCATGTTCTTTTAAACGCTTCATGTGACAGTCTCCAATGCTGAACAATTATTCAAAACGTTGGGCTGGAAGAATCTGAAGACTCAGAGGCTTGTTCATTTATCGATAATGGTCTTCAAATGTCTAAATAACCAATCTCCCGAATATCTTTGCTCTAAATTCATAGCACGAAATGAGATTACTAATAAATTATGTTCTTAGAGATTCTTCCTCCAAACTTGCTGTTCCATACCCATGCACAAATTATTGCAAGCTTCAGCTATCGTGGAGCAACCCTATGGAACAGCCTGCCAAGTGATATACAGGAGGAAAAATGTCTAATATCTTTCAAGAATAAAATTAACTGCTACGATTTCACAAACACTCCATTGTATAATTAATTTAGATCACAAGACTTTAACTTGATGAAGAACTTAAAAAAATACAAGGAAATGGACCACATAAATGTTTAAGTTTTCTATTCTTTCAGATATTTTTTAATGTTATGCCTTTTCTGTCTGAGCATCACTCCATAAGTTTGTTGGTTTTTGATGGGGCATGATCAAGAAGTGAGTGGATTGCCCCAGAAAAATTTGTAGCTTGTATTATAAACATTTAATAGCATGGTTTGTACGTGATATTTGGCATAATACCACTTGTAAGATTTCAAAATTCCTTGTAATTTCACTCACCGCTATGTGTCTCGTGAAATTACAAGGAATTTTGAAATCTTTCTTGGCTGGGTATTTCTGCAAACTACAAACCATGCTATTACTGTTACAAATCCTATCATTGAAAAATACCTACAATTGGAGATATGATTTTTCAAAGAGAAGCACATTGGATCTGATGTTTTGGACTGTCAGTGCTTTGTTTACATCTAGAGTGGCCATGGCAGACTAATGAAATAGGCACAACTTAATTCAAAAGTCAAGAAATTATTATAATGACCATGGGATATGAGGAATAATTAATTTATGTAAAAATGAAGTATGTTTTACAGGACTAAGTAGTTGCTGAATAACTGAAGATTGGATTCTGTATTTTACAATGTAAGACTGAGTCCCAGCCACCATTTGTGATCTTGGACAACGTTGTTCGAATTGGAATTAACACCATACATCTCACAAAAAGGTGTCTTAAAGCCTAGTGATTGTTACTTTTCTAAAGCGTGCCATTCTCTCATCCTTTGTTATTTTAAACTGACTTCAAAACAGTCTTAATGCCTGACATCAAAACAGTCTTAATGCCTGACATCAACAACTTACAGTTACAGTAACTGTTATTGTTCAATTTATTTACTAGGTTTTTTGCATTATTATTCAAGTCTCTTTTTATTAATACCAAACAATGACAAAGAAAGAACACTGTATGGTAAAGTAATACTTTATTGACCAAAGTTATTGTGTTTTAGGTTAAAAAAGTACAACTCTTGTGTAATAAAATGCAAAACAACACCGTGCACATGGTCTACTAAAGATAATGAAGGAAGAAAAATATTGGCAATAGCCCTCCAGGGGTTTCAATAGAACTAGGCGGCTACTGCCGATAAACTGCCGGTTACTTTGCTTACCACCATCTACTTCACACAATCGTTGTTTTTTTGTTAAGTGCTGAGTAAAGTTTACTAGGTAAACCACCGCCTCTAACGTCAGGACCGCCAGTTGCCCAAAAAGTTATTGAAACGCCTGGCCCTCTTCATTATATGTCTGGAAGTGATCAACTTAGGTAACCTGTTCAAGAATATGTTGACTTACCTTAAGTTATATAACTTACCCAGGGCTGTCAATAAGGACCATAACCCATAACACCTGTCATGGGTGACCTCACTCAATATTAAGGCCTATATGGGTGATGGTTGCTATGTTTGATTCAATTTGCTCACAAAATAAAGCAAATGTTATGGGTGCAGTGTCATATAAGGGTGCTTAAAAAGTTATTGACAGCCCTGTTACCTACAGTATAAGTCAAGTCTTAAACCCACTTACCGTTCTTGTTTGTTTCTCCAACGATAATAGAATGTCTAAGGCCTCAGTTAAATTTCCATCCTGAAAATAAATACAACAGCTTGGCTAAAGGGTTTGTAAATCTCAGAGTTTGGGCTTCAACTTAACCCTGAGTTTGGGCTTCAACTTAACCCTGAGTTTGGGCTTCAACTTACTGATTTTTAGCTATTTCTAGACTGAAAGGAACTCAACCCCCCCCCCCCCCCCCCACCCCCTCTTAAAAAACTGTAGTCATTGTTACCATAGAATTTTCAACTGACCTACATGTGTAATACTGGGTGCTCAAAATTTTCAGTGAGCCATTTTGAACACATTGTTGTTTTTTCTTATGGAGATGGTGGGAAGTTTGTTTGAGGGAACACTCAGAATTTAAGGCTTTTCAAAGCCTTTTTCTCCAGTGCTAGAGGACATCATTAAGTCTGATGACACTTTCTCAAAGAACTAAGTCTGTGCAAGAATCTGATTTTTTTTCTTCTGTATTTGTCTTTTTAGTCCTTTTTACTAAAATGAAATAATGTTAACTGTAGTTAACTTATGCAAAGAAAGGAGGACTTAGGGCCTGTTTACATGAGGGAGGGTGCCCCTACCTAGTAGGGTTTCCCTACCTAGTAGAGTTTCCCTTCTCCTTTGTATTACACGGTTTGTTTTACATGTGAGGTAGGGTGCCCCTAGGGGGCCAAGTTTTGTTTACATAAGCCCATGTGAAAGCTCAAGATAGGGTTGTCCCTAGGGTGTAGGGTTAAGTTTGTGTGTTCTCGGATTACTGTCACAAGCGCGCGAAAATTTATAATCGAGCATGGCTTCGCCCGGGTATAAATCAGGCGAGTTTTTGCGACGACATCAGCTAGATAAACTCATGCAATCTCAACCAGAAGGGTCTGAACCTGTAGAAGAAAGTGACCGCTTGTCCTTGGAAGATTCAAGTCCGATAGAAATGGTGTTTTGCGAAGAAAATGAGACAGAGAATATCAATCATGGCGGCGAGTCTACACAACAACCCGAACGACTATATATGGCTCGCAAACGAAAAGCGGAGCCGGCCAAAAAATCGACTACAAAGAAGGCAAAGACTACAAAGAAGTTTTCATGGACCACGGAGAAGGTTGAAGTTCTTTTAAAATACATAAAAGAGTACAAAACTACGTGTGATTTTAGAGGAATCAATTTTGAAGCCGATCTGGCAAGCATGTATACTGAAGTACGCAGATGCATGACTATGCTTTCCCTACCTAGTAGAGTTTCCCTTCTCCTTTGTATTACACGGTTTGTTTTACATGTGAGGTAGGGTGCCCCTAGGGGGCCAAGTTTTGTTTACATAAGCCCATGTGAAAGCTCAAGATAGGGTTGTCCCTAGGGTGTAGGGTTAAGTTTGTGTGTTCTCGGATTACTGTCACAAGCGCGCGAAAATTTATAATCGAGCATGGCTTCGCCCGGGTATAAATCAGGCGAGTTTTTGCGACGACATCAGCTAGATAAACTCATGCAATCTCAACCAGAAGGGTCTGAACCTGTAGAAGAAAGTGACCGCTTGTCCTTGGAAGATTCAAGTCCGATAGAAATGGTGTTTTGCGAAGAAAATGAGACAGAGAATATCAATCATGGCGGCGAGTCTACACAACAACCCGAACGACTATATATGGCTCGCAAACGAAAAGCGGAGCCGGCCAAAAAATCAACTACAAAGAAGGCAAAGACTACAAAGAAGTTTTCATGGACCACGGAGAAGGTTGAAGTTCTTTTAAAATACATAAAAGAGTACAAAACTACGTGTGATTTTAGAGGAATCAATTTTGAAGCCGATCTGGCAAGCATGTATACTGAAGTACGCAGATGCATGACTATGCTTGCGATTTTGGCCCAGCACAAGTTACGGAGCCAACACCAAGTATCAAAGACATGAACAGCTAGGGGTAACATTTCGCATGTGAACTGGCGCTAACTTCTGACCCTACTAGGTAGGGTGCCCCTACACTGTTGAAAACAATGCATGTGAAATGGCGATATCTTCAACCCTACCAGGTAGAGTGCCCCTACCTAGTAGGGGCACCCTTCTTTCATGTAAACAGGGCCTAAGATGAAATTATTATTCATTGTTAACTTGCCTATATTAAATAAAATGCAGTTTCAATAGGATCATTTGTCTATAAATTTAATGTGCCTTGCTCATTAAACTTTGTCAGACTGAAACCCTCAAAGCAAGTAACCAGTAGATAGTGCCTTATGGCACTCTCAGGAGTGAAGGAACCCATAAAAATCTGACTGGAGAGTGGAGCACGCCGGCAAATTTTTCAATAATTCACACTGTTAAAATCTATGGTCCAAATCTATAATCAAAGCTTAGGACTTTGGATTTTATGAAAGTATAATACTAACCGTTGCTAAAGCTTCACATTCTGGTATTTTTTTGTCTACAGTATCGCTATAGTCCACCTCCATTTTGACAACATTTCCCTTCATATCTGTAGTCGCCATTTTGAAAAGAAGAACACTTCACGTGTGGCGCGCAAAGGTTACTGGGAGCATTACTCAGCAAAGCAACCACAGGAATCCTTCGATCTGTATATTTTTCTCTTCCGGCGACAAGCCTCGCTTTGATGCATTTATTTATATCTTACTTTTTATTAGTTTATTATTTTTATCCTTTTTTCTGACACTGAAAAAAATTTGGTAAGAGTTTGAAGACATTTTTTTTTTTATAACAACTACTACCATAAAATGTGACAACAAAAAAAACTAATTTTACAACTCTTTAACTATTAAACACCGTACCCAGCATAACTTAAAAAATAATCGAGCTGGATGGCTTATATATTAACTGTCACCTATTTCGTGATACTTAATCTTGAATTGATGATCTGACAACGAAGGAATCGGGTAGGTGGACGTGGGGGATAAACAGGTCTTTCTACTACTTCCTCTTCAGAATGGCTAGCAAGTTGTAATTACTCGGGCCAGGCCTTCGGCTGGCGCGAGTCAGAAATCGCAAGTGTTTATTTTTATTTTTATTTGTGTCGAGTTTTGGCGCCGTCGACCAATCAGATTGCGCCAGTACTGTGAACAGTGCTGGCACAATGTTGTCCCATTGAACAGTGCTGGCGCAATGCTGGAAATGTTGTCCACGTGAACACCAGGTTTTTCAAGATGGCGGCGAGTGAGAGTTTTGACTTGGCAAAACCTTTAATATCAGCTGTTTTTTTTTGTGTAAACCAAAGGTTTCTTCAAGTGCAATACCAAGATTTTTGTCTTTTCTAAAGCTGAGAGGTGTTTCACGGGCTTTGGACGGGAATTTATCACACATTATGCGACATGCTTAGATACACTCGTGAGACGGGACACTCCAGTCTGCGATCAACACTGACTATATATATAAAGACAACAGCTTGTAAATGTAAGTAGCCGCTAATCTGAACATGATAACCTTTATGCCAATTGACTGTCGTTATGTTGTTATTTATTGTTATTATATATAACCTCTCGAAAGTATAGACTTAGTAGAAATGACCCGATTTCTCAGTTCTCTGACTGACAGGGGCCTTTTAAAATATTATATGCACATGTATTTAAATTTTATAACTTCGGGAACGAAAATCTAGAATGCAGTGAGTGAGTATAAACTGAATAAGTAATCCGAAATGAAGATTTTTTCAAACGAACGATAAATGACTGTATTGACACTGGTAAAAACCTGTTCCGGCTTAGTTGCAGAATACCCCCACATTCTCCACTTTAGTTCAGGTGTATTTATAGACTCGTTCTATGAATGATTTTGGGTCTAAATGGTTAGTTTTTTTATTTTTATTTCAGGGTTAGGTTTTTAGAAGGTTTGTATGAAAAAGTTGAGAAATGAATTATTAATGAACCAAAGGAGGGGGTATTTTGCAATTACTCCCAGTGTATTTCATGTTTTTTTTTTAAACTGACATACTTCATAGATATTATATTATGTATAGAGTAGTGTATTTATCATTATTGCAAGATGAAGTTTATAAAATAAAATAAATTTGGTCCAGAACTGAGAGAGTATACTTACATGTAAGTGGCACTCTTTCTTTCCCTTCCCCTTTCTTGGTACCATTATATATCTATACAAGCTAGATCTTGTTTCGGTGTTTTCCATCTGAGGTGATCTAGCTGGCTTAAGATAACCCTAAGGTTACCTTAAAGGGATACCCGAGTGAAAAACACATTGGGGCTCAAAAGAATCTTCAACATGTTCTTTGTTCAGAAAATGTATTAAAATTTGATCAAAGGTTTTTAGTATTAAGAACGAGCACCTCAAAGTTGGCCCCACGAAGACATGGGCGCCGCCATCTTTGTTTGCATTTACGGAAGTGACGTCACTTCGTCCCACCAGCGTTCTCACTCTCACTTATTAGGTGTTTTTAGGATGATAAACGCCTTAACTGTACCTCACATACATTGTAGTTCTTATACTTATTCAGAAGTCACTCGAGTCTTTTAAGCCATGTTGTTTTGCTGTTATTAAATGGCAGTTACGAGACCTTGTTGTTCGTCTGATAATTTCTCGCCTTCCCAATGCTTTTCTTCCTCCTCCCAGTCTTCTAAACTTTTCTCATAATGTCGTCTTCATCATAATTCCGGTTTCTGTAAGAATTCCTCTGCAATCTCGATGAAAATATATCCACTTTAATTCCGAGCGTGTGAAAATCATACAAAGACAAGTAGCCGCGATACGCTGGTGGGACGAAGTGACGTCACTTCCGTAAATGCAAACAAAGATGGCGGCGCCCATGTCTTCGCGGGGCCAACTTTGGGGTGCTCGTTCTTAATACTAAAAACGTTTGATCAAATTTTAATACATTTTCTGAACAAAGAACATGTTGAAGATTCTTTTGAGCCCCAATGTGTTTTTCACTCGGGTATCCCTTTAAGGACCTACCTTCTCATTATTGTATTTCTTATTATGCCTTATTACTCGTATACATTTCCATCATCTTATGAAAAAATAAATGTAATTGTTATTGTTGGTAATCAGGCATCAAATATATATAGTAGTAAATGGCCCGATTCCTCAGTTCTTGGAGTCAGCATTGTCACTTTCACTCGGTCACCATCAGGAGTACGAGTACTTTTAAGAATTATTTGGGAATGAAAATTAATCTTGCTGCAACTCATGAGTGGACATTGCATGTTTCTTTGTGGCCTGCCATTATAAGTTTCAGTCTCCTTCAAGATGTAGAAAATGAGCACTAGCACAGTGGCAGCTCACTAATACTAGAAAATGGTGGTCTGTAGTTTACGACCCCAATCGAAAATATTGTATTGAGAATTTAGCCTGAATTTCAGCCGTCTGTACTGGTTTGTTATTGAGAATTACAAATAGATGCCTTATTTTCATATGACTAGAACGACATTCCCTAACTATTCACAATGAATAGCAACATTATGTGGAATTTGTTGTTCTAAATTGCTTGATTTTTCGTAGTCGTACTGCACCTGATACGATTAAAATGCATCAAATTTGGGTGACTCAATATCGCGCAGACTACTCAAATAACCATTTCACTTCAATCAACAACGCCCATACCAAGGGAACAAAGTTGACCACATCCACGGTCCAAAATTTCTCGATGTGTTTTGCCTGGAAACGCACAGGGAGCCCAATGCAAGCAGATTAGTATGCGTTCTCCTTCGTTGAACGCAATAATTTTATTACAATTGGATTAATTTTATCTGAACTAAGTTTGGGCCTATAACAGAAAGATGGTAACCTCCAGTTTGCTTAAACTGCATTCCAGTAAGCTCAGTGGTTAAGTGTCAGTCTGTTCTGCAGGAGGTAGTGGGTTCAAATCCTGGTGGGACCTTCAAATAAGTGGGAGAACTGGTACTGCCTTTGCTCTGACATCTGCAAATGGTTAGACCTTCATGTCTTCTTGGATCAGAATGTTAAATTGTAGGCCGACACTGAGAATGCAACCAAATCTCTGGTAGTGACCACCCTCAAGTGTAGTGGATATAGTTGTATACATAGAGTAAATGAGTTTGTCCCCAGTTAGCAATACCATGATGCTAAATACATTGACATTCTCCTCTGTTAGTAGTAGTAGTACTAGTTCCCTTGTTGCCACTATGTACATTTTATATATTAATATACAGGCTAAATCTAAATCTTGATTTAATACATACATAATCATGACTGCTGCCTTAAATTCTTTTGTCGTTGTAGTATATGGATGGGTAAATAATGCATGTATTAGCAGCTTCCCCCAGGGGTGGATCCATGGGAACCTGTCAGAATTAATTGTTTGTTGCCCATCGGTGAGGGGGAAAAGCTCACTTTGGTTCATAGATCAGGAACCTTGTATGAATTTTTACTAATTGCTGTGCCCCATACCAGGGGATATGATACAACGAGTTTGATTGGGTATTTGTGCAAATCCCCATGGTACCTGGGGGTTGACCCCTGGTGTAGTAGCTGCCAGTAAATATGCAAAGCTACTGATACAGTGCAAAACTGAATGCTACATGTAAATCACTGGAAGGAAGTTCAAAGGAACATTGCATGTGTTATTTTAAAGACTTGTTGTCAAGGTTTTACTTGGCCTCTTGTACAGGTGAATCCTCGTTTACGTTTTTTCCTTATTAGCATACATCAAACTTTAAGCGACGTACATATAAACAAACAGAGTCCATAAATCGAAAGGTATTGACACACTTGATAATCACTGAAAATTTTAGAATGTAAAATAAATTTATTTTGAGGAAAAGTATTTTAAAATGGCAAAATTTACAAAGAATGTATGGCTGTCAGCAACTTTTGCCCCCCAGCCCATTTTACAGTTTTGAAAAGTCAATTTCTCTGTAAATATTTAACATATCAATCTTACATTTTCGGTGATTACTAAGTTTAAAATTATCTTTCAACTGATGTACTCTGTTTGTTTGTAGCTTGAAGTTTAATTTATGCTAATGAGGCAAAAATGTAAACAATGATGTCAGCCTATTTTTCACTGAAAACCATACGAAACCATGTGAATTAAATCAAACTTGTTTGATAAAGAGTTGTAAGTCTCAGCAGAGCAGGACAGAATTAACCATTCGTGTTCACTATATTATAACTGGTCTTGTGTTGCTACATATATATTGTCTCAAACATATGTAGCTACTGTTATAAACATGGCTGCAATTTGCTTTCCGTTTTCCATGGCAGTTATCATCCCAGGCACTCTAAAATAGGATTATTTTTACATAACTAATATAATATTTTTATTATATGGCTTCTCTGGAGACAGAATCACAATTCTTCTAAAAAGAATTCAAAATAATTTATTATTCTCCTAAAGGCTAAAACAATTGCAAGTGTAAAATACTTTTTTAATCAAACCTGCAAAGAATACCAACTTATTCCTTGTTGAAATTCCATATGGCCCGAGTAAAGGCTGGTACAGCCTCTTGTTCTCATTTACGATCGACTCAGACAAAGTCGACAAAGCTCAGTTTTGTTCTTCTGGCTAGCTAGTGTCCACTCCTTCGCGGTCTTAACAAACGCCAAGGGGGTGTATGTATGTTTAATAGTTATCATCATAGAATAGTAGACATGCAAGTACATTGCTTTGTACTGCGCTCAGCTCAGCTAAACACTAATTAGTTTCGATTCCAGAGTTTCTTTATTCTAGTAATCCCATATGCAGTCAGACTATAAAGTAATACAAAGCAAAACGTCAGACAACACGGTGGGAGCTTGTCGTCTGACACGGCGCACACACCATCATACTAAATATCCCAACAATATCCCATTTTTTCATAGACACTCTTACACATGATTTCGTTCCAGTTAGTGATAACTCAAACATTCCGCTTTAGTTTTATTTCAAAACGGGCATCCTGTGTTCGATACCGGAAGCAGCCCTTGTTCAACGATTGAATCAAGGCACATATATAGTCCAAAATGTAAATTTATTATTATCTTTATTTTCGGGTTTAGCCAAGTAATCCATGATTTAGCTAAATAATTGAAATTGGACCAAAAATATAGATAAATATAGTTACATTTTGTCCTCTACACCATTGCACATCAGTCCATTCAAATCTAATTGGCTTTCACTAAAAAGCTAAAGGACCTCCACTTGCTCAATATCTCTTATTCTCCAACTTCTACCCTTGGTGCACAATGTTCATAGAGCAACTTTCTTGGACCCTCTTAGAATTATAACTACCCACCACCCCAAGAAAAAGTTTATCCACACATTTTTTTTTTTACGAAAGACAACTTTTACTTGCTATCTCAAACGTCGGTGACTAGTCCAATACATTTATGCTACAAAGATCATCTTGAGTTCTGTACAATAAATACCAATTTAGAAATCTATGGAGATAGTGTCCCAAAATCGAACAAGCGAATCTATTAGTGATTTGACATACAAAATGTTAACGTCTGTCCATATATTTTAAAGTCCTATTGAATGTCGTATTTAGAAGCACTTTCTGTGGACAATTGCTGGGCCAGATTCATCATACTCCTGCTTGGAGATCCACATCTGTTGGAATGTGGACAGCGAAGCAAGAATGGAACCTCCGATCCATACAGAGTACTTTCTCTCTGGTGGAGCAATGATCTTGATCTTCATTGTTGGGGGAGCAAGGGCCGAGATCTCCTTCTGCATACGGTCAGCAATACCAGGGAACATGGTGGAGCCACCAGAAAGCACAGTGTTAGCATAGAGATCCTTACGGATGTCTACGTCACACTTCATGATGGAGTTGTAGGTTGTCTCATGGATACCAGCAGATTCCATACCAAGGAACGAGGGCTGGAACATAGCCTCAGGGCATCTGAATCGCTCATTGCCAATGGTGATAACCTGTCCATCAGGAAGTTCATAACTCTTCTCAAGACTTGAGCTGGAAGCAGCCGTCTGCATCTCCTGTTCAAAGTCCAGGGCAACATAGTCCAGCTTTTCCTTGATGTCGCGAACAATCTCACGCTCAGCAGTGGTGGTGAAGGAATATCCACGTTCTGTCAGGATCTTCATCAGATAGTCAGTCAGATCCCTGCCAGCCAAGTCAAGACGGAGGATAGCATGAGGAAGTGCATAACCCTCATAGATGGGTACTGTGTGGGTCACACCATCTCCAGAGTCCATGACAATACCAGTTGTACGACCAGAAGCGTATAGGGAGAGTACGGCCTGGATAGCTACGTACATCGCAGGGCTGTTGAAGGTCTCAAACATGATCTGAAAATAATGAAACACAATAATTTTAAAAACAATGGCATATAACAAGAGAATTAAGGAATCGTACAACTTATTTGCATATTAACACTCATCCTGCAAGGGCAAACTCTAACAAAGATTTTCAAGGCCTTTTCCACGCAGCCCCTCCCCCAGAGGAACAGATTATAATTAATACACGCTTGTAAATAATTTAATACCGTAATAGTCAGTCACTCACTCATCTTCTACATTTCCTAATTTGGTATTGAACGCAGTAGCGGAAATTGTTAGAGGTTAAAAAAAAACTAGAATTACAGCTGAACCAAAGTGGGGTGGCAACCTTTAAAATAACCTCAACTAGCTAACACATAAGTAACGCCGTCCACGCAAACTCTTTTCTTTGGAGCGCATAATTGTAAAGTGTTAACATTTTCGATCGATATCGATATGATTGGTACTCTAAAATCATACTCTAGTAAAGTTTGGTAAACTAATCGATTCAAGTGTTCTTTCTAAAAAGGTCTTGCTCTTTAAATTTTCGAACGACTCGTTGGGGCCAGTTTGCGTCGAGGGCGTGGCTGGTTAGCACATTCGCGAAGAAAGCCTCGTACTCTAGGCGCAAAATTGCGACTCCGCAATAAATACATTTCTTACCTGGGTCATTTTTTCACGATTTGCCTTGGGGTTAAGTGGAGCTTCGGTGAGTAGAACTGGGTGTTCTTCGGGAGCAACACGAAGCTCGTTGTAGAACGTGTGATGCCAAATCTAGAAGAGCGAATGAAATGCCGGTTAGATTTCAAACTCGAACTTTTCGAAACTTTACATCAAAGACTAGAAACTTACCTTCTCCATGTCATCCCAGTTAGTGACAATTCCGTGTTCAATGGGGTATTTTAGCGTAAGAATACCTCTCTTGCTCTGGGCCTCGTCTCCTACGTAAGAATCCTTTTGGCCCATACCGACCATTACGCCTTGATGGCGAGGTCGACCAACGATGGAAGGGAAAACGGCTCGGGGAGCGTCGTCTCCGGCAAAACCGGCTTTGCACATACCGGAGCCATTGTCCACAACGAGAGCAGCAACGTCTTCGTCACACATTTTGTTTTATGAAAGAAAGCGGTAAGAATACACTAATCACCCAAACTGCAGTTCTACAATCGAACACTTCTGATCGACAAATAGGCAGAGGGATGTGCCGCAACCATAATTTATACCAGCCACAAGTACAATAGGTGTTCAGATTTGCCCATATTTGGTCAAAATTCGGTGCAGTTTCCGTTTCAATGGCCACACTCCGTATCAAGAACAAACAAATGGGATGGAGGCACACACAGTTACGTCAGTGACCACTATGCACCGCCGTCAATAGAATATTGCAAAACTGCGGGATAAGTGGCAGTGAGGTATTATGAATAAATCTTGGTCGATTTTCCTAGTTCCGTACAAAAATTGCCCTATTTTGGAAATAAAAGGAGTGTGTTCAAGTCATCTGCTATGTGAAAGTTATTTTTAATGCGAGTTTTCACAGTGAAGCGGGTTCCCGTATGACGAGCGCGATCGATTGATTTGTTGTTGTTATACATTTGCATATGACAGCTCATTATCTGCGAGAAATATTAGTATCTTGGTACTTGCGCAAATCACGAGTACGGATTTTCATTCTTGGAAGGGCTTAGATTTAGATGAACGATGTATAGCCGACATGCTTCGCCATTTACCACTTTTTACTCCGTTTCCGAGCTTTGATAGATCGGTTATACGAACCACAAGCGAATCATCTACGATTTCCTAAAACTCATCCTGTTCGATAATTACTGATTTGAAAAACGTTTTTCGTTCTTCCCTAGGGTAAGAATATTATACTGCGTCCGAAAACATATTGAACTGAAAGAAGCACAAGAACGAAGCGTTACGTTGGCGTATTTTATATTTACAGTGGGATGCGGGTTTATTTATATATTTTATATAATTTCAGTCGTTCCATGTGCTTCTGAATCCTATCATGAAAATACCATTTTGAATACTATTCAAGTTCTTGTCAAATGAAGCAAGTAGAAAAAACTAGAAGAAAAAATATATTTAGAAATAACAAGTTAAAAGCAGTAGTTTAATATCTGCCGAAACCGTAGCAACTGAACCATGACCGATTTTCTCCTCACGTGTCAGGTTTCGTGACTCGAATGAAATTGAAATACCGTACCATTTCGCAAAATTAATTTTATTTCAGCAATGAAGACCTTCAAGCACGAGCCACTTATTTCATTCACATTCTAAATTTGTTTTAAAGGGGATATTTTCAGCGATATTTATCCAAAACGTTGAGCAACTGCAGAGCTCTCTGGAGCAACTCTCTGGTAGCAACTTTTGAATATTCATCAGGTCAAACGAGACGCCTCTCGCAGCTGTGTGTCTTTTGTATCGCTGACGTGGCGGGCCGGGAGCTTTATAGACCTATCTAGTAAAAATGACGAGAGAAGAGAGCTGCTAATTTTCTATAGAGCTATAAGCTCCGGCATCGCTTTTGGCTAAACTTGAGGTTATTGTCATAGACACGGTGGGAGTCTTTTTATACATACTCTTCCAAAATATTGAATGCGGGATAGCTGTTTTAACATGTTAAATACATGTAACGTTAGAGGCTTTCTCTTCCCTGTCGAAACTGCTACAGAATTATTGGTAACAGGACAAAACACGACAAAATCTGCAAACATATAAATATATAAATATACAAATGTATAGTAACACTCCGCGGCGTGCATTCAAAAGCGTGTTGAAATTATTACGCAACATTATAACTTTCTACATAAATAGTTCCTCTTCCTGTGGTACATATTATACTTTTGCTATGGTTATTACTTCCTCTCCTTGCTGAATCCAGGGAAGTGAAAGGGAATCATTCTATCTGAATTGTTCTATACGGCACCGCAACACGTATACGTGGCTGCCGGCGGCTGAGGCATATACGTGGCCGGCGTCTTCACGCGCGCACTGAAACACAGCCACTCCTGTAACAGGCGTAGAATACCTGCCAGTCTTGGCATTCATGGGGCTAATCTGCAGTTGCCTCCCTCTGGGGAATTAACATATTGCAGCCGTGGATGTATATGCCACTCCCTAATGCAGGGAGGGATGGGTGTGTCCATCTCAATTTGGCTTGAGGTCAAATCACAGAAAAGTAGTATTAAAATACTAGTGTACGGCTGTCAGGTTGTGCTCTAAAAACCTCTTCATTTTTAATAGTCGCAAGTTAAGTGAGCTATATGATCACATACATGTCATTAAGAGCTTCGGTAGATAGAAGTAAGTTGAACTAGGAACCATTTCTCAACTGAGTGTCAGCGGTCGTGCATTAAGCCGCGCGCTGACAAGGAAAATGCAGTGGTTCAGTTTAACGGGGTTTGGAGAAGAGCAAAGAAAGGTTTTCCGCTGTTTCTCAGCGAGTGTGACTTTAGCCGTTTTAAGTGGATTACCTGCATTTGGACACGATGTATAAGCATTCAAAAAATGTGATAAAGCAAAAGCCAGGTATCGTATTTTCAAAACAAAAAATATCACGCGTTACGATTCACTACAGGGCTCCTGGATCCGCTGAAATTCACTAATCTGTAATCAGATTATTCGAACCTTAAAATGGGAAAACATACGACCCCGAGCTTACCTATCACGCATATTTATTAAAGTTGCTTGGCCTGAAAAGTGGCGAATGCAAGCTTAATTTTAAAATGTGTCAATGCAATGGCAAATGTCACACAATGAACTGTCAAACATCCTATAAAATGCAGATTTAAGTAATAGATAAAGAATGAATGGCCGATCTTTATCCGATTTACAAACTTAAATCGGATAAAGATCGGACACGAATTCTTCATCTTACTTATCAAACCTCTAGATGTATAGAGTCATGTTTTCAGTTATTTTGGCGATACGACTTATTTTGGCCGAGAAAATCGAAGCCAAAGTTTATGTAAATCAGGACGAAATCTGTATCAGATTTAAAGATCACTTAGGGTGCGTTCCGGAATAGGAATAGATGGAATAGTCTCTCGAAATCACTAGTTCGGGCATATTTTGTACTGTAAGCTACAAATGCTTGCTGATATATGATATTCAGGATACATTTAGTATTCCAATGGCTAAAAATTCCAAGTATAAGCGATTTGTAGTGATCATTCTGTGTATTCTTATTCCGGAATACGGTCAATCGAACGCACCCTTGGGTCAGTCGGTGATTTCCTTTGTTTTTGCTTCATGAATTATTAATGATTTTGATAATTATATAATTAAAAAAACAGGTTATTTTCTTGTTGTGTGACTGATAGTAACGCTTGGAAACGACGACAGATTTCTGAAGTACGTGATGGCACGGTAGAGGATATGTCAGATTTCCATAGGCTACAAACATGGCAGATGAGTTTTTCAACTAGTTTTTGCGACCCGTTTTCTCTCCATATATGGAATTGCACCAGTTTCTCCACTCCGTACTGCTAGTGGCTCGAAATATATTGTTTTTCCTCTTCAACTTCGCGAGCCTTTCGCTTCTAAGATTCGAATTAAGATCCAGCTGGATTTTACTGTTACCGGCTTTGTTTCTCATGGCTCCATTAGGAAATTGAACTAGAGTGTATTAAGATTCCGAAAATCCGATTCCGGAACATTCTGGTATTCTTTGAATATTTTGCGCGCTACGTAACTATTCAATACAATAAAGCTTACCGCAACTGATAATGATGATGATAATAATAATGATAATAATAATAACGGTTTAATTAACATGTCCAATTAGGTGGCTCTTCCCTGTTAAAGGAGAACTGAACCCTAAATCAATTCGATAACTATACAAACTTGTATTCAAGGGAAATAGATTCTGCTATTTTAATTATTTGTGGTTCACGTCTAAAAAGAGAAAATACGCTTTGAAGGTAAAAAAATCGCTGATTCTCCGCTGATAAAACTAGTTTGTGTGGCGGCTCAATTCAGTGTTTTCTCCTCGTATCGTACGTCATGCATACCATGGAAAACAACCACACCTTCAACACAAAGAAAGCACAATAGTGCGCAATTATGAGTCGTTAGTCAATCTATTCCAAGCCGAGAACAACATGACAAAACTAATTCATTCCCCATATTGTACGTCACAGATTACAGGAATTGAGCCGTCTGTACACATAGCGACGGTTGGGAGGAAGATTTGCAGATTTTCCTTTGACGCAAAACACAGTAAAATAAATTTTGGTAGGAGTCTTTTCATGTTTAGATCTACTCATTGAGCTAGCTTCAGTTCTCCTTTAATACAAGTTAAACTGATTAATAGTATATTGTAAATCATTCAAATCAGAAGAGACCCTGAATATGAATAATATATATGTGTACACATATGACATATACTGACACAGCTACATTCGTGTAAGAAAAAAACGCGCTCGGCTGCGTGATATTTATGAAATATATTGCAGTGCCCGGTTGTTCGAAGGGGTAACTTTATCCCTAGGATAGCGCTAAATCTGTAATTCAATTCATATTGTAATCCGGTACAGTTTAACCTCGGGCACAGGGAGTGCTAAATTAATACACATATTCCTTCTTCCCGCGCGTGGTCCCTCGAGAGTCCCGAGTCCTGCGCATTTTCTCGCGAAAAAAAAATATATATATTAGAACTCCTTTTGCCTCGGGTTAGTAATTTAACCCCGGGGTAGCGCTTACCGTACCCTTGCTTTGAACAGCCGGGCTCAGGAGTAGATGGCATCGAAAGTACCCCTGGTACAGGCTGGTGGGATTCGGCCACTGATTGGCTAGACGTTTCGCGCGCGCTGATTGGAGAATTTCGAATAGCGCGTGCATTTTTGATTTGAAAAATAAACTGGTGAAGTCGTCTTTCGCATTGCGTGTTCAAAATTCGTTGAAAACAACTACAAATTCATCAGAACTTAGCGTTTTTGCCTTTTTTAATACTCACTTCGCAACTGGGTACAAGTAGAATAATGTACGGTTGAAATTCATTGGGATCACACTTCAACCGCTAACCGTTCTCCAGCGATGACGAATCCAAGATGGCGGATGTTCTTCAAAATATGCCCATATATTGGGCATATTTTTGATTCACATGACCAAGCACGTTGTATGGCACTACCCAACACACGCTATGACGTAGCTAGCGTCTAATACGCATGCTCACATCTTATTACCCGTAGAGTGACAACCATGTACAGCTGTTTCGTCCTTGTACCAGCCTGTACCAGGGGTACTTTCGACGCCATCTTGGATTAGGCGCGTAAAGACCCCTGGGAACGAGGTTGGGATAACTTTTTTGGATTGGGTTACCTGTGGCGTCCGTCCTCGCCCCATTTCGACCGCGCGCCACAGGTAGCCCAATCATAAAACATGAGCAAAAAAGGCAACGTAATTAATAACCGCTTGAGTTAGTTGGGAGAATTTAGGTTTTCATGATTAAATAAACAAGGCGAGCGTTTTTATAAAACATTTTCCCGTGTTCCTATAGAGTTCTAGAAACACTTGTGGAAGATTGGCAGAACCAATGAAACACTCGCCCTTCAGCTCGTGTTCCCATTGTCATTTCTCGTTTTCCCAAACTAACACTTGTGTTTCTAGAATAAACTCTATGGAAACACGAAATGGACACAGGAGAACCATCTTCTACTGTTTATTTTATAATATAAAATTCGATCTACGTGGAAATAAATGCTCGAGATATCGTGCATTACAAGAAAGTCTCGAACTCATGAATTATTAATGAGATGAACAGCCAATCGGCTCATCCCATTTTGGCCAGGTTGATGAATCTTGCTCCTGTGCACAACAATTGATTTTCCTCATATATACTTTTATTATTTATTATTATGTTATGTTATACTTCTATCTTCTATATTCTCCCATCTTATTGTAAATAATGAGAAATAAGTGCTAAATAAATTTGAACTTGATACCAGGAACCCATAACCAGGAGCGTCTTCCCTCTGTAAATAAAGAATATTGTATTGTATTGTATTGTATTGTCCATATGTCCTATATAGTTGTCACAGCTTTTTTACAAGTTGGGCTATTTTTAGATTATTTTCCCCGCCAATTAATGGTTGCACCGTGGCGGAACAAAAGCATCATTAGCTACTTTTGTTATACCAAACAAAATGGCTGCTACGCTTTTGTGATTTGATTCCCTTAGGAATAATTGCAACTCAACAATAGCGGGAAACCGTTCTAAAAATAACCTAACTTGTGAAAACGCTGTGACATAGGCCTAGTATGCGGGATTGACGCTCCTAGTTATGGGCTCCTGTTGATACCCAATGGATAGAAATGTGATCCAAATCACAAGTGATCTTCCTCTGGCTTTCAATTGAGCATCGAGATTCATCCATGTGAGCTACAAGGTTACACCATAAGTATGACTTTACACGAAGAGAACTGAAGGAAAAGATGGAAATACAAATCGACGTCAGGAGTGTGGCTGGAGCCATCGTCCTCATGGTTGCTCCAGACTGCTGTCCTCCGTCTCTTCCACTACACTATCCGAGGCCGGACGGAGTAACACGCAGGGTGCAGGGCGCACAGGACATACAGGGTACCGGCAGGGCATGCAGGGCGCGCAGGGTACGCAGGGCGCGCAGGGTACGCAGGGTACGCAGGGTGTTCAAAGTAAAACAATTAAAGTTACATAATTTAGTTCACATGGCAAATATTATGCTAAGTAAAAGCGTATCTATTTATCAATGTTTTTAGCTGCTTTCCTGTAAGCTTTTCTCGAATACGTGTCTAGCCTACGTGAAGCCGTTCTCGCCTATACGTGTCGTATATTTTACTGATTTCCCAAGGAATGTACACAAACATTTTAATCCTTGAATTCGTAACTAATAGGAGATATTGTAGTTGAGTCTACGAATAGCAGTTTCAGCGGTATTGACCCGAACGCCTCACTTCAATGTAATGAAGCGCCATTGAAACCATCATTCTTACACGACACCAACACCCTCCTAAACAAGCACGACTAATTTAGATACACAGTTTGAATAGCGCTTCATTACATTGAAGTGAGGCGTTCGGGTCAATACCGCTGAAACTGCTATTCGTAGACTCAACTACAATATCTCCTATTGCAATGCTGTCACGCATGTGGCATTTTAAGACATAACATGCAGAACGTACAGTGGGACCCGCTTTTACGGAAATTAACAAAAGCAGATAAAAAATTGTTGGCAGACACAATATATTTAGTTGACACCAACTTCTCCCGCCTAAAATGTTACGGAACAAAGCAAGACGCCAGAGTATCAGATGATATACAATATTCTCGTGTTTTTTGTGTCTTTTCATATCAGGATTTCCTCGAAGATATAAAAGTTGTGTCTTTTATTGCGTTCGCCTTGTCACTAATCGTGTTGTTTGACGAAATCAGTCCCGCCATCCATCTTGGACTGGCTCACACTAGCCTCGATAGTGATCTGCCGGCTACCCTTCGTACCCTGCATGCCCTGCGCGCCCTGCGTATTATTCCGTCCATGAAACGACCGTGAAATAACAACAATCACAACCCTTGTAGACTATAATTGTATTCAACTAAATACCATACAAGTATTTTTTCGTGTGAGAATTAAGTAATATCAAAAACTCGAGCTTCGTGTTTCATCGGCGGTCAGCGGATCCTTCCATGCAACGACAATATTTTAGCCAATCAGAGCGCGCGTATTATCTGGGTTACTTTATAAATACGTTTGAGCAGTTTGCATTTCGAGGAATCCAAAAATGGTTCCATTAGTTCAAGGTCCCATAAAGTTTTGATAATTTTTTGGAGAGTTTTAGAAAGAAAAATAAGGGGGTGGGGGAATTAATGAATTTTAAATAAACAGGATTTTTTTTTAATTAATTAAGTTTAATTCGATTCTGCCCAAACTGCTCTCGATCGATGAGTGGATATCAACCGGACTGCTCCCATAATTACCCCACCCTTCCCCTTCCCTTCGAACACCGGCTACATGCATATGTGGTAAAACTTCATTATATCATTGCTTTGGTTGTCTTATTTTTGGCGTACTAATATTTTTCGCCGGTTATTCTGGCTTTGCCGGGCTGCCTAGCGCCTGTATCTAGGATCTAGTCTCCAACCGGGGAAGCCATTCATGACGGTGTTGAAAGCACCAAATTTGGATGAAACTAGTACCAAATAAGGTCATAAATTGGAACCGTGTAAGCGGTGACGTCGTCGCATGCGTTTATCGCCTACACTTACAGAGACTACAGAGCTGAACAGTTTTATACCTTCAAGAGAGCTAGTAAAACGGCAATTTTCAACCGATATTTCAAGCTAATTTTCCAATATGGCAGATGACGATATTGCAGCATTGGTTATTGACAATGGCTCCGGTATGTGCAAGGCCGGTTTTGCCGGAGACGACGCTCCCCGAGCCGTTTTCCCTTCCATCGTTGGCCGACCTCGCCATCAAGGCGTAATGGTCGGTATGGGTCAAAAGGATTCTTACGTAGGAGACGAGGCCCAGAGCAAGAGAGGTATTCTTACCCTGAAATACCCCATTGAACACGGAATTGTCACTAACTGGGATGACATGGAGAAGGTAAGTTTCTAGTCTTTGATGTAAAGTTTCGAAAAGTTCGAGTTTGAAATCTAACCGGCATTTCATTCGCTCTTCTAGATTTGGCATCACACGTTCTACAACGAGCTTCGTGTTGCTCCCGAAGAACACCCAGTTCTACTCACCGAAGCCCCACTTAACCCCAAGGCAAATCGCGAAAAAATGACCCAGGTAAATGACAAACTGTTAAGTATAAATGATGTGGTTCACTTCACTCGAAAAAAGTTGACCAAACCGCAAACGCGTGCGAAGCCGAGTCAGCGAACAAATACAAATGAAGTAAACTCATAAAATTTACATACATGACAGGCTCAGACACAGGCAGCTCAAGCTCTGTATTTGCACTGTGTGACCACTTTTGTATATCATTATGAAGCTATTATTTCACAAAATTCTCAGATAAAGAAAATAAACTTACCTTAAGAGTTTGTTGGTGGCCTGTTGTTTCTCTGGGATCTAGAAATGGCGGTTATGGGGCATTTCTCTCACTTTGGGTTTGTCTCTCTTCTAGCTCTCCGGGTCTATTAAGAAACCAAAGTGAGAGAAATGCCCCATAACCGCCATTTCTAGACCCCAGAGAAACAACAGGACAACAACAAACTCTTATAAAGGTAAGTTTATTTTCTTTATCTGAGAATTTTGTGAAATAATAGCTTGATAATGATATACAAAAGTGGTCACACAGTGCAAATACAGAGCTTGGGCTGCCTGTGCATACATATATATATATTTTATTAAAGTGTGCAAAACAAATATGTAAATAAATACAAATTAAAAATAATAAAGACATGGATGAGTACGTAAATAGTAAGGAATATTAAGCAATTTATTGGATGAAAATTATCAAGACAGAAGTCACAGAGCCAGAGGTCTGAGTTATGAATGAATGAGTCATTATTTAAAGAGGGTCTGAATGGGGTAAACTGACTACTGACAAACGGCCTTAATCACTGATCCAACGTACACCAGCAGGATCGTCGTCCACGGTTGCTTGCATTCTATTTGTTAAAAATTACGCACTTTGTTAATACACTTTGTTAATATATTTGTTTATGTTTGTCATCATAGTCACTGTTAATTTAGTTAAATATTAATATTACTAAATGCACTAATCTCCCTCGATGAGCTTTGCTCTTGGAGAAAATGTCGAGAAAAAATAAGTTTAAATAAAAATAAATAAAAAATAACTGACAACTGACAAATGACGATATTTTTACTGACAACCGAAAAATAACTGACAACTGACAAATTTGGATTTTGTGGGTCAAACTTTGTAAATTTTCTTTAGTAATGATTAACTAGAGCTAACTGACAACTGACAAATGGCCAAAATTTTAACTGACAACTGACATGAAGACCCCCCCCCCCCCCCCCCATTCAGACCCTCTTTAAACATGGGCACTGTTACAATAAGTTAATAAACTTTAAACGCGTATGGACTAGTAATATAAATACAAATCAATATTTTGGAGCTCCGTTCGAATTGCATAAACTATCTGCCTATTTTGTAAAACTGGGAAGAGACGGTTCCAAATTTTGGCCCCACTGTAAGAAAAACCTCTAGTTTTTTGTGCTTCTGTTCGAGGCTTTGGGATATGAAGGTTAGTATATATTTGAATGACGTAAATTATAGCTACTGTGCTGAGATTCTTTTATAAAAAGATAGCTGGGCGATAGGTTATTTACGGTCTTGTACATCATAATCTTTTTTTATTTTAATGATTCCAACACAATTCCTTACAAATCTCGATTAGCTGATTGCACCCATAATACTTCTATTGTTTTTGTACTGCATTTTCTAAAGGTTAGGGTATTTTCTATTGTTGGGTAGCTATAGGCCAATACAGTTGCTCGTTTCGAGAAGTTCCACCCGACCCCGAATCTCAACTGACCCAATTGTGTAATCAGATTTAGTTATTCTTGCAGCACGATTTTGGGTCTAACCTCTTGGCAAGGCCCGATCCAAGGTTATCCCAAACAATACAGCAATATTCTAAGGGTGGAAGAATCAGTGCTTTGTGGACTTTTATTAAAGCATCTCTTGGTACAAAGGGCCTTACTCTCCTCAATATCCCAATACCAGAGGATACCTGTTAATAATAATATTATCAGTGTGCGTGTCACCGAAGGCTTTCATCTAAATATACAGAGGTGTTTAGTTTCCCTCACTCTTCTTACAGAAATATGATTCAATGAGATTTCAATATCATAATCAAAATCCAACCTCTGTCTTGTACCTATAATCATAAATTCGGTTTTAAGAATATTGAGTGAAAGTTTCGGTTAGCAATAATAAGCCATTTCTTTACAGATGTCAGTTCCATATTTATTTCGGTCTCCAATTTACTCACGTTTGGACCCGTAAAAGAGACTTGTATCATCCTCTTACTCCGTATAAACGTCTTTACGCCGAACGGACCCAGAATAGATTTGTGGCACGCCACATTTTATCAAACACTCGGAGGATAATGCACCATTTACAAAACACTTCTGACCTCTTATTAGGCAAATAGAATGAAAACCATTGTAGAGTGCTCTACCCCAGAGATAACTTCTCAAGCGTTGTCCAAGGCTGATAACACATACCAAGGTCTTGATCGTTTTCGCTATCATGCGAAAACCGAATTCAATAGTTTTATTATACATGTTTAAGCTCAAGTTTCGGCAAAACAAAAAGCCATCGAAAACAAAGCTAAATGAAACGCCGTATAAAATTGGTTTGTTTTCGATTGAATTTCCGATTCAAGAAGTTTTCTTTCTTATTGGAGCTAAAAAATGCAGTTATTTTAGAATTTAGGAGAAAGGAATGACTAGAAACGAAACATAGCTAAGCGCTTAAAATAGCAAAACGGCTCAAAATAGCGAATTGCCCTAGCAGATAGCGTACGCATGCGCACTTAGTGCTATAGCTAGCTATCGAGAATTCGTTGCGTATTCTCAGCCAATCAGAATCGAGATGAGTAAAATGAATAATAAAGTTATTTGGGGTGGACCATTAGAAATCAGGGGGTGGTGGTGGTTTTTGTGCACGACATTCTTTTGGCCCTTTTAGCTCAGCACATCTTTTGGAGGACTTGCCCCGCCTCCCCCGCTCCCGAAGAACACCCAATTCTACTCACATGCAGAAGCCCCAAGTGATCAGTATTTTACACGATTGAAAACAAGTCCATTTTACAATTTCAGATCATGTTTGAGACCTTCAACAGCCCTGCGATGTACGTAGCTATCCAGGCCGTACTCTCCCTATACGCTTCTGGTCGTACAACTGGTATTGTCATGGACTCTGGAGATGGCGTGTCCCACACAGTACCCATCTATGAGGGTTATGCACTTCCTCACGCTATCCTCCGTCTTGACTTGGCTGGCAGGGATCTGACCGACTATCTGATGAAGATTCTGACAGAACGTGGATACTCCTTCACCACCACTGCTGAGCGCGAGATTGTTCGCGACATCAAGGAAAAGCTGTGCTACGTCGCCCTGGACTTTGAACAGGAGATGCAGACGGCTGCTTCCAGCTCAAGTCTTGAGAAGAGTTACGAACTTCCTGATGGACAGGTCATCACCATTGGCAATGAGCGATTCCGGTGTCCTGAGGCACTTTTACAGCCTTCATTCCTTGGTATGGAATCTGCTGGTATCCACGAGACCACCTACAACTCCATCATGAAGTGCGATGTGGACATCCGAAAGGATCTGTATTCCAACACGGTAATGTCTGGCGGTACCACGATGTACCCGGGAATTGCCGATCGCATGCAGAAAGAAATATCCGCTCTTGCACCATCAACAATGAAGATCAAGATCATTGCTCCACCAGAGAGAAAGTACTCTGTATGGATCGGAGGTTCCATCTTGGCTTCGCTGTCCACATTCCAACAGATGTGGATCTCCAAGCAGGAGTACGATGAATCTGGCCCAGCAATTGTCCACAGAAAGTGCTTCTAAGGCAACTGCTAAAATACGTTTTTTGATTAGTTATGATTGCAACGTTTTGTTTTGTTGCATTTACTTATACTTCAAGAGAGAGACAGAAAAAGCTGTGGTGTTATCTGGAAACAAATTGGACAGTGTCTGATAAATGAACTGGTGGCATTTTGCTTTATAAAAAGATATTTGTAGGATTGATATTTTGCAAATAAATGCTATTTAAAATATTATGGTCGTTAGGTTTCCTGATCAATCATCTGGCCAAGTACCCTGGGTTCCAGAGGTTAAATGTTTTGTATTCAAAGCGACCGCCGAGGTCAGTTTTATTTGGGCGAACGAATGTTCCCTCCGCGCGCTTGCCAACGACTTAAACGCTATTTACCAACAAGAACAGGCCAATACAAGACAACTGAAAAAAGCCAACTTTAGTTTGGGGATTTCCCAGCCAAATACAATCTAAGTGTATAGTGTTAATCGAATTGGACCTTCCAAGTTTCTTACAACCTAAGTGTATGCTATGTTAATCGAATTGGACCTTCCAAGTTTCTTACAACCCAAGTGTATGCTATGTTAATCGAATTGGACCTTCCAAGTTTCTTTTAGACAAAATTACAACATAACACACCGAGATAGAACAGAAAAAACATGAACATCGCGTGCTTTTGAAACATTTTTGATAATGGACAAAGTGAATTACAAAAGCTTATTCTAGAAACGTGAATTTCAAGTTGCTCTGAAAGCAGTGTTTTTCATCCCATTTAATCTTCAATGCCATCCTTCATCAAAATTGTTTTATTTTTTTCCACAGGAAAGCATACTCTGCTAATCCGAGTAGTTATTTTTGTATTGTCACGAGAACGTCTATCATTTAGGAGTTTGACAGTGCCCTTTTAAGCACCGGTGATATTTCACTTTCTTTAGTGCCAAGAGCTGCAGTTAAAAATGTCAAGCATCCCTCAAAGTGAACGAAAATCCTTTGCTCCGACTTTGCCGAGATGTCTTCAGTTGGCTGCTGGTAGTACTCAACCCCTGTGACTTTGGTTATACAAGAGGGCAAGCTTAAAATATCCTATGAAGTGCCAAAAAGAAACTATTTTTTAAATATAAAATAGTCGACGGTCAACTCCCAAATGCTGAACTTTCTGAAGACCAATAACTACTCAGATATGCAGAATATGATACTTTCCAGGGCCGGGTTGTTCAAAGCCAGATTAGTGCTAATCCAGGGTTAATTTCCATGACAACCAATAGGTTCTGTGCAGAGTTAATCCAGGATTAACACTAATCGGGCTTTGAACAACCCGGCCCAGGATAACATTTGAGGCAATTTTGATGAAGGATGGCAAACCAAGATCTGCTTTAAAGATAAATTTAGAGCAACTTTAAATCGATTCACTAACCAAAATCAAGTTTATAGAATAAGCATTTGTAATCCACTTTAATCTTTGCCATCCTCTATTGAAAAAGTTTGAAAAGCATATCAGGACATTAAAATGGCATTTCTCTTCTATTTGAGAGAGTTATTTCTGTACTCCAAATATTCGATTACCCCTTCAATCTATAATCAAATTGGTTGCATTTTTGGTCTCCAATGAAGCTTCATACATCCTATCCCCCCATAGTCTCCTTCGCAGCTGTTATGGTCTCTGTCACGCAACGCTCTGGGCTCAGAGCGTTGCGTGACAGACCACAACAGCTGCAAAGGAGACTAATCCCCCCACAGACAGGATTTCAAATGAAATGACAAATGTTTTAATATCTATGACCGTGCTAACATAACTAAGTACTAGAATCATTCACTAAATTAAGAGGATATTTTCGATGCATACAAGCAGCATCTTATTATAAAGCTATGATTTTTTTGTTAGAACAGTGCAATTTCATCGTTTGATAAAGCAATAAACAATATGTTTACTAGCTTATTTTGCCTAAAATTCAAAAGGATTAATCAAATGTACATTAAGACAAAGCATTATCCTAATAATAATAACTGAGTGAATGCTATTAATTTTAATATTGGCTATTTGCAATTTCTAATATCAATATCATTACTATAAAAAGAGTACTTCGTACACTAAACCCCAATACGAATTACCAAAAAAAATATCTAAAAAAGCCATACTTTCTTAAATTATTTATTGTGGTCTCTGTCCATCTTGTACGCCAAGGCCTCAATAATAATTATTGTGCTCACAATATTATTGTAAACTGCATGGCAGCCATGATCACTGTAATTAGCAGCCTATAACTCCCAAATATGTACATATAATCTATAATCTATGGTTAGATAAGTCACTTATCAACCTCTTGAGGAACTACATCATTCACTTAATATCCTCATGACTCGCTCCATAAAAAGATGCGAGTCCCAGACCAAAAACTAATGTGTCATTAAATCATAAACAATGAGTACTAAATTACTGTTGGTATCCATAACTGAGTGTCAATAACTACACGGTCAGGTAATACTGTAGACTTTCTCAAAGTCCTTCTTAGCCCCCCGTATGAAGGACTTTTCCCACTTGCAGCGCGCCAAATTTACCGGTTGATTTCTCAACCGGAGGCGTGGCTTATGGCGTACTAAGGTTTGCCCAATCACAAAGCGTCAATTCTTCAGGTATTGTATGTTGACGTGTCAAGTTGATGCAGACGTCTTGTGTCTGCGAACTCAAGCCCTCTCATTTTCCGGGAGCTCATTAAAATGCACAGCTCGTCGATATGAATAGATTCCCTACAAGTCGCTGAACTGAGTATTCTTGCCACCAAAGCAGAGTTTTTTTTTGTGGCAACGGGAATTGACGTGAAGATCTTTCTTTTAGAGATATTCGGAAGCTTCAAAATCCATAGCCAAAGTCCACATTTTATGCACTTAAATTTTTTTTTTTTTAACACTTGGTAACCCTAGGCGTGCTGCACGTGCAAAAATGGAAGTCGAAATAATCAGCCAATCAAATGTTTGTTCCCACGGTCCACGAAGTAATTAATTAATGTTTGGGCTATGGGAAAACCCTAACTAGCAAATTGATTGGTCAAAATAAACAATCCGTAAGTCACGGAACACAAAATGTGGCTCGAGTTCGCAGACGTTGGTGTGAGAGGGAGGGAAACGAACCACACGAGACGTCTGCATCGGAGGCTAGCTCCGCCCCTGAAATGTGTTTTCGCGCCAAAACATAATCCCCGATTCAATTTCCTGCAAGTGAAACAAGTCGAACTCGCCTCTCGCTTCGATTCTCGCACTCGCTTTTTGACCCAGTAATCGCTTAGCAAATGACTCAGCGAGTTCGACTTGGAACAAGTCTAGTAATACTGTTGCTTTGTGATTGATCTTCTTTGCAAAACATTGCTGAAGATATGTCCAAAAATAAATTGCAACTTTGTCATTTTTACGCAAATCACATACGTAAAATCACATCGTCGTCGTCATTATCCCAAAGAAGTAACCATGTCTACAGGATAAACTAAACGATATTTTAGTTCTCTAATGTAACAGATTATTTAACTACGGTAATTTAACTACAGGTATTTCAAATTGTTGCATTAATTGTTATTAATTGCTATGTACTTTATGAACAATTAGAGCTGAATGGATGTCCATTATTTATTGTTGCTAACTGTACATGGCTTGAGTAACTTTCTTCTTTCTTGTTTGAAGCATGTCGTAGAATGGATCAAAGATCATGCTCGCCCTGAAAAAAAAAAGACATTTTAAAATAAAGCCACCATTTCTGTCAGTCTTTCTTGAAGGAATTTGTACCCAGGCTTAATTTGGATTATTTTGGTACCTGTGGTGGAGCCAGAGGAGGTTTAGGGGATCCAATCTATCCCCCTTTCTCTTCCTCCCTTCCAAAAGAAGACAGAGAAGTTGCCAATTGATTTTGGCACTCGCGTACATATATATAAAGCTCCATTTTCGAATGCCTCAACCCCACCCCTAACAGAATCCTGGAATGCCTCAACCCCTCCCCTCACAGAATCATGGACTGCCCCAGAGTACAATTTAGTTACCAAAACAGTATTCTTTCTTGTACAATTGCAAGCATCATAATGACTTATACATACTTTATACAATGAATCCAGGTTTCTCTTTCCTCTTCTGATGAAGCACAAATGCGATACACATCATGGTGACCTAAAGTGGAGATCTCCAGTTAATAGTGCCCCAGGAAAGTGGAGATCTTGGTTTAAACATGCAAGTGAGTTATAGAAGGAAGGGAATATGAGAGCAAGCTTGAACTTTAAGGCAAGTTGCACCATAAATATGTGGTTGGTAAGTGGTTGGCCGAGCCCGTATTTATGGTTCAACTTGCTCAACTTTCCAATCAAAATGACTACAATTCATCTTAGACTGAAAAAGGAAATTATTGGTGCACATTTTTGGTAACCAGAAATGGGAGATTTTGGGATGTTTGCATGCAAAATAAAGACTGGAGTGCAAAAAGACTGCCAATTCTATTTTGTATTTATTTTCCACATCACACCATATTGGGATTTAATTGTAACAGGAATGTAGATCCAAGTGTTTTTTGTTTCATTCTATGTTTATGCATGATTGTGTGTTGGTTTTTGCAGTTTCAAAATTTGTACTGACAGCTGGTAATATTGCTCTTTTATCAATGAAACACGGTAAAAAACAACATTGAATACCTTCTACAACTTTCCCTTCTGAGTCCGTCTTGCATGCCTTGATAAGTCCGGAGGCATTTTCACCTGAGTAGATTTCAAAGCAGTACTGAAAAAGGGAAAGAACACCATCATCAGTTAATAGCAGCTTTAAATGACAGCTGTGTTCAGTTATCATACAATCGTGTAAAAACCAACGTTTCTAAATTCCATTTGATCAGCATGTGCGCATTTGAACAAACTACCTGATGCTCCCAAGTGTAAATAAACCATTCAAATAAACCATTATATTTACAGGTCTGATACAATTTAGACTGACAGATAACGTACATACAGGTTGGGCCAACTTCGGGGAGGTCCAAAACTATACTCAGGTTTGCACATGTTTATGGGGGATGCATGTGCGACTCCAGAACAATTTGTTCCCCTCACCGTTTATTGAGAACAACAGTATTCGGTACACAAGAAAAGGTAGCTACAATACTTGTAAAGTATTATAGGACTTAGTGGGTGGGAGGGCAGGAAGCTTACTCAGGCAAGAGTTGGGTGAACTGGTTGGCACGAAACGTGGTGATCATGTCACATGTCAGAGTAGTTAATATTCAGTGGTTAATATTTGCACATGGTCAAGGTGTGGGACAAAAGTCAGGTCATCTGCAAGCAAGTGCCTGGGGTGATTCATTAACAATTATTCACCAAAGTGGAGGTGAATAGTGGTGAGTATTTACTGAGCCGCTTCGTCGAGGTAAATATCTACCACTATTCACCAACACTGAGGTAAATAATCGTTTTAGTATATACCACACTGCAGGTGAATAGCCAGCACCAAATAGTTATTTTATTTTCTGTCAAATGGACAAAAACTTGCGTGAGGTGATTGCTGCTTCGCTCAGAGGTGAATATGAAATCATATTCACTGTTTGAGCAGCGAATCAGAGCATGCAAAAAGTGATATTCACTGGTGTGGTATATACTAAATAACAATAGCCACTGATGTAAGCTTCCTGCTCTTTGTAAACTCATGTTTACCCAAGAGAACATGTAATTCTTGCTGATAGTTACTGATTATATCATGGTTTTTAAACTGTAAACACAATCTACTAGTAGCTGTAAAAGACAGTGAATTAATATAGAGCAGGTTTCAATTGAGTGTTGAACGTTTTCGGTGATTGCTTTGGTTTTGCATTTACTTAGCTTTTCTACTGCCTGTGAAAATGTTTTGTAATCAGTCAGCGAATCAAATTCCAGAGTAAAACCAATCGTTGTTTTGGTTTTGATCCGTCATGCAATGAATCCACGATTGCATTTACTTTTCCTCCTGATTGGTTGCTTTCTCATGCCAGTGAAACCAATCGGTATTCACTTCAGTTCGTGATTGGTCTGTTGTAATTGCTTTGGTTTTGGTTTTACTACAGTCAATTGAAACCTGCTCTATTGAGACAACTGATCCTTGAGGATAGCTAAAATGTGATTACACTGCCATTAAGTAGCACACACACAGTCATGTACATGTAACCCCCTGGTCATACCTTTTTTTTGGCATCGTTTGCTTCTCTGACCTGCAGATTTTCAAGAGGGATAATTCCCCGGGGTTCACGATCCTAAAATATTAACAAAGAAATCAATAATGTAACATTATTATCTGGGGCGGATTTGGAGAGGGGGGGGGGGGGGGGGGGGGGGCTGAGGGGACCGCAGCCACCCCTTTCAATGGCATGCCTCTGCACCCCCCTAGCTAATTGCACCTATACTGCGTGAGGTTTGGCTTATGCCACACTTTTACAGCCACCTCTTTCTGCATTTCCTGGATCCGCCCCTGATTATTTTGATGTTGAATAAACTGTTACGATTGCATTATACATTAATTTTGTCTGTAGTCATACACATGGTACAGTTGCAGTAGAGCACATTTCATATGAGTGGGACAAACTACAGCAATTACTACGGCACAGTTACTGTACGGCATGCCAAGACATTGAAATGGTTTCCCTATTGTTTTTGTCCTGCTGATCCAATCAAATTACAGAGATACAGTACAGCACGGTTGTAGTACGGTTATGGTAAGGCTACGGACATGCCGTAGTTTGTCACACTTATACGAAATCTCCTTTAATTTTCAGTCTGCACTACTGTATAAAAACTGTAGTACGATATCAGCACACCTACCCCAACAGTTTTAAAATAGTACAAGCAGTTATCCTTTAGAATGAAGTATCTTTTTCTCCAGGATTTGTGTAAACCACCTATAAGTAAAAAGTGTTAATGTTCTATTCTTGTTTCTCATAATTTCATTGGTTGATAAGGAAAACCAACAAAGTAATATACTTTCATTAGATAACTTTTGAAGAACTTTTAAATTTAATTTTGAATTGTACAAAGAAAGTTCTCAAATTTGTGATCCAAAGATCTTTTGTTTCCCCCTTTCCTATTAGCTGGTGGTGTTTTCTTTATGTTTTTACAGTAAAAATGGCAGACAGTACAATTTTTTTAATTTTCTGCTTTGACATCTCAGACAGTACTTACAGCTATGTCATGCAAGACCAATAACACAAACATTATTACAACAGACTTTTCAAAGCCTTCACATGAATTTGGAGATTCAATAATTACCGGTAATTGACGGTTTGAATTCTATAATGTGTCGGGAAACCAAGAATACAACTAGCATGTATTTGCATCAAAACAAACTCCAACACTATATAATTTCTGGAAGAAAGAAATTAAATGACACAGAGATTGACAATTTATCTTTTTTCTCTCAATCTGCTAATTTATTGCTAAAGGCTTTCGAGCCTGCTGTGGATTGACATTCAAAATCTAAAAACGAAACTCAGAGACTGCCGTCTGGATTTGGAGTCTACATTTCATTGTTTGAAATCAGGGGGTGCGGTTTATCTGCAAGAACATCTGCACAAGGGTCCGTAAATTTGCACAAATTAATTTTCAAAACACCACACAAAACCAAAAGAAACTAAGCACTGGTCATTGCTTTTGCAAGTTTGGTGGCTCTCTAGAGCCATTTTGATGTAAGTTATATTCTTGCCATTAAAACTTCTTCGTCAAAAGATCTTTAACACTGTTTATAGTTGCCTTTCTGAAGCAACTAAATGTCACCACACATGGGATCTCCATTCCACACAAAGCTTGTTGCAGTGTTGTTGTTGGCCTGTTACTTCGATGGTTATAGTTCGTCCACGAGCGAGAAAATACCATGCTATCCTTAAGTATTAAGTGCGGTAAAATCGTCACTGTTCAAATCTTTCACAGCAAATTAGTCGATTACTGATCTTCCACCTCTCTTTGAGTAACTAGTTTTTTTCTCAATAGATGGCTTCCAGATATCCTTTTGGACATGATACATGTATCAATGGACAGCTAATGAAAATGCAAACTACTCTGTTGTTTTGACTTCGTTCAGTGAAAACAAAACTTCTAGTGTCCAGTTCTCTCTTCCAACGGATGCCTGGTTACTAAGCTATGGACGAACGTGAGCATGTTGTTGGTTTGGTTGACTAAAAAGTGACCCGAATTAACAGATCTCGGTAAACAAATACTATGGAAAGATAGGTCATGTATCTAAGTATGTAGACATGAAGTTTATACTATTTTAGAGCTGAAATTACAGATACAACTTTGGAGTTTTCTCCAGTTTGAAAGTCCGATGAAGGTTATAAATGTAAGTTTGATTTTTTTCTAAAAACTTGTTTTCCTAAACTCAAGCTTCTAAACTCGGGGTGTGGCTTATCCTTGAGTGAATACGGTAACTGTCGACTAATCAAAATATTTTAGTTATCAGATCATAGGTTTTGGTAGCCATTTTTCACCCCCCCAAAAACAACTTTAAATTCCACAGTAAAAATATACACGTAGTAATTAAAACTACCAATAAACAGCAGAAAAGTAAGGAAAGACTGATAAAAGCCATCTCTACCTAGTGTACTTCATCAATTTTTCTTAGAAGTAAAAGAAGTTAAGGGGTCACAAGATAAGCCTGCCCACCAACTCTCAATTTTTAGTCACATTCATTGGCACACAGTTGGTCATAAGTTTGGGCCCCAACATGCAATGATTATTTGAGGTACATGTACCTTCTTTGATGAGAGTGCCTTCCCTGTCTGGATTGAAGAATGTGTGAGTGATATCATTTCCGTCATCTTCAGGAATCTTAAAGGGTTCATTCTTAATGCTTTCATAGAGAGTCTGCAAAGACAAAAATATTGGCACTAATTGGTAATTTAGCCGAAGATTATTTTTCACCTGATCACTATAAGTACATACATTCATTTGGATAACTAAAGAGTATTTTAACAGCTTGCAAGTCCTTAAAATAAAGACCTTCATTTGCACAAATGACAGCAAAGTTCCTAACTCCCTAAAAACATATCACAGCCATTTTTTCTTTGTTTATAAAAACATTGACTTGTTTTTCCCGCAGGAATTTATATATAAAATAGTTTGTATCATATGCCTTATAGTTATGCATGTTTAGATGTCCTTAATAATTAATTTTATTAGTAATATTTGCTGTGATTTCTGGGTCACTTTGGGCCCTCCGGACTTGAACTGTCCATCTTACCGTGCAATCCACAAGCTTGGTAATTGAAAACTTCAAATTGTGAATACTTGAGGGAGAGATTATTTTTGAAAAATACTAGTGAAGCCAGCATGAGGAAGAATAATACCCAAATATGATTTAACCAAAGGAAGAAAATGACTGAAAATGAAAGAATAAACCTTTGCTAGATAGAACCAAGGGCTCATATTTGCATTCACATCTCACTTTCAATGACGGAACACAAAAAAACACAGAGCCACAGACAACCCAAGTAATAATATTGCCTGGGTTTAAACATGATCTACTTACGACTAGGATATCCTTGCTTAGATCTGCTCCACAGTTGATTCCTCTATTCATCAGTATGAATCTTTCAACAGTGGGCTGCCAAAATCAAAATCATGCAAAAAAGGAATTCAGTTCTATGTCAAACTTGTTTCTTATTCACACAGTGTAACATGACCCATGTCAGAATCTTCATTATTAACACAGTTAAATCCTGCTTAATGGACACCTACTTAGCACAAACACCTCACATAATACCCATCTTGATTATCTTACCATAGCTTTTCTTGGTAGCAATAGCTTGTTTATTTATTTTTCTATAAACACTTGTATTTATTCATTATTCTTTTTCTGATAATAATAAAGTCATAGTTGTACAGGACTCTGTAATCTTTTTCTAGTATTATTTGACGAAGGGAATTATTGAATACACTGCACCATACAAATTACATGTAGTTTGTCCTCTGTCCGTTGATATTAAAACAGACTGGCTACCAAGTCATCTATTTTCACAGCGTTAGAACAAAATAATTATGAAACATTTAATATTCACTTTCTGGAAGCAAAAAATTGAATTGGAATTGAGGACAAAACAAACCTCTCAAAACATTTATTTAAAAACAACATCAATAATGGTTTTATCATGTCATATGGATCTTCAGTGTGGCTGAACTAAATTTTGTATACCTTAAATAGCATTTTAATATTGCATACAGTCCGATGTTCTTGTGCCATTTTTCTTTTTCTTCATTACATTGTTATTATTTCTGCCTTTCCCCTCCCTCTATTGTAAACACATACAATAATCTTATTATTTATATATTATGTTAACCAGCTTATATTAGCTGTTTTTAAAGTTATTCTGGGTACCTACATGTATTTTCTCCCTTTTCTAATTGTCAAATCCTCTGGTATAAATAAAGTATGTTGTTGTTCCTACAGACCACTTTTTTATGGTGCAGCTTGTTCCATAATTCCCTATTGCTTAGCTTTTGGTATAAATTTGTATTTTAGAGATAACATGATTATAACAAAAAGTCAGTTCCTCCATATGCAATGGATTGAATTTAAAATATTACTCTATACATAATTATTGCTTAAGATACCATCATATAATCTGAAATCTTACGGCTACCGCACTTTTTCAGTCTGTGCTCCACAACTCTGGAATTCCTTACCATTAGATCTAAAGAACAGCCCTTCCGTTAAAAGCTTCAAGAAGGGCTTATAAATATTTTTATATAAGAAAGCTTATTATTGAGAAACTACAGCCATCATATAGTGTATTTCAATTAGTAGCTTAAAATAAGTTATATTAATTAATATCTTAACAAGTTAAAGACTATTTTATATTGTAACTAAAAAAAAACAAAACATTTTAGCCATAAGCATTTTATCATTATGACTATTTTGGTTTAATTCTGCAGTTTGTTTTTTATATTAGGTAATTAATTTTAGCATTAGGATACCTTGTTAATATTTTTTGATATTATTGTAAAGCGCTTTTGGTCTCTGAAGGGAAGAGCACTATACAAATAAATTATAATTATTATGTGTACAGGGCTTAAAATTAACGCTCGCACAATGCTAGCAGAGTTTTTTAATTTGCAAGTGAAAACATTTCCACAAGCAAAGTTCCGCTAAAGTGAACAATCTGCTAAAGTGTACTCATTATATTTGTCTATTCATTGTAGCAGTTTCTCAGTATTAAATGGTCACACTCAACTCCGTGAATTTATAGCGAAGCTGACAATACTTGAGAACTGTAGTTTAGATGGTTTTCTCTGCCATTTATGCATTGGAAAATCGCTTACTGTGTTGTAGATAGTTGGATATTGATGAAAATTGTGTACTCATTATATGTCTCTTCTTCTTTGCAGCTAGCATTCATTCCGTGAATTAGCGAACCCACGTCATCTTGGATTCCCATCTAGCCATTTAGCAACACAGGCTGAGGCCGCAGCAAATAAACATACTGCTATCTCGCAAACTGCGGCACACTGCAGCAAATACACACTTGGCCAGTAATTTTTCTCTCGTTCAGATGTGATGCTGCCTCAAAATCTTCTAGGTAACATTTATCGAAGTCTTCAGGAGGTGTGCTATTCCAATCTCTCAGCTCTACCTTCCCTTTCGAACGCAATTTTTAAATATGTGATTACTACTAGTTATTAGCGTAAGCGTGCCGCGAAGAAACTTTTTTTTTTAATAAAACCAATTAATGTCAGGTTAGGACTAGCAACAAGTGATGCTATGCGGTCAAAACAAAATGGCGTCAGGTTTACGCTTGTGAAGAACTATCAATGTTATTGTTGGCCCTCATTGTTGCAGCAACACTAAAGTGTTGTGAAACTATCATAAGAAGCTATTAAGTGTTCTTATATGGTATTTTATTTCAACTGGACCTAGTGAAGAAATGACAAACTCACATATAAGCCGCACACCCAACTTTGTGGCAATTTTTTGTTACTTTCAAAATCTGAAAGTCAAAAAAGGTGGGCGTATACGTGATAAAATACAGTATTTATAATAATTCGGATTTTTGCTAGTGGAACAAAATCCTTCTACTAGGGCCCAGTCGTTCAAAGCCCAATTAGTGTTAATCCTGGAGGAAGTCTTAACCCATGGTTTTGGTTCTTGGTAGAAAGTATTTTTTTTCAAAATCTAGCAAGACCAGTAGAAAAGCACTTGTTATTTCTCCTCTAGGAATACGTTTTTAACCTCAAATCTGTAGTTCACAAGTTAGCAAATAGAACTAAAGATTGCCCTTAATCCTGTATTAGCATAATCAGGCAAAGAACAACAGGGCCCAGATGTTCACTGTGGATTTAGAAGTTAAGCTAGACCCCTGGGCCGGGTTGTTCAAAGCCCGATTAGTGCTAATCCAGAGTTAATTTCCATGACAACCAATAGGTTCTGTGCAGAGTTAATCCAGGCTTAACACTAATCAGGCTTTGAACAACCCGGCCCAGGTGTATAGATGTACTACCTTATCTTTCACACTTGGATTATGTAAACTTGTGTTGAGGAGAATGATTGCAAAACTCAGAACATAACAGGTGTCTGAAAAATAATAAAGAAATGCAGTTTAGGAATCAGACAAAGCAAACAATCTCTCAACCTACATGTACTAAACATGTACTGGTACTGGTTACTTATATTTGTATAACTATAACTACAAATACATGATTGCTGTTTTAAAATAATGCCCCACCTGTAGAAGTGAAAAGTCCAGGGTTATCTTCACAGTATTTCTTAGCAAAAGCTTCCATCATTCTGTCTATTTTCTGTGCCTCTCCAGGAAGCCGGAAACTCCATAGGAACTCTCTGGAATAAGAAATGAGTTGATAAACAAAGTACATGAAGACTGTACTGGTAGGCACATGGTTGTGAGGATTTAAAGTGCTAATACAACAAAATTTGATGATTTCTTTTGCCATTCTTTTGTGGTAGAAATATCCAGATTAGTGAAAAAGGTTGCCAAAGGACCAAATTAAACTGAATATTGCTGAGAGTTCACCAACAAAATCATGTCTGCCATTACTACAGTGCATGCTCACTAGCCTGCAATTTTCAACTAGCAGTTTGCTGTCATGACATCAAACATGTACATGTATCTCTTTTGAAGCTATATTTATATTCAAACTTTGTTAACATTTTCTTTATGGAAAGAGTAAACTTTCTTGCTTTAGTTACATGGTAGTATTGAGTGAAGTGACATCCTGTCATTGAGTCGAAAAACCATTATTTTGGTAAAAATATAGCTGTACAGTACTTTACAAATTTATAAGCAAAATTTGCGTTATCAATTTGTGTGCAGTTTTAGTGTCAGAAAATCCAAGCTATTATGAGATTTTACTGCACACATACATTGTATATATGCAAATCTGGAGTAGATCGTTGGGGATTGGATACTTCTAAAATAAGGAGCACCACCATACATGTAACCTTTGGGTTATCAGCCTGGAGTGAGACCAAGCTAAAGTTAGCTGGACATTCCTCAGCTGAACATAATATTTATAGCGGAGCTCCCAAAGGCCCGCATGAGTGGAGCACCATACACATGACACTAGAGTGAAATTTTAGCAACATGTTTTGCACGACCGCCCACCCATGCACCAGTGCGTGGAACACTTGAGGTTTTCAAGTCCTGAATCAGGTGCTTGATTTTGTTTAGCTATTTAATGCCATCCTGTCCTTTACATTCAATCCTCCATTTATGGGAATTTGTGATTATCTTAACGATCAGTGTAATTTATTTCCTGTAATGCATAAGTATTCAATTTCCAACTTTAATTTCCATTACATCTTCGCATGCACGCATACATGTCATGTTCTTTCTGTTGTGTGCTGTCACCTTTTCCATTACATCTGTGCGTGCAACTCATCTGCATGTGCAGTATTTATTTTCGTAATTAAGTCTGCATGCATGCATTACATTTGTAATTACATATGCACATGCAACTCTACTGCAGGTGCACTATTTATTTTCGTAAATTAATTTCCATTACATATATGCGCGTGCATCTCTTCGTATTTGATTATTGGGAGCTCCGCTCATAGGCTTGCCTATTTATATATATATATACAGTCATTGCCGTTAATGTTGTCCTAGACATATGGATTTATAGCCTTTGTTCAGTTCGCACCTTTTACATAAAGAACGGTAATCAGCCGTGATCGCGCCCTTTGTATTTGGTAACAAAGAGCAACGGCGGTCTAATGGTTAACGCTCTTGCTTACCAGTTCAAAGCCCCGAGTTCAAGTCTCAGTATCGGCATTTTTGTTACTGCGAATATTTTTTTTCATTTCTTTCCCCCCTTTTTTTCGGACTGCATCCCCTTAAAAGCTTTTATTTCAAACGTGACAACAAGAACGGAGTTCTTTTTAACCTTTGAAATGCCTCGGACACTTATCATCCACATATATTTTATTAAGGGATGTTCGAACATTTCTTTTGCAAAAGCTTTGACTGCCGCAGGGAATGTAGTATTTTGATCATCGACATCGTCCATTGCATAGCTTCAAAAGTTTGTTATCGTTTGTCAAACACTTGTAAACCTTACGCCGAGTACACACCTTTAATTCCATGTGAGTTATTTTCCTTCACAAAGAAAAAAGCTTCGTCAACTTATGCAAGCATTACTATGGGTTTCAAAGAGAATTCTGGACAATTTCTGGACTGATATTTTCAAAACTGTCCGCCCGTGTCTCGCGGCCGATGTTTTCGAAATCTTGGGGGGGGGGGGGGGAGAAATGAGGTCGCTCGCTCAGTCTGCCTAAGTTCAGAAAATCAGTGACGAATGAAATTCATCAAGGGCACCCAACAAAGTTTTCGGTTAAAAAGCTGTTCGGGAGAGTAAGTTAGCCTAAAACTTTCGGATTTGAAAAAATTGTCCATAGAAAATTGTTTTCTGAAATACTGGCTAGAATTATTTTTACAATCCCTAGAAAATTATAGAAGAAAAGAGAGACTAAAAGGTTTCCCCTAAAATATTTGTATGCCCCAATTCGTCTGATCAATAGAGTCAGAATGATCTAAAAGAACCCCTAAAAAAATTGTACCTCCACAAAACTTTGCAACATGAAGTTACTTGGGCTTGAAAATTCTTGTTAATGTTCTAGACTACTAACAAATTCGTAGGCCGGGAATATTTTGCCATAGTATTTTCGGTTGACGCGATTTCCACCTAGAAAATCCGAACAGCTAATAGCTTTCTAGAATACGTCAAAAGACATAGTAGGCACCTTAAAATGGCTAGATGAGCCGCAGACAACTGGTTTCAAACGAATTTCAAAAAGTACTCGTTGGGTGCCCTTGATTCATAACACTTGCTAAAATCGCTTCCTACTTCTAAACAAAGATACAATACTTTGAATCAGTGGGTATCTAGTATTTTCAAAACTGTTTCTGGTATATACATGTAAGCCTGGCACAGTGTAAGAAAAACAAATTAAGCTTATTCAAACCCACAACCATCATCAGAATCACTATACCGTTCTAAACGAAAATAGCGTAATCAGTGTGCGTACTCAGTCAGTGCTGGTATAATTATCTACTTCGTAAGTCTGGGAAAATTTGAGACCGCTTCAGGTTGACAGTATTATTTTAGCTACATTGTCCGTTCTTATCCAATATCAAAAAAGAAACTACAAAAAGAAACATATGTAAACAAAACAAAAAGTAGCCTGAATTTCAGCCGTCTCCTCTGGTTTGTTCCTCCCGAGAGAGACGTCTGAATCCAATAGCCGATAATGCCGTCCAGTGACGTCAAGGCTGATTAACAATTTAATTCATGCAAATAAAACTGTCACGGCGGTAGTAAGAGTTCGTGAGAAATATTTATTTGAGATTATGCTGACCAAAATAAAAGCCTTACCTATATTATATATCTCCATCCATTTGCTTCTCAAGTACCTCTTATGTTGTGAAAGCCTTTCCGAAACAACAAATTGTTATATTATATTTGGAGGCAAAGTACAGTTGATCTTTCTTTCCGCATGTCTCGCGATCTGCCGTTCGAATTGACACAGCTACGAGATATTACCTATGTAAATGATGCAACAGAAAAGTAGAAAAACACGAAAGGATAATAGAGAAAGAACAGTTCCTTGAAGAGAGTAGCGACATTCTTTACCACTGCGAATGTGAACAAATAATTGATTGTCAACAACCCCGTGGACGGGACGCGATAAAATGTACATGTTTACAGGTTAGTCGGCCGGTTGTTGTGCAGGACACTTTCAATCCATTTCCAGATGTTTTCCTTACAAATTCAAG
Source organism: Actinernus sp. WN-2022 (assembly GCA_030867875.1). Classification (NCBI taxonomy): domain Eukaryota; kingdom Metazoa; phylum Cnidaria; class Anthozoa; order Actiniaria; family Actinernidae; genus Actinernus; species Actinernus sp. WN-2022. The sequence continues at coordinate 63,933,044 of JAOWCC010001634.1, forward strand.
ATCTTTGCCAAAGACAATCACTCCACTGAAACTCAACGATCAACAATCGCGGGTCCAAAGTGAATCCTGCCTTCTTCTCAGCTGATAATTATGCGAAATTATAGAATATGAACCAATCAAAAATCACTACCAGGTTTTCTGGTAGTGACGTCACTGGACGGCATTATCGGCTATTGGATTCAGACGTCTCTCTCAGGAGGAACGAACCAGAGGAGAGGGCTGAAATTCAGGCTAAACAAAAAGACAAGGGAAAAAAACTGAAAAACCCACACAAAAAAAAAAGAAGAAAGATACAATGCCGAACTGAGACTTGAACTCTGGGCTTCAAACTGGTAAGCAAGAGCGTTAACCATTAGACCACCATGGCTCTTTGTGACCAAATACAAAGGGCGCATTCACGGCTGATTACCGTTCTTTATGTAAAAGGTGCGAACTGAACAAAGGCTATAAATCCATATGTGGATATGTCTAGGACAACCTTAACGGCAACGACTATATATATATTTAGCTGGACATTTTTAACATTCCAGCCAGACATTTTTGACAATGTCATTTTGACATCACATACTTTGCTAAATCTCAGCCTGCCTGACATTATTTTTGGGGGGCACTCGGGTGACAAAGGAAATTGGCTATGGGAGTGTGTTCATGTATTGTCGTGTGTGGGCACTGTAAGTAAGTTGATTTTTCAGCTGCTTGTGGAGAGCACTGCTGACACTCGGGGAGAAACATTAAATGAAAATAATTCTCGATTCGGATTTTGAGTACTGCGAAGAGCCTTTAAAACACACTTCTGCAAATGAGAACTACAAATGTATGAGCAGAATACAGAAGTTTTAATAATTATTACCATAATCAATGCTCAGTTCAAGGTAGCAACAAGTACAGATATAAATATTTTGAGTGCAGTTCGCGATATTTATGGTCAATTTAGTGACTACTAAACCAGAAACAAGCCTTCAAATGATGTCTTGACCTCAGCTGCTGTCATGTAACCTAATTTGCATTCCAACAAAGACTGATTGTCTTTCTCTATACTTGTGACTTCCACGTGACATACATGATTGTAGTACTCACTTCCGATTAATAAACTTTGTAGATATTCACTTGTCTTTTTTTTAAATACCTCAATTTCAATTGAGTCTATTTTAAAGTGAGTTTAACATTTTGTATGTCTAGCTGGATATTGTTTGACCTGGCTGGGCATTTTTGAAAGTGATAAGGGGGGAGGTAGGAAAACAGGGGGAGGGTGGATTTATTTTAATACACACAAATCTCTCAAGTTCAAAAAGAGATGAAATTTAAACTACGAGCTAGTACATGTAGCATACATTCTCTGTCAACTTTCTTACCTGAGGCCCTGAACAAGGATCTGTCCTTCAAACTTATGGAGTTCTACAAATTTAGCAAATACTTCCAAATTGAATTCTTTGCTGAAAATAAAAACAAGATAAAAAGTATATAAAAGAAATGTCAAATTTTAAATAATAAATAAAACTAATACAATAATTATTATTAAAGAACTCGGACTACCTACATGTACATTGTAAGTAGTATGTTTGCCAAATTTTGTTTTCTTTCACAAGAATCATGAAATTTACACACACATACAATACTCTGACAGTTTCAATACAGCTAAGTCAAACAGTTTTTACTTAATTCTGTTTGCAATTGGCTTCTTTTTTTGTTGTTTTTGTGGTGTTAAAGTCTGTTCATAATTGTGTTTGTTTATTTTGCCTTTCATTGTGGAATTGATTTTTCAAATTTGAATTCATTAGCCATTTCACTCATCAAAAATTTGCTTCATGCTAAAGTGCACTTCACAAAGAAATGTTGTTTTAAAAAAAGGTTTTCACACCTTCAGTTATTTTCATTGGAAAGCAGAGTTATTGCATGGCCAACTGAGTTTCAGGCACTTTATAATTTACCAGGCAAAGCACAAACAAGGCCTGACACGACTATCTTTGGAAAACACAGACAATGAAAATTACTGATATGACCTTCTTAGCTCCAAAATGTTTTGCCTGAAGATGCGACTCTGTGTATATCTCCAGCAATAACAAACCCCCCTTTAGTCAAACAGTTTTTCATTCAATCATGAGTTAAGCCAGCGACTTAATGATGTCCAATGTCAGTTTACACAGAGTTGCTTTTTCGAAAAGTTACTCAGTCTTTCCAACAAGAATCTCCAGTGTTTCAACCATCTCTCCTGCTTCGTGTCCAACTTCAGAGAGAGCAAAAATCCGTTTGAGATTCAATTTGTAAGCGTCAAGCTATTTCCCAACAAAATGTACAGTGAATGAGTGTGCACTCTGCCAAAAAATAGACTGAACAACAAAACAATAATAAAATATTTTTGCTGTATAAATGGCTTGATGACTTGCATATTTTGAGCCCTATTTCATTCCTTTTACATTTCAAGTAATAGATTAGCATGCTATACAAGAAATATATTATTTTAGTTTCAGTTTGCCTATATACATGCAGCTATGGTAATCATGGCATTGGCCAAACATACTACATGTACTTAGGTCATTTTTTATCTTCAATTGTCATTTGTGTCTTCAATTGTATCAGACTTAAAGTGCCACTTTTGTTTTTTGTTTATGATTTAGGTTTTTCCCAATTCATATCCAAATTTCCTCCTATTTTGAACACAAAAGACAAATTTCCTCCTGTACAAAATAACACCTTTTGTACTTACTTCTCTCCAAGATAGTTGCCAATTTGAGTTTTGTTTAGTCCATCACCCTTGAATAAGAACTCAGCTATATCCTCTGGTGTTTTATTTAATAACCCATTGGTCACTAAATAATCTATGCCCTATAATACCAAACACATGAAACTTAAAAAGTTATGTCACTGCATAACTAATAATACGGGTAAAAATGCATCCAACAGACCAACTTTATTTTGACATTTCCAGGTGTTGAAGCATTGACACTATTTATAGTGTCGACACTGAGTGCTGGAGGTAATTCTCAGAGGATATTCTCATAGAGGATTGTCACTTACTTTTTGTGGATCCATGCCAAACTTTTTCCTTCCAACTTGTTTTTGCTTTGTCTTTGGGTCTTCCTTGGAACTTTAACAGAGAATTAATTTATGACATCTATTTATTTGGGTTTCAAATATTGATTGTTATCATCATTCAAGCCAAATGCTTGTGTTTGGGTTAAACTGTTGATAATTTAAAATCTATTTGAATTGTCAGACCCTAACTCGATCATAGTAAAATTAAGTAATTAAGTTCTACATGACAAAAGTGGCATAGCCAGGTTTTTTAAATTTTTAGGCCCAAACAACCGCTTCATAAGGGTCGCTTCTTGTGAGGTCCGGGGGCATGCTTCTCTGTGAAATTTTTGACTTTCGCAAATGCCTTCTGCTGCACTTTCAGGTCATGTTTTATGTATTTCGACAGCTCTTCAAGCCCAACATTCATTTATAATAAGACAAGTAGGCTGTAAAATGTGTAGGCCTGGGCCTACAGGACTATAGGCTAGTTACGCCCCTGGCCAAGGCTAGACGCTCGCAAACTCACAAAATGCTAGCAGATTCCTTGATTTGCGAGGGAGACAGACTTCCACTAGCAAATTTCTGTGAATCAATCTTGGAGTCTGAAAACCTCAAACAATAGTAGCATATTTACAATAGTTCATACGCCTAATTCTTACCAGATGCACGATTAATAGAACAGAGCATTTAGTGCAGTAGTGGTGTAAATTACATACAATAATTCTTTCTTTCTTTCTTGTGAATTGAAGTAATATGTGTGAACGTACAGAATATGAGTGTTCCAATTCGTTTTATCCTACTAGCAGACATTAATTCCATTAGTGGATTTAGAAGTTAAGTTAAGAATATATTTTGGCTGATGAAGTTGAGGTAAATCAAATAAAATATTCCAGAAAGTATTTTGATTGTTAACTGAGTCAGGAACAATAATAATAATTTAAACTAAAAGTGATCTCATTCTCTTGTAATTACCCAGGAACATCCTGCTGATCTAAGGACTCCAACTCATTTGTAATTTCTCCAATATCTGCCTTTAATTGCTGCAAAATAACACACAAAAATTGTCTTTAAGTTTGGCAGAAATTTTGTCAAGCAAAATGGGCTAGAACCTTTGTGTATAATATAGTCTACAGTGTACAGTCCAGTACTTTCTCTGTTCCCATTGAAGTTTTCTGGGTCTGGTTACTTTAACACTTGACATAATTGCTAATGTCACACATTAAAACAGTGAGTTTGATGGGACTGAACATCTAACATTAGCTCGTCCCCCCCCCCCCTGTTTTATATGTAACCACACATGGGAAAACGTAGCTTAACGAAAATTTGTTTGAATGGCAAAATAAACGGGCAACGAACGGCCAACAAACGCTAAAAAAAAAAACGCTAAATTTTTGAACGATTTCCTGCAGGCGCTCGAACGGCTTGATGTAAGCGTTCAAACGGTTTGATTTTAAACTCGAATGGATTGCCCTGAACGTTCGAATGACTTGCCCTAAACATTCGAACGGATTGACCTGAACGTTAGTACAATGACTAAACATTAGTACAATTCAATGTAAGCATTCAAACGCTTTCGCATTTATAGTGTAATGTTTACACGCCTACCAAACGTCTTCGTGAAAGCTCTAAATTGAGCATTCAACGTCTGTGTGAAAATGCGTTCAAATGGCCAAATAAACGGGCAATGAACAATTACATGTAACATCACAAAGTGATGAAAAGTTTGATGTGCTTCGTGCAATCTCACACTAAATTAACAGACAACAAATTAAAACTGAATATCGAAAACTATGGACACAAACCATTTTTCGCACCAGGTGGAAACTGTTCAGATACTTAAATGAAGTAAAAAGTTCAAAACATTTGATTCTGTAAGCAAAACAAACACTGCAGAGTCATTGATTATTCAAATCAGTTCGCGGAAAATGTCACACTTCTGTGTCGCGGAATACAAGACTCGGACCTCATTACCTTTGAAAACGGATCCACATTAAATAAAAAGAACTCCAGGATGTTCTGTTTAGGGACGGACCATTAGAAAAGTGATGGGGGGGGGGGGGGTGGGGAAAAAGCAAAAAAAATATTTATTTCCAGAAAAAATGTGTTAAATTTTTTTTATTCTTCCTGTTACCTAAAAAAAAAAATATTGCCAGCTGAAGATTGGTGTGTCATATTTTTTTTATTATCACAGTACAGCAGCATTCCTCAATAATTATCAGAGTAATATGCAAATATTAAATATATGCTTAATATCTTTGATCAAATTGACCTGCATTAGCCATATTGCCTATTTGAGGCATGCAATCAATACATTTTAATACTAAACAAAATACAGATATTTAAACCAACCTTGAATATTAAACAGGCTTCAATGACGAGATCCTATCTATCAACTACTATGATACTTGGTATTTTAACATTTCAAATGCTATTCTTTTTGATACAGTTTGTTATATATGTTATATGTTTTTTATATTGACTGTTCCTGTAATTCAGTTCTCAACTGCAAGAGGTCCAATATTAAAACACGTATTATTATTGTTACATTATTGTTTTTTCATCACAAACAAAATTGATATGCTGCAAAAAAAAATCACCTTAAAAAAAAATATATATTCCCAGCGATCAAATTAAAAAAAATTTTTATTCCACTTAAAGTGGGCAAAAAAAAAAAAGATTTCATCTTCGAAACTCCCCACCCCCCCCCCCCCCCCCCCATCACTTTTCTAATGGTCCGTCCCTTAGTAGACGTTATCATTTAATGCCAGCAAAGCTTTGTGGTGATTTAAACTACAATGCAATAAAGTCACACTTCCCGCGAAGTTTGCGGCTTGTTGTGTGAAAAACCAGACAATCAGTCTCCACGGCTCAAAGCACATGTTAACAGAGAATTGAAAACATACGCAATTACTTCAACAAAAATTGTGAAGGATTGACAGATCTGAGTTGAAACTACAGAAGCTGAAGCTTATCAGATGAACTAAAAACACCAAACCAGCGTTGGGACGGTGTTTCATAACGCAATCCTGTCTTTTGGTGACAGAATGCACAAATGTCAAGATTACCATTAGAACGTTTTTAGTCCTTCATGAAAGCTCCAGTGGCTTTGATTGAGTAATGGATTGAGTACATCGTTCGAACAGATTGCTTGTATTGTTCGAACAAATTCTTTGTGGCGTTTGAACGGATTCCTTGTAGCGTTCGAACAGCCAAGTGATATCTTCGAACGGATTGAGTGGACCGTTTAAACGATATTTAACAAACGTTCGAACGGGCTAGGAAAAAATCCAAATGGTTTCGTAAAATGTTCAAACGATTTATAAAATTGTTTAAATGGTTTCTCAAACCATTCGAACGGACACCGAACAGTCTCTGAATGACTTTTTAGGCTGTTTGTTTTTCACACAAAGGTACATTTTCCTGTGTGTGGTCACATATACATATTAAAATCCGAGTCAATGAAACAAACACATAGATATCGCTATAACCAATATGGCTAGTGGTCCTAACAGCCCTAACTACATTGTAGTTCTAATATGAGAAGGGAGGAAACTAAGGTCATGTGATGGCTTGATGATCACCACATGATACATGGAATGGAAGTAAAATTACAGAAAATCGAAAACATGGAGTACAGAATTCGATTCCATGATTACAGAATTCAAACTTTTTTGGTTTGGTTATGGTTATGATGTGAGGGGTCTGAGTCAGAGTTCCTCTGCCCGTGCAAGATTAGGGGTTTTAGGAGATTCGTTCGACCAGACTGAAGCTTCTCAAGCTCTGTTAAAAAGGACAGCATATAAACGGTATGTGTATTACGTTAGAACTCCCTATGCAAGGGGGACAACAAAGGCAACAACGAAGGTGGCGACAGTGATGACATATGATGGGACATAGAAAAGCATTTTCTTCCAAAATTGGTAGTTTACTATAAATTATTTCCTTTATTTACCTTTAATTACTTTTAACATCCATATCTTCACAAAATATGAGAAGCATAGAGTTCCCATTCATAGTGAACAATAAATTTATACTTACCTTGTGTTTGCCTTTTCTCGTTAATCTAAAACTTAATGTGGGGTTTTCGTGTTACGTTTTTGCAGAGAATGGTCAAAATATGCAGTTATTGTATTTTGTATAAATTAGGGCTACTCTTTTATGCAGTCACCCCAGATGTTGCCAATATTGTGGTTTCTTAATCCCTCTATTGTCTGTATTGAACTTTTATTATTCCTTTTAAACTTATTTACTTTTCACCGGTATTTTTCAGAGTACCACTTCCCATAAATAGTGAAGATATTATATGAAAAAATAGACCTTAGCACTAGGAATAAATAAAAAAAACAATGGCTTAAAAATAATAAGGTGTGCCTCTTATTAATCTATTCTACAATTCTTTGATAAATTATGTTTTTTAATCGACAGAGGTTCTTACCCAGGTGTTTTAATTCATTCATTACCTGCTGTAGTGAAATGAAAGTCTATGAATTATTTATAAATAAAGATGACATTTTATGCTAATAATGAAGAAAGGGTGATATCAGACTGGAAAGTAGATTAAACATTCTGCTATAAGTAAAGTGAAACTATATGTTCTAAAAATTAACTAAAAAATTGAAAAATGACAAAATATATTTTGGCTTTGAACCTTGGTCTGAATGATAAGTAATATTATCAAGTAAAGTGAACATACATGTAAGATAATACTATATCATAATTTACATAATGTCAGGTTAGATTGTAATTATATGTTACATGTAGTCCCAAGTAAAATGGTATTTCACATGAATCTGGGATGTTGATTCCTCACTAAGGTCGAAAGTAACCCTACTTTGCTTGAATCATGTACATGTAGTTACAACAATCTATCCTAAACACAATACAATATCTACATGTAGTCTATAATACTCTGACATATATGCCTAATCCAGTGACATATCAAAAAACGAAAGGAACATTTCATATTTTTGGTTGGCACATACATATACATGTACTCTATCTGACAACAATATTATTAATACTGTAAAATCATCAATAATCATTATTAATAACTACATACAGTATATTGGTCCATCTCAGTCTGTGCAATTTACCAATTTGCTTAACTACACAAGAGCTTTGGCATGGTAATAAAATACAGTTGTAACCAACACTTGTGTTTCTAAGATGTTATGTACGTGTCATTCTAGTGCTGAAGTGTCATTGTTATAAAGTAAGCTGTTAATTAATTCAAACTCAAAAAATCACACTGCACTACCATGTACATGTAAGAAAAATATATAAAGTGAACAAAAGAACCGAGTCTGAGGGGGAGCCGTGCCAACACTTAAAGGAGAATTGAACCCTAAATCAATCCGATGACTATACAAACTTGTATTCAAGGGAAATAAGTTCTGCTATTTTAATTCTTTGTGGTGCATGTCTAAAATGAGGAAATATGTTTCAAAGGTAGAAAAATAGCAGATACTCTGCTGATAAATCTAGTTTGTGTGGTGGCTCAATTTTGTGCTTTTCCCCCCTGTATCGTACATCATGCATACCAAGGAAAAACAACCACACCTCCAGCACAAAGAAAGCACAATAGTGCGCAGTTATCAGTCGTTAGTCCATCTATTCAATGCTGAGAACAACATAACAAAACTAATTTATTCCCCATATTGTACGTCACAGATTACAGGAATCGAGCCGTCTGAACATAGCAGTGGTTGGGAGGAAGATTTGCAGATTTTCTTTCCTTTGATGCAAAACACAGTAAAATGAATTTTGGTATGAGTCTTTTCATGTTTAGATCTACTCATTGAGCTAACTTCAGTTCTCCTTTAAAAGGAAAGCTACTAAATTATATACAATGTACCTGAATGTCTGCAAGTAGTTGTGACTTCCGTTTGCGGATATTCATGAGAAGAGCTTGTTCCTTAGGTGTCAGGCCTGAAACACAATTTAGATGGTTAGCTCAGTGGTTATTAGCACCAGTCAGATGTGTTGAGGGTTTAAACCCCGGCCGGACCAACACTTAGATTACATAATCGAACAGTAAATGGTTAGACCTTAGTGTCTTCTCAAATAACTATGTAAAACTGTAGGACTAAGCAAATAAAGGGCCATGTGGAAGATTACTGAGCTTCATGTAAGCAGTAAACGTGTTACCCTCTATAAATAATATGACTTTACTTTACTTTAAATTAGTAAATAGCCTGTATTTTCGGTATTTATTTCGACAGGTGTCAGACCAACAACTGCCAAAAAGCAGCTATATTTTCATAAAAGCTGTATTTACAAAAAGACAAATAAATGTAAGAATCTTGACAATTATGCTTTCAAGCAAAAGAACAGGCAGCTAAGAAGTAATTTCATTCCAACAGCTGGCTGAAATCCGCTGGTTGCTGGCTTCTACCAAGAACTCTGAATAGCCATTTTGATCCTCAATCCTTCAGAGAAAATAAACATCCAGAGCATCTTATTTCTACTGTGTGAAATGAATGTATTTTTTATATTTTGCTTTTTTTATACCTTACAGTGCAAATGACTACAATGCTGATGACACTTGTAAGTACTGAACTTTCTAAATCACACACATGTATTTCAATAGGAACCAGGATGGTGACGGCAGTGACAACGGGACATAGAGAAGTGTTTTCTGCTGAAATTTGGTATTTACTCTTTCCTTCATTCACATTTAATATTATTGTGTGTGAAAAAGGGTGTAAGTGACTCTTGATCACATTCTAAATTCTCCTTAGAAAACAAAGAAATCGAAGGAGAATTTAGAGTGTGAAAAGGAGACACGCCCTTTTTGCACACAGCCCTTGTTTCTCACAACCAGATTTTCAAAAAATTTGAGTATAGAGTTCCGTTCATGCCGAACAAAAAACAGATTGATTATCTTTCTTACATTCGCATTCTCTTTAAAAGTTACGTATAATTTGGGGGTTTCACATTGTTTTTGCAGACAATGGTTGAAATATAGGTGACTGCATGCATTTTGAATGTTCCCATTCAAAGGTTTATCACATGAATTATCTCAAGTGTGTCATAATGAACATTTCTTTGTTTGAATCTTGTTTACATTCCTATGGAACACCTTGCTTCAATATTTTAAACCAACGTATAAGGAGAAATGAATAAATAATGATACCATGCCAGCTGATGACCAACACCTGCCTTTTGTATTCAACCCAAGAGTTTGTGTCCTGGTTAGTTGGCACTTTCTAAGGTCAGCTGAAGACTAGGCATGTAGATAAAGTAATTTTATTTGTTTCCCTGGCAACCAAGGTCTCAAGCATAAATGCCACAATCAGCCCTGAACTCAGTTTCTTCCACATCTAGGACAAAGTGAAGGTCTGGATGGCAGGAAAGTTAGAAACTTTGCTCTGTAAATCATAGTGCTGGATGTGGACTGGAAATTATTTGTGTTTATGATCTTTACAGTGATACTTTCTTGTTGATAGACTTGATGAAAGGCAAGATTGCTGAAGCTAGATATAATGTCAGCTGCTAGATGATGGCTTGTTGAGCTGCAATCTTGGGATGTTTTGAGCATTGTATCAATGCATTTTGAAACTACTGCTAATTCCTTGGCACTTTTATTTTCATTGTTATTAGAGGCATCCCCTTATGAGAGTTTAAAATTAGCCTTAGGGGCAGCCTCTTCATGTGTGTTTCCCTCCCCCTTTGAGGTGTCCCCATCCCGTTACAATTTAGTGTCCACTTACAAGAGGTGTCCCCCAATTTAGTGTCCACTTACAAGAGGTGTCTCCATTCCCTTACAAGAGGTAAAAATAATTATATAATTATTATAAATGCAGTATTTGTATGGATGTTTTGCCAGGACCAAATTTAGTGTCCACTTACAAGAGGTGTCCCCTTACGGCAGGTGTCCCAAAGTACAGATTTGACTGTATCCAGTAAATCAAGACATATTTTCATTTGTTTACGTTTTCAGGTAAAAAAATACATCATTCAATGGTAAGAAGAAAATAATATTATTGATAGAAGTAATTAAAGAAAAGAATAATAAATTTAAAGAATTATCTATTGTGGCAATTTTTGAAGACTTTGTATCAGGAGTTTATTTTCATAATGAGAAATTATGGTTACGTCAAGTGACTACGTTGTTAATAATTATTGTTTTTACTACAGTTATAGCATGATCCCCTTGGTTTACTTTGTTTGTTCAGGAACATTTAATCTCCAAATTTCCTCATCAGCATGCATACTTGTTCTAATTTTCCCTCATTGACATGCAAGAGGGAAAATTAGATGGGCATGCATGCTGATGAGGGAACTTTAGACTGTCCCTTGGCAACCCAGGTTATGATGCAATGCCTGTTAAACCCTGCAAAACCGAGCTGCCTGTATAATTCTCAGGCATGATTCTTCTAGAGATGCTTTTAATATTTTACATTGGGCTAGCTTAGAAACAAATCGTAAAATACACAAATGCATTCTTGTTTTTAAATGTTTACATAACCTAGTTCCGCCATACATAGGTAATTATTTCACTAGAAATTCCGGCTTTCATACTTACAATACAAGAAGAAAATCTGACCTCCATCTACCTACACCAAAACTTAGCCTTGGAAAACATATGTTTAGATTTTCTGGATCAATACTTTTTAACTCACTTCCTGTTAATATTAAACATACTGAATCACTTTCTGCTTTCAAAAGTTCTGTTAAAGTGCCTATTACCTCCAAAAACAGCCCTAAAATTTCTCGGAATTGGTGAAGATAACAAGAACGGTCCCTTAAGGTTACCGGATACCTTCAAGGCATGTTTTTTTGTAAAAAAATATTTTTGATTGAAGACAAAAACTTTAGGAATGAATAGCATTTGAATGAAATAAAATATTAACAAATGCTCACACCCTTTTTTAGGCTGTCATATGCTGATTGACATTGTGCAGTTGAATTGTTCTTATGCGTTAACCCGAAGGCTGCTAATTCACTTTTATAAACCTTGTCAGTTTTGCATTTGTTGGCTTAGTATTGCTTTACAATTAAATATTTTTTTAAACAAATCTATTCAGCGTATTGTGCACTTCATAAGCTTTACAGAGGTATATAGGTTTCTATTGCTGGTTTGCACGTGATGTCATAGCCGCCATGTTGGTGCCCTTAAACAATAGTTTCCTCGTTAGCTTCTTTTGTTGGGGCACCAACATGGCCGCCATGCCCTTTGTCATTTGAATCTCTGGGGATTGAGTGAAAACCAGCAATAGTTTTCTTTAAAACAACGCGCGTACAAAATTATTAACGAGAGAGACCCGCGAAGGTATCCGGTAACCTTAAGCTACGTCACAGAACAGCTCTGCCCAGGTTCCTTGTGTGCTCACATCTCACAAATCATGAAGGAAAAACCGAAAGTGTTAAATATGTATATGTTATTATATTAATTAGATAAAATTGTAGTTTTTAGGATATTTATATTATTGTACATAGTTTTTAGGATATTTGTATTGCATGTAGATTTTATTGGTACAGGGCCCCCTTTGGATACCAGCCACATTGCTAAATGGGCCACCCTGTTAAAGTAAAGTTCATCTATCTACCTATCCGTACCCTACCTATTTTGCAGCTCAAGAAAGTTCTTTTCATTTCTAAAACACGCTTCTTCCATGTGGGATAATTAAATTCAATGTGATGTAATTAAACTCCATACATGCTCTTTGAAAACCACATAATTGCATTGTATTTTAGTGTTATTCTTCTCAAAAACAATGCACATGTCCCCAAGGGAAGCCAGGGTCATTCACTGAATGGCACTCAATCAAGCATAATAACAAAACGTTTTTGAAAGCAACTCAACTACAACGTCTTTAGTTTTGGCAGAGAAAACTAAACTTGTCAGAAATTTGTTCTAATACTATTACAGAGTGATAGCCTGATATTTTGGGAAATTAGTAATTAAATTTCTCCTCAAGCCTCAGGAGGATCCGGGACTTCCACAAATCCTCCCTCGGCTGTAATCACTAATTTCCCTCATATCACTTATAATAGTTGGGTGTTTTTATACACTTGTCAAAAGCATCCAAAGTCGAATTCACTCTGACAGTTAATATTTCTCTTTTACTTTAAACTACAAACCACAATTTCCCCTTACACAAACCACATAAGCCTATTTAAAACACAAACGAACTACGGGACTTTTTCTCGATCATCACAGGACAACAATCACAGACACAGGACGACAAAGTCAAAGAACGGGTCCATCTGTCAGCATAGCGTTTTAGCAAACAGTGAAGCACTCCGCAGACTTCAGAACTGAGAACAAATTCACGTATGATTTTCTGATATTTTACATCGGAAAATGCGCTTTTTGTGCAATGTTGGTGAAACTTTTTCCCTCGAATTAACCACTAAAGATATTAGATTATTACCGCCTCTTTTCGGCATTTTGTTGAGATCAAAACGCACGCATACCTATCGACAAACTTACCAATAATCGGAGCCCAATAATCTTACCACACAAAACATGTAAATGACGTAGGATCAAATCGCCATTCTCTCGGTGTTTCAGGCTTCGTAGTTTGTCTGCTAAGGTAATCACTAACACACAACGAGTTGATATAATTTAACTTTAAGTTATCTCGCTCTACCCACCATTGATCGCGCCAGAGTCGTTTCTTTCCGGAAGAAGAGGAGTGGTCATATTTGCTGAAGCAGGCCGAAGAACGACTTCTTGTTTCTACTGGCGGAGTGGGAATACTTAGCTGTTCTTTCTGTGCTCAAAATACTGTTCTTTGCTATCGGCAGCTTTCACATTCTGCCATTTGAAAAACTCTGCAAACGTTAAACAAGTCTTTCGTCGTCCTGTTCTGCGTTCGAACCCAGTTCGTTTATATTTCTTCCAAGATGTACCACAGGGAGCCCACGAAGACTAAAATGCTTTTCTAAGATGTTTTGTTTACCATCGTCCTCTGGCTCGTGAGATTGGGGGTTGGTCGGTCGACTACTTTTTCCTCTACTAGTTGTGGATTGATAATTTGCATGAGAAAAGCAAGAAACTAAAGTGTAGAGAGTTCGGAAAAGAGGTGTAGTTAAAAATATATTCTTCAATCTTTAGTTTATCTTTTCTTACTGTTTCCAGAAAATAGGGTTGGTCTTATGGCTCTTCAATTTCAAACCTGTTCCCCCCCCCCCCCCCCCCCCCTCTCCCGATATTTGTGGGGCATTTGACATTTTGAATCCGAATGTTGCAAATGCCCCACCGTGGGGTCAGCTTAGGGACGGACCATTAGAAAAGTGATGGGAGGGGTGGGACTTTTCTGACTTGTTCAAATTTCCCCCCCCAAGAATTAGTGGTGCACGAATTTTTTTTGTGGGTAATCGGCCTGCACAACTATTTTTTTTCATTAATCATTTTTATATAGCAGCATAAAGCCAAATGCATCGATAACATAATTGACATAATTGAGTCACTATTTCAAAGATACTGTTTCAAAGTGCATTGCTTTGTCTCACGATAAATCCCATGACTGCATTGCTCCGACGTGCAAGCTGCTGGAGTCTTCATGGTGTGGTGGCGAGGACTGCTCCTTCCAGTTTCTCGATCCTGCCAGGGATTCTCTGCAAGTTAATTTTATAATTATACAGTAGTTGTTAATTTATGTGGTATTTTGAATATCAGAAAATAAAAGGATATATTATTGTTACTATGGTTTTGTGTTTCATGAAAATATGACTGTTTCCAATGATTGGGGGGGGGGGGGGGGGGGTATTTCCCCAAGACCCATTGTCTGGATAATGTGCTCAACCATGGATTTATTACCTACCTCGTAGTAGAGTGGGTTCTTGATCGATTTTTGTGCCGAAGCTGGTCGAAATTTTTTTCTCTCATTTTCGCTTGCATGAATCCCCCCCCATCACTTTTCTAATTGTCCGTCCCTAAGTTATGCAAATCATCACCGTCAGCTAATAAGATATTTGTACTTGTTCCAAAGCCTTTCGTAAACTGCAAATGGACTGGGACCGTGTGTAAATTTAATCAAATTCGTAAGTATTTTCATTTTATTTTTAAATGAACCCCACCACAAGAAAGATTACATCGAAATTAGTACGGTTACCAAGTTTGAGCAAGTAAGAATTGAATTGGGGGTTTAATGGACTTGTTTGTAACGGTGGCTCGTAAGGGACATCAGAATTGCACTAACTCGTCAAAAATGACGAGTTAATTTTGCGAACCACTTTTTTCGCTAACTCGTCACTGAATGACGAGTTAATTTTGCAAACCACATTTTTCTCTAACTCGTCAAAACAATTACGACGGCAATGCGATCATAGGAGACCATTCGGTGTTGAGGAAAGTGGAAGAGGTGTATACAGGAAGCAATGGTTGTAGAAATATTTACTAGTAATACATTACATGCAGAAGCCTCACGACCATTGTTGTCATTGTTGTAATATGTAAATAACATGCAGGAGAGAGCATGGCACAGTCGTACAAACTCGTTAAATTTTGAGTTTTCAAAAATTGACCAATGGTTCAATATTAAAAATATAAAACTGGACTTGCACTGGAGTTACTTATTTTGACTTGCTCTTTCCATTTCTGGCATTGAAATTGTGCTAGATTCATGATATTTGAGTGACAAGGTTATGTGACCTCCAGCTACAAAGGGCTTAGTATTGCAGGCTGATAGGAAATGCATCGTAAAAACTAGTACACGTTTTCATTGCTGAAACAATTTGTCGTTTTGCTGTAAGTCCATGTGTAATAGGCATCATTTTGTCAGATATGTCAGCATGTCACATGACTAAGATTTACTGGAGTAAGCAGTTAAGCAAGAGGGTCTACAGAGTATATATGGATATCATTAGTGCAAGGGGTGCATAGGGAAGGGGGGATATACTAAGGGGACGTGCTAGGATAGGATAAGAAGATATATATGTAGATGATAGCTATTGTGTTGCACTGGGCATCCAAACGTTTTTAACGTTTAGTTTATATAACATGCTGGCTACTATTACCTAGAACTAGACTTTCGTAGATACTAACAATACTAAATATAATAATAGCATTTTAATAATGGAAAACTATAAGAACAAAATAAAATGTATTTTTATTGTTATTCTTTCACTATAAAAACATTCACTGATATGTTTGGACTTCTTTTGCTTTTCCCCAAAAAAATGGTTCGGTCGGGCGATGGTAAACGGAACATTGGGATGGCCTAAAGTAAATATAAAGGGATAAATAAACTAATAAATAAAATAATAAACCAAAATATGTAATTGATTAAAGAAAGAAATAGGTAAATAAAAAATCTGAAGTAAAATCCGAAATATGCTACTCTTCCATGTACAAAGGAACAACAAGAAGCTCCGTGCATAATGCCCAGACTACAGAAGTGCTGTAGCTTGTCACAAATGCACGGAGCCTCGTATTGATTCCTTTGTATGTTGGAAGTGAGGCATATCTCAGAAGTGGGCTGCACGTGGGATCCCTGTGTTACAACAGACGTCAGAACGTGTCACGTCTGGCTGTGAAAACAGCGCTAAATCACTTGTTATTTTACTGTTTTTCAATACAAATGACTAAGAACAAGTTGTTAACTCTCGTACTAGTTCATACGAACACACATGTGCTACTTGGAATGAAGAAACGAGGCTTCGGCGTTGGGCGCTGGAATGGATTTGGCGGGAAAGTCGAAGCTGGTGAGACCATCGAAGACGGGGCGAAAAGGTAGGAAACGTTTTCACGCCTGTCCTAGACTCTTCACTTTATATCGATACTAACCCTATCTGCATGGCTATCATCTTGTTTCTGGCTCTCAAAATTCAGTGAAATAAGACTGGGTTAATTGGAAATTATATCAAATTCCCTCGGTGATGGGTTATGGATATTTTCTGGAACCGCACAATTTATTTGGGAAATATATAATTGTATAAAAAGTTTGGAAGGAACTGAAATACATTGTAGAGAAAAACTTAACTCAAACTTTGTTAGAGCTGTCACCCCTGGCATGATACTAAGCATACCTGCCAACAATCTGGAGAATGTGGTTGAGTTGGGAGTTGTTATGACATATTGATTTCCGAATTTTTCCGAAGATACCCCGATTGTGTTCCGAAGACTTTCCGAAAGCTCTCGGAATAATTAGTTTCAAGCTTTTTGGTAGAAAGATTATTTTAAAGAAATCCATAAAATGGCTAAAAACCGAGAGATTTGAGGCTCTATCCGGGAGACCAGGAGATGAGGTCCAAAATCTGGAGTCTCCTGCATAAACCGGGAGAGTTGGCAGGTATGCTAAGGGCCATCAACATTATGTTGATGGTCCCTAACTGATGGGAAGGGGATGGTAGGATTTTCAGCCGCTATGGTTGTTTCAGGGTCAGTTAGGGAGTGTACGTTTTTAATGAGGGGGTGGGCTGGAGTGTTTTGCCCTCCCCCTTGCTTCTTAATAAAAATCCATGGCCCTTCACTTGAGGTTGCAGAAAAAGGGATGACCCTCCCCCAATACGTTTGACATTATTGCAGCACAATTTTTCCATGTCATAATGTTAGAATGTCTGAGCAGGCTGTATGTAAGAATCTCCACTCACCTACTGACAAATCCTGCCAGAAGTTAATCCGTACGTCGTGTGATCCGGGCATAGCAAGTGCGTAATTAACCAAGCCTTGTTTTCATGTCTCCGATCACTCAGAGCCTGTGTAACAGGAGATCGGTTCTGGCCAGAAGATTGGTTCTGGCCGGAACCAGTTTCCTAGGAAAACGGTCCCGGCCAGAACCAAATCGGGTAGGAACCAAAATCCTGCTACACCGGCTTCGCATGGCCCAATGAACATGACAGCATGGCTTTGGTTCTGTTGATGATTTGTCTTAGCTAATCGCAAACTAATATTATTAAAGTAATATTAAGGCAAAAATGACAGCTACAACTATAGAATGCTTTTATTCATTGTGAAAGAATGGGATTTATTAAATACAGATTACAATAAAGACACCCATGGTTGAGCAGTAAAAATAATTTGGTCAATAAAAAAGGGTGACCCTCCCCCTAAAATAAAAAAAATAAGGATGACCCTTCAGAGACATTACATTATTTTCGATGACCCTCCCCCCAAATACTCCAGCCCACCCCCCTCATTAAAAACGTACACTCCCTTAACATTCAGGGTGTTTTTTTCAGTGGAAAATTTCCTACGACTGCAACTGTTAAGTTGTATTTTTTTTAAACACTGAACTTGCAATTTATCACAGGCCAGTCACTAGGGTCCAATACCTTTATGGCTATCAAGAATTCCAAAATTTTGAAGCCATGCAGCTATAAAATGTATACAAAACTACAATTTGTATCTTCCTAATTCAATTTTTCAGAGAGCTCCTAGAGGAGTCAGGATTGACAGCCACTAGCCTAGAGGAGGCAGGAATTCTCAAGTTTGAGTTTGTTGGAGATCCAGTTGTTCTGGAGGTTCATGTGTTCAGGTCAGAGGAGTACAAAGGTGAACCCACAGAATCTGAAGGTAGGAAAATATTGTATTGTCAGAAATTCCCAGCACCTTGGAGTAGTTTACATGTATATACCTAAAATGAATAGTTATAACTGCACTATTTGCAGCCACACCTTTGTGCTCTAACAGATTCCCCCAAACAAACGTTTGCGGGATGAACGTGAAAATTCCTTACTGATAATGTAACTTTTTGACCTGAATCCGGTCAAAGAATGTGATTGCCCATCAATTGCCAATCCTTTTGTATTATGTGCATAAATTTAAAAAAACTGAGTGGAAAGTGAGCATAGGGAAATATTCTCTTTGGATGTTTTTAAACATTGTGTCAAAGAGCTGCATGTGTCCAAAGATGCAGCTACTTTTGCAGGCTACACTATTTTGGGATGTTTGAGTACTTCAAATGTGTGGGGGTAATATATCAGTGAATTCCAAACCTGCCTGACCCCTGAAATGTCTAGCTAGCTAGGTAGGGAAAGGATGATCCGGCAGGTTTGGAATTGACTGAATTACATAAATGAAAGGTCAGGGAGGGTATTGGAAGCAAATGTTGTGCATAATCTCACTTATAAGCCCAACGTAACTAATCGATCGAAATCGATCATTGGAAAGCTAATAGATAAATCAATATTAATCAATATAATTAGCTGATTAATATTGATTACTATCGATAATCAATAAAAATCGATAGTCACAACTTTTTAATACCTGATCAATCGATTATTATCGGTAATAATATTAATGTGTTCCATCAAGTTAGGGGTTAGATTAAAATATCATTGGTCAATCATTATTTTTGGTGGTTAAATCAGTGGCCCATATACACCACATATTTTATAGTGCGACAACTTTGGCTAGTCCATTTAACTGTAATTAGACAATCAGAGGTACCCCAGTTTATAGGTTTCTCATCTCAGTTTATGGGCCAAAAATCCTGAAGCATGACTGGCAAAACGCTTTCTTCGCGTGATGCTTTCTTCTCCTCACGTCTTCATGCCGTTCTGTCCAGAACCTCTGTGAAGTTTGAATTTTCGCCTAGTTTGATGTCTGTATGGGTGGCCCCGGTCAAAGTCGTCACTTTGTAATATAATAGTTAGGTTGTGTGTTAAGTTACGGTTCCATTTTTCTTCAACGCTGTTTAAGTTGACATGCATGAACTAAGTTTCATGATCAAGACCTCTGGAAACGTCCGTGACTGGCTTGTTGTCACGCGACAATGGTACGCTGAACATGTTTTGACTTTTCATCAGTATTAAATCAAATTGTTTACTATCCATTTGTTGTGTGTTTGTGATCGCAAACTAGATCTCTAAGCAGTTTACGCAGTTGATGCCTTCATTCTCTCTCACGGTCAAACCGAGTAGAGAGAGTACCAAAAATTGTAAATGAAATGCACTATGGCACCTGTCTTGAATAAGAACATGCCCAAGCTATATTTAAAAAGTGATCGATGAAATCAATAAAAATAGGTACCCAGTGGGTACGTGTGTCTACTGCTTTAATTTGTAATACAAATGTAAAGCTGAGGGCCCCTCTGAGATTTTGGGTGGATGTGCACCACCTGGTCTCCAAGCGGTGACCCTATTTCAGACCAAAATATAAGATTTTCCATACCGTTTTTCGGACCTGTACTGATCTCTGTCCTTACAAGCTAAATAAATGGAAACGTATGCCTTCGTATTTCCCTGAAAAAATCGTAACCTATTCCAGACCCAAAAGGCAAAATGTATAGCCTATTTCTGACTAATTAAAACAGCTTGAAAAGCATGCTCTTTGGTGTGACATATACCTGTATGGCAGGTGTACCCCCTGGGGGCAGGCTACAGGTCTTGATAATGACTTTCACTTCATTCGAATGGTGTTGTGTTGTCTAGTCATGCACTGAAAAGTTGGGGAAATGTCAGGATTTTTTTTCCTCGATGGGTGGCAATAATATTAACCTTGAGAACTCAGTGTAAACTGAGAATACCAGCGAGCTTATACATATGCTGAGTCATGAAGCAGGGATTATCAATTTTATTGAGTTGTACTGATAGTTTTATTTGTATAATTACATTAGAAGTATTTATAACATAATTTACATTAGTAATCTGAATGTGAGTCATAATTATACGAGTCTAAGGCCTGGTTCAAACATCACGCCACTGCCGTGTCGAACTTGATTACATTCGGTTCGACACTAGTAGTCGGCAGTGGCATGGCGGTGGTTCCAAACGTTGAACTTAATACCAAGTGTAAAGCATTTTTACAGCGGCATCTGTTACAAATCCAAAATGGTGGACCAACAAACTCGTGCTTTTATTCTCCTGAAAACCATTCAAGATGCCAGAAGGAGAAGGAAACTAATACAGCAGTCAGTTTTAAGCCATTTCACGTTAAGGAGAAGATTGATTCTTCAGGTGTGTTCTTTGACCCTTCTGTTACTTTCATCTTGTGGAGCAGCAGTACCTTGATCTTGGCGCCGTGTAAATAGGAATACAGGATTGTGGGATACAGTTTGGGATTACCTACATTGAGAAAAGATCCATCGCCACAGCTCTTCACCAAGGCACCATTTTGTTTTGCTTTACCACCATACGCATGCGTAGTCAATCATCACTTTTCTAGTTTCATTTTGTTTCGTTTGGGCAATTAAAAGAATAACCACAGAGTTCGGCACGGCGATAGCACAGCGTTTGAAACCACGTCGAGCTACTGCCGTGTAGCACGGCAGAGTTTGTCGAATTTAATTCATGTCGCCGTACCAAATGGTTTCAAACATTGTGCCACTGCCGTGCTACAGTCGAATTTAATTGCTGCATTTAGTTTGACATGGCAGTGGCACGACGTTTGAACCGGGCCTTAGATCGTCAAGGTGTGTATATATAGATGACAGGGCCGCAGCTAGTGGGGGACAAGGGGAACACGCAGTTGCCCACCCCCACCTCCTTGAAAATATTTTTTCTAATGTATAACCAGAATGACATTTAAAAAAAAGTTGTATTTACTAAATAATAACACGATAGCTTTTAATATGCTATAAAGTTTTTATTAACAATAAAGCATATAAAGGCTTTACAGTGTTGATTGCAATGTCATATTGGTTAATTAATGCAACTTGTATTATATGTTAGATAATGTTGATCAGCAAACATTTATTTTGTTAGTGGTCTCAGATGTTTAATTGATAAGGGACCAGTCATCATTTAACTTGGAGGGGGGGTGGTGGAGAAAATGGGGGGTCTTGTAAAAAAAATTATGGCGAAAAGGTACTCTAGAGGGATCTTGAAAATGAATTGGATACCAAAGGGGGGTTTGCTTTAAAAAGAAAATTTGCAGGCTGACAGGGGTCTTGAAAGTTTTTATTATTAAAACAATTTCTCCTCCACCCCCACAAGAAAGTAGGGGGGGAGGAGAAGGGAAGGGAATGCCTGTCCGCAACGCCTGTGATTTTGAAAAACGCCTCCTAATTAGTTTGGCCACCACCTAGATTTAAATTTTGTAAACAATCTGATGCGATGTAACTGCAGTGTTGGGTTTCGTTTAACATCATTGTTTGCACATCATGAGATGGGAATATAACTCGAAAGAATCTGAAAACAGTACTTTACTTTCAAAATAAATTGAAAAATAGAATCAGGCACCATCGTAGTTCTTACATATGTAACAGGAAGTTCATAGTTTTAATAGAAGTGCTTGAAATAATTTTTTTTATACACTTGAATTTAGGCTTCCGCCACGTTTGCCCAGAAAATGTCCGGGGAAAATGAATGTTTTCTCCAAAATCAGTCGGGCTAATATAAATATCATAAACATAACTTCTTTATAATGTCAAGCAATTTGGATTGCCTGTCTGTAATTTGTGTTGTAAATCTAGCCTTCAATTCCATTTTAGAGGTGAAACAACAGCTTCGTCATCAGTTTCCTTCATACGAACAAGGAGTTGAAAATCAAACTTTTCCCCCTGAAAATCTGGGTGCTGAGACTTATCACTTTGGTATTCAATTGGTGGGAAGTACATCGACCTAGACCTTGAAAGTACCTTTGGAAACCTTTCATTTGACCGGTTACACACACTCTGCGAAAGCTGTAGCTAATCAAATTTGTAAATCTTAGAAAATTCCTGGTAAAATAGCAATATTACTCACCGCTCTAGCTCCCTCAAACTCCAAATCGTCGTGACAAAATTGAAAAGACCAACTCGCGACCTCATGTCACCATCGGCATATAGTCGTCATCTTCACCGCCATTTCGTGATTGGATATTGTCACTAAATGAAGATTCCAAGTAATGCACGAAAGCCAACGACACATTCAATTGCTCCCGAATAAAACCTCACGACCACTTATCGACAATGTTAACAAACACACTATCTTACGCACGTCATAGGACTCAATAACATAGTGTATAAAATCGATAGAAATCAATAGTCACAAGAAAATGTGTTATTGATTTTTATCTATTTCCGATAAGAATCGATTAATTACTATCGACTATTATGGATTTTATCGAGTAATCGATTTATCAATTAGTTACGTTGGGTTATAAGACAGTATTGCTGATATACATGTACCTTATTATTTATTTATAAATATATTAATTGGTAGCTTAATTTTAACTTTTCAATAACAAAGGGGTACAAAAAAGCAGAACAAAATTGATACAATAAGTATATAATAGGGTACTAAAAAGAGAGTGCAGTTATGTCCCATGGCAAACCAGTTTTTTCATACTGTACAAATGTATTTCATATTGTATTTCATATAATAAACTTTAAATTATATTGCACATAATAGACTGTATATCTCTTGATTTCTCAATTTACATTTCTTTTTTATCATGGTCTTTTAGAGATGAGGCCCCAGTGGTTTGCCAGAGATGCTGTTCCCTTTGGTGACATGTGGCCTGACGACAAACTCTGGTTTCCCCACTTTTTCAAGAAGCAGAAATTTAATGGCTACTTCTTATTTGAAGGCCACTCTAAAGTGCTAGAATATACATTAGATCTGCCCTGCAATGGTACAAATGCATGCTGATAATTTACTTACAGTAGTGTAATGTTATATTTTGTGTATATACATGTATATATGCATTTAATATAACATGTCCAGCATTGGTTTTATAGAAAAAGGTAAAACAAGGAAGGAAAAATAAGACAAGGTATCCAGTTACATTACACTGTTTCATAGTCATTTTGTCTTGGTCGAGTGACGTACATTATTTTGTAAGATCAGGCAAAAAGTCACACACAATGCACTAGGCCAATGCTTCTTCTAACAGGTTGTAGACAGACAATCAAGCATTCAGGCAAAAACAAAACTCTTTTTGCAGAATTACTCTAAATATTATAAGAATTAATTATATGAAGAAATAAAAAAAGGGTTACAGACATGCACATACCCTATAAAATAACTCGAATATAGCAATATAATAATATTCTGGTATATGATGATATTATCTAGTTATACATGCATGGCAATGAACAGTGTAACTTTTACAGAATTACCACTGTTTGCTTTTAACTATTCATCTGAGCTATGCACTGTAGGATCGTACTCAAACATTGACCACATAAAAGTTATGTTAAAAAAACTGACATTTTAACAAAGTATGTACAACTTGTACTGAGCAGATAATGATAAGATATTTAATACAAAAAAAACAATTGATGGGTACAACAAACGCTCATTGTTATGTCAAGAAGGCACTGATTCCTGGTGACTGTCTCGCACTTCTGCTGCCATGGAAATCTTGGGGAACAGCAACGTGAAAGCCTCTGACACATCCCTCAAGATTGTCCAGTTTACCACATGTTTGGCACTAAGAGGATAGATAATATGAATCCAGTATTAACACCATTTAAACCTTGATAAATTTGCAAACCTTACTGACTTCCTTACAGATTTCCTTTTAAATGGCACAGTTTATACTATCCCGATAATATTGAGCTTCAATGTTATGCAAATTAGCTGTGTTCATATTGAATTTTGAATTTGGTCAATACATGTATATTCTTTCAATGGAACAAAGTTTAAATATTATTACCAGTATGCATTAATTAATGTTACTTACCATCTGTTCAATATGTCCAACATCATGTAATAATAAGTATTAACAGCACAGAAAGGCAATGACCATAGAAAACAAATCAAAACAACAGAATTAGACACATATTAAAGCAGATATTTGTTTTTTTCAACAACACACCCAATTTGCCATGTATTTCCTAAACTACATAAAAGAATAATGATAGGACCCTCTTCCAATATCAATTTTGTAATATTTTACTTGTGAAACATTAATTCATAAGTATAATGAAATGTTAAAAATGACTTACCCCCTGTAATATTCCACGAGGTCATCAAGTGATGGCAATGAGTAACATGAATTATTGAAAGAAAGAGATGAAGTTAGAATTTTAAAATTAAGGAGTTTAACAAAAAAGGTCCCCATCTTAATTTCCTCGACCACACTTAAAGGGACACTGTACTGTCAATCAAATTGAACCTTAAAGTTGAAAAAAAAAACACGACAAAAATAACACCTGAAATAGAAGAGAAATACCATGTGAATGTCTTTAAATATAATATTTTTTATGCTTTTGAAACTTTTTTGACAGTGGATGGAAAAGATAAAAGTGGATTACAAAAGCTTATTCAAAATCTTTACCGTTACAGTGAACCAATTTCAAGTTGCTCTAAATTTCAATTAAAAGGATTATTTTTTTATCCACTCAAATCTTCGCCATCCTTGATAAAAATTGTTTCAAATTTCCCCCAGTATACCTGTAAAGCATACTCTGCTAATCTGAGTAGTTATTTTTGCCTTTCGTCATGAGAAAGTTTATCATTTGGGGTTGACAGTACCCCTTTTAAATAATCGATTGATGATTAGTATACTGCCAAGCTTACTTCTGACCTTTATCTAACAATAATTTCATAACTGCCTGTACCATTACATCAGGGAAAATTGATAATTTCAATGTCTTACCCCCTGATGGTTGCACGATATTGGTCAAGCAGTTGTTGAACATAAATGAAGGGAAAAAAGGATTCATCAGTAACACAAAATGTCCATGTAAAAATTAAATTTTAAATTCAGGATTTAAACTGTTATAGGGAAAAGTATACTTACAAACTTCAGGTCAAAGTTCACACCACCACATCAGTTAGTTAGATATGTATGAAGAGAATATAAAACATATCAATCAATTTAGTTTGAATATATGTCTGATAGTTCAAATTTCACCAGTGCACTTCACATTTAGATTTTACAATAAAATATAAAGTCCTTCTCACAGCCCCTCTGCCATTTTCAATATTTCATGTAAAGTGCTCATGAAAATGTAGTGAAGGTACCCTGGATGCCAGAGGTTCTACTGCCCTCTCTAATGCAAAAGGTTCGAGGAGCGAAGCAACAAGACGATCCTAAACTTTGGCTTAGAGAGGGCAGTAGAACCTCTGGCACCCAGGGTAAGGTGAAGGGTGACTCGCCATGGATGTTACACAGGGTTCATACAGACTTCACAACTTTGTCTTCTCAGACTTTTCAAGGACAATCCACACTTTTCAAGAACTTGTTTTCACAGGATCACATTAATGACCTCAAAATTATATGCAATTTAGACCCAATGTTAGACCCTTTATTTGATTTGTTTGTACAATATGAATCATTCAATGCTGCTCTGGTCATCTTTTGGAGGCATATATATATGAGGCTGTTTTACTGTCTTCTCAAACATCCAATCAGGTTTCAACAAAATTAAAGTAGTTTTTGGCAAAAATTCAAGGTCTTTTCAAGGCCTGTGCAAACCACGTTAAACAACAAAGAAAATTATCGTTAAAACAAATTAAGAAATTTGCCATACAGTCATGTATTCTATTTCTATCTACAGTATTTTGACTGTTGTAGCATCATTCGAGTCACTGTTCGCCTCATTTGCAGTTTTACCACTTTACATAACCATGGCGGTAGGAAATGTGGGGGAATATTGATTATATACATGTCAACCAGTCACTTACCACATCAACAATCTTGATTGGATGAGAGACAGCAGCAGCAGAATTCATAAAGAGAAGATAATAAAAATCACTACTGGGACTATTTGAAATGTTTTCTTATTGCTGAAGAAACTAGGACTTGATACAATAATGTTAAATAAATTGATTATCATATTTTAAACAAAACACTCCATCTTGTATAAAAACTGGAGAGTTTACTGTATTTAAACAGCAAATTTAAGCCCCTAAACTCAGGCACCCCAATAGATAAAATGCTAAAGGCCACTTAATTGCACTTATCATTATCTAACCAAAATTGGATCAATCACTGTTTCTGGTTAATTCTTCACAATTTAATATTTTACATGTAATCAGTTACCAAAACTGCAGTCATCAAATTAAGCTGGCCCCCATGTGACCTGGTTTAGACCTCCTGTAGTGACAAACTGTCTTGTGGCCAACCACCAAAACCAGACGTCGCTTAATTACACTGTATTAATATTTATAATATAGATACGATAGTACGCGCGCTCTGATTGGCTAAGAAGCCATGTTTTATCAGAGTATATAACATGGTTAGCCGTGTTATATAGTTTTCAACTGGCGGTTTCCTTTCATCGCGCGCGTAAATCTATATTATAAAACAGATAAAGAAGCCTTAAATCCATGTTTTATACTATCATAAAACACTCTGGTCATTTGAGAACACTCTAGAAATGTTGAAAGCACGCGCCTTCGGCTTGTGCTTTAACATTTCTCTCATGTTCTCAAATGCCCATCGTGTTTTATGATAGTATAAAACATGGCTAAGGCTTCTTTATTTGTTAAATAATACTATGTATTTAGGCAAGCCTAAAAGTGGAGCTCCCAATTATCTGAACTGAGGTGCAAAAGGTTTAGAAGAAAAACTTAGAAGATAATGGCAAATGAAAGAAAAACTATATATTATCACTAGGTACTGGCCAAGGTTTTGATCCGACCACCTCATTATTTTCAACATTGCATGCACAGGTGCACTTTTTC
The DNA here is from genome assembly GCA_030867875.1 of Actinernus sp. WN-2022. Lineage (NCBI taxonomy): Eukaryota > Metazoa > Cnidaria > Anthozoa > Actiniaria > Actinernidae > Actinernus > Actinernus sp. WN-2022. The sequence goes on from JAOWCC010001634.1 coordinate 63,960,512, forward strand.
AGGCACAGGCATGGTGGAAACCAAGTCAGCCAATTTTTGCTCTCATCCTATATCTATGGTGCTCCACTTGCGTGGGCCAACTCTGCTATTAATTTGCCCTGACAAACACCAACATGCCCTTTGTATAAAAATCCCCAAAAAAACTCTTATTATGCCACCCCTTAGGACCACTAATCTATATATTAATCTATAATTGAGTACATACCGGGTACTCAATTATGCAAGTCGATCTGCTAGAGGCTTTTCTGGGTATTGTTGTGTTTTACCTGTCGTGTGCAACCTGCAATGCAGGTCACCCACAATCATCTTTTTGGCCCACCCCTACTCTTCCCCTAAAAAAAAAAAGTTACTAGTGCTCAAACTACACGTAACCTATGGTTCAGGGTTAATTAATTTTGTAGATACTTATTTAAAGTTGATGTAATAAAAAATTCTGAATAGTAGGTGGTAATTTATTACAGTGAAGGGCATATGCCCATTGCCTACTTAAAGTGCCTATGAACCTTATTTTTTTATTATTTTAGATATCAATTCTACATCAAGTGAATAGTAGAATGGTACAATATATCTTGCTTTGAATGCTGTGCCGCTGAGTTAAGGAGGTTTTAAATAAATATACAAAATGCTAATTACATGACGTCAGGGGAGGCACAATTATTATACAATTTTTTTTGTTACAATTAAACAATTTTTTCAAATTATCAACCATGGTTGAAATAAAATGATGTTAGAAATTTGTTTTCCTATATCAGTAAAAACGCCCTTTCACAACCACTAAGAAGTGATTGCAGATACCTCCCCTGACGTCATGTAATTAGCATTTTGGATATTAAAACCTCCTTAACTCAGTGGCACAGCATTCAAAGCAAAATATATTTTACCATTCTACTATTCACTTGATTTAGAATTGATATCTAAAATAAAAATATATTGTTCATAGGCACTTTAAGGCCGGCTAGGGTCATGCAAAAAAGCATGCAGTTGGTGCAAGAGTTTGATGGCTGCTCTTATCTACATTCAACCTGATGGATGCTTAATTAACCATACACTTAGTAGTAGTAACTAATATTATAAACAGCGTATGGAGTTTAAAGTCTTGACATGTCGTTTTGGATAGATATATTATGTCAACTTAATAAAATCTTATTTTTGACATTTCACATATAATTTAAACTTACCGGCTGGTTGTGATATCCAATCAAACAGAGGATGAAAGGGAAACAGAAAAAACAATGAAGCAGAGAAATACATTAGTGGGATTTTTACAGGAGAGGGGTGGGGTAGTGTAATATTACCACATCATGTGCATAATACTACACCAGATTATGTGAACCCATGAACTAGCTTACATACCCAACAGCATCGCCCACTATGTATGACTCGGTTACAGGGGTGGATCCAGGAATTTTGACGGGGGGGGGGGGGGGGGGGGGGGCTGGCCACCCATCATCATCATCATCATTTCTTTTTATTGGACTTGAATACTTCTACAAGTATATCAGTTTGGCTCCAACAAGGTTAGGTTTACAGAAGTGAATTAGCAAAATTACGAATTATTATTGAAAATGGCTTCACGTTTTTTGAAGCATAAATTTATATAATTACTTATTTTGTTGGAAAATTGTTTACATGGATTCAACAATTTCTTTAGAGTCATATGGGAAACACCGATTACGTTTTGGAGAGCTAATCTTTCCTCCGTGTATAACTTGCATTTGAGTAGAAAATGTTCCTCATCTTCAATATCAGTTCTACAGAAGAAACATTTTCTATCTGAAGGCGGTACATACGGCCTCTTATACCGGTCCTTTTCAATTGCTAAGTCGTGATTACTAATTCTTAGTTTAGTTAGTGCTATTCTATGTTTGACGTTTTTTATATTTACCAAATAGTTCTCAAACTTGTATTCTGTTTTGAATAATCGGTACGTCCGTAGTTTATTCGCTGAATTTGGATTTGATCTGTGATCATCGTTTATGGCCGCAAACCATTCTTGAGTCTCTATATCGGTTGCTCTCTGTTCGAAGCTCTTTAAAAATATTTTAATTTGCTCTTTACTAAGAGTAGATTGCTGTATCCATATATATCCATAACCTAACTTAAATAGGGTTTCTTTAATTTTAGAAGACCACAAATGGGTTTTATTTTCCATTTTTTGTTCATCATAGCCCAGTTTCGTAAGCCTAGTGTCATCTAAACTTATAAGACGTGTCCAGTATTTCATGACTCGAACGGTGGTTGTGAGGCGTGTCGTGAAGCGTCCCAATTCAGCTCTACAGGCTTTGTTGGTCGCTTGCTTACCGACACCTAATAATATCTTGCAGAATTTGCTTTGAATTTGTTCAATGGGGTCGCGCAGTTCATTAAATTTTCCATCTAGGCCCCACACCTCACAACAATAAGTCATGATTGGCATAATTAGAGTATTGTATAGATATATAGATAATTTAACATTTGCCCTAAAATAATTTCCTAGTTTTTTTCTTAAGGATCCCATAGCTCTGAGTGCAGCTTTTTTAAATTCTTGTTTTGCCAATGTGAAGCTACCGCTTGCACTCAGAGTCATCCCTAGGTATCTATAAGATGTTACATTGTCTATGATATTATTATTTAGATAAAAATTAAATCTATTTAAATTTCTCCCATTTGTATTAAATATCATTACCTTTGTCTTTATGCAGTTTATCTTAATACTATTTTTGTTACAATAAAGCGCCAAGTGGTCAAGAAGTTGTTGTAGGCCCTTTTCTGATGTGGCCATTAAAACTAAATCGTCTGCGTATAGGAGAGAGCTCACATATTGGCCGTTTAATTCTAGTCGGTCATTACAGGCAGTTTCTAGTATTGGTGGTAAATCATGTAGATAAATATTAAATAGAGTTGGGGAGAGCATACAGCCCTGTTTTACACCCTTATTACAACTAAAAGCGGTTGAGATTTCGTCTCCGATTTTTACGCATGCCATATCATTGGCATATATGCTTTTGATTACTGCTAAAAAATTTCCATGGATTCCTAGCGAGGCAAGCTTGTTGAACAGGATTTCTCTATTTATATTGTCGAAAGCTTTGCTAAAATCAATAAAACAGCTAAACAAATAATTATATTTTGACTTTCTTCTCGATTTAACATATTTGTCGATCAGCATTTTTAGTGATAACACGCTATCACTAGTGCGATAGTTTCGTCTGAACCCACCCTGTTCCGGGCGCAAAATGTGTTCTTTCTCAATGAATGTGGTTAG